>VYXD01015736.1:760584-789634 GCA_013397195.1 Hylia prasina
TTTCTGTGCTTTGCATTGGCAACTTGCAACAAGACAAGATGCTTGGGTAGGATTTCTTCAAAAATCTGCTTTTCAGAAAGTTTTCAGGGAATCTCACTAGTGAAACCAAAGCAGCACTTAGGATCAGTGCCCTGAAAGTATTAACCCACTGGGAGCACACCCACTGCCACTGCTGTCTGCCAGGTTCACCTTCCTCTCAAACTGCTCTGGCAGTTTCCCTTCTCAGGACACTGCCAGAGCCCTGGTAAGTCTCCCTTGAACTCCAAGATCTGCTCTACATCTCTGCTGAGCACCTGGGGCTCCAAGCACTCTCTGAGGCTATTGGCCCACCACTGTCCTCTGGGTTTATCTCAACTCTACCCCCAGTTTTGTCACTGTATCCTTCAATCCCCTCTCTCCCCATAAAAGTGTCTAGCTGTCTCTTAAACTCACTTTACCATTTGCTTCTTTGACCTCGCTTGGCAACTTATCCTTGTGTTTATTATTTGAGGTGGAATAGTTTTGGCTACATTCCTGGTTTTACTCTTAATTGTCTAATTTTTAGAATGGTGTCCGTGGGGTTGGGGTTTGGGTTTGGGCTTTTTTTAACTCATCACTTTTGTGACCAGGTCTTCTGTTTCATTAGGCTCCCTTGTGTCATCAGGACTTCCAATAACTCAGAGAAACCCAATGAATCTTTTATTAGATCGTCCCAGATATTGCAGCGGCGCATTCTTGTCCATTAGTGCCATTCTGAACTGCATGCACTGCCTTTAATTACTTTTTTGCTAATTGGAGGGCAGGGAGGGGAATGAGGCTCTTCCCCAAGCAAGGAAAATCTCAGTGATTTTCCCCACTTGTCCCAGGGGGAAGCTACAAACAGGGCTCAGGCAGGACTGGGCAGTAGAACTTTCCCATGTCCTCTGGCAGCTGATGCCACCTGTACCCGCTGGTGGCCTTTGGGTGCCCACCTCATGCTAGGAGGAGGACCTGAGGCCTCCCTGGAGCCTCTCAACCTTCTCCAGAGTGTTTTTCTTGGGCTTTTAGACAAAGTGCAGGGAGCAGCTTGCTTACCATGCTGGATTTGCTGTCAGATGGGTGACAAAAACAGGCTGCACACAGCAGGCTTTTCTCAGAGCCCGTCTGGGGAGGAGAGGAAGGAGGAGGAAGAAACACTAATTTAAGGCACCTACCTGCCTCTTCAGGAACTGTTCCCAGCTGCTGTAAGGTGGGTTGTTGGAGCAGTGAAATGAGTCCTACTGACATCCTGAAACAGATAGGCCTGGTTGGAGTGGCTTCTGAAATGAACAACTTGCTTAACCCACCATGGGAAGAGAAGGAAAGAGCTACATCTTTACACGTCCCCCCCTCTTCCCTCACAGGAATCATCACCTGTCTGAAGGATGGGTTGCCTCCAGGTGAGTTTCCTAACTGAAGCAGCCTCCTGTTTGGTCAGCACAGTCCATACCCATGAAGACATGCACCAGAAGCAGATCATGTGGCTACAACCCAGGCAGGTTAACTCTCATGCTTCCCTAAAGCAGACAGACATTTTGCTGGATCCACCTACCGCAAAAATATTCGTCCAGGTCAACTCTTGAATTCCAGTTGACACCATCAGAGAGGGAAGAGCTCACATTCCCTTTCCTACTCAACATATTGTACCTTGTGAAGAGGCAAGGAAAAGGAGAAGTGCTATCCATATAATTAACATTCTCCATTTGGGGAGGGGGGGGCATAGAAGCCATGGGACAGGAAAAGTGTGCCAATCCCACTAAGACATTAACCATTAGCCAAAATAACATTTTAAGTCATCATTTTCAGTTTAAGAACAGGGGGTAGAAGCATAAAATTTTGCTCAATCAGTTGTGGGATTGAAAATTTTCCAGAGAGCTGAGGATACTTGTAAGATATAATAGAGTGCAGTCCTCTCATCTCTCATATGGAGGTCAAGCTCATGGAAACTTGGCCTGCTGATCAATCTCTGCAAGTCCCAAAAAGAGGAATTGCATGCTGCAAGAGCCAGCATCTGGGGGCTGCTTCTGAGAAATTCATGCAGTAAATCACTTCCATAAAGGTGGGTTACCTTGCTGATAGAATCCCGAAAACAGGGAAATGAAAGGCAGAGACATGAAATGCCTCTCATAACAAACACTGTAAAATAAATGGGAATAAAATTTTTTAAATCCTATAAACATTGGCCTCTCTGTGCTTGGCAGCTTGGGGGGCGTAATGATCATCAAACAGCAGAGTAGCAGTAAGTCTTTCACTGAAAAAGTGGTGACAGCAAAAGCAAAGGACATGCTCTGTCACTCATCAACCCACGCTTCATTTTTTGTAGCCATCTACTATTATTATTAGGCATGTGATTCCCCAAGCATCAAACCATGGCTGCAGCTATTTACAGGTCACTGGAAGTCTGGCCTGTGCTGCAGTGGAGTTTTGGTTGTATTTCACAGAAGATAGTTTTATTTATGTTTGACTGATGCCGGCAAAACTAGAGGCTGATTTTTCTTTTTTTGGCTTTTAGTATAAACACTTTTGGCAGATCTCTATTTTGGGTGAAGACTGAAAAACAGAATGTTTTGTAGTTGCCGAGAACTGCTGGGTAAATCAGAGGACGTTGTTGTTGCAGCTGAACTTTTCTTTCAAGAAAGTAGGAGGAGTTGCTTTATTTTTTAATTCTGTGCAGTTTTATGTACACCATTCGCTCCAAATATCTGATGTTTGCCACACTTGTTATGATTTTCTCCAGAGAGACGCTGTCTTTTGGCAGCAAAAGATAAAGTTAACTGATACAAATGAGTCACAGTACCCCAACAGTAATTAACAGTGATGCAATACCCAGGCGAAAAAGAGGACTTGAAGAATTAACTGCTGAGTTTTCTTGACGATGCAGCTGCACTTTAAGAGAGAAAGCTCAACCCATCATAGAACTCCATTGTGTACATTAGAGAAAAAAGCTTGGCACAGTACATTAAAGATTTTTGCTAAAGAGATACAAATATTTTGCAAGGGCAAAGGGCGCTGAGGCAGGCTGTACTTACTTCCAAAGAAAAGTAGGCAGTATGACAAAGAAACAGTAATATTTCTTTATCTTCATTTTCACACTTCATCATCTATGAAAGACTGTCTTTTTCAACCTGCTGAACTGATTTAAGCCACCCCAACTCTAAATTAACTTTTACTTAAAAGTCGGTCCATGACATCCTAATCTAGGAAGTTATCTGTGCTTATGGTTTCAGCCCAGTTCTACAGAAAGCCAATTCTGCTATTTATAAATGGGATTTTACTTGTTCTACAAAGTTCTTACACAAATCTCACGGGTAGAAAGAGAAGGAATGGTTGGGTAAGAAGACGAAACGAGTGAAGCAACTGCTTTATAGCACAATATGAAACTTGACACTGTTTTCTGCTGCCAGTATGATTCCCAAGTGAGATGGATAAATTGTGGTCAAGACCTGGACAGGTTAACTAGTGGTCATCAGTGCTGGTGGTACCTTTATATACAAAAAAAAAGAAAAAAAAAAAAAGAAGGATACTATTGGACAGGGCATTTGAAATTTAATACCGACATGAAACAAGACATCTGCTGGACTCTCATTTGTTTCTCTTTGAATGGGCTTTAATTGAAAGCTCAGTGAAAAATGCAGGTTACATTCTTAGTGTTATCAATAGTTTGTAACAGCAACAACATCAGAACAGTGATGCTTCTAATATGTATACATTTTCTAACTGGAGATGTCTAAGAGCAATACATTATCAGATATATATATATACACACCATTTCAAGCAATTAGAAGTAAATAATAAACCCCTCCTCCCAAAACCCTGAAATAATATATTTCCTTACACTAATAATGTCTTTTTCACATATACTTGACAAAGAGTCTTTTTTAAGTTACTTATCTTAGGAGTAATCTGTTAATGGAGATCCTGGACCAGCCCCATTAGAAGTTCAGTTTTAAGTTTATACAGCTTGCTAGCCACATAACCAGTGTGGCTTTACATTGTAAACAAATCCCAAATGTCTACAATGATTGGAATTAGTTTTCTGTAAAGGAGATCTATGCATCTCATGATAGAATAAATTTAAACCAATACGTTAAAAAGAGAGAGAGAAAAGGAGAGAGCTAATTGACAAACAAAACAGTTTTGAGGGTTCAGTTATGCAATTCTTTAAAAACCAAGTTAACTTAATGGTAAGATTCTTATTTTCTGTAAAGAGAAGCTCTGGTTCATCCGGCTTTAGCTGCCCTAGAAAGACAACTTTTTAAAAAAACGTTTGGCTTGTGAAGTTCAAAAGCAGAGCTTCCATCTCTAAAATCTGCCCGTTGGCAGTACGAGTACAGAGGTTACCAGAAGTATCTCAGGTGACTGTTCCTTCGTTTTGTGAGGAGAGCTGTACTAGCATTCAGGCACCTCGGCATGTGCAGGGATGATGTAAGTGTAGAGCTAACCTTCAACAGGGAGGAATCATCCTACCCACTGCAGGAATTAAAAAGGTACAGCAATTTGTACCTAGAAAAATTCAAGTGAAAATAACACAAAAAAATACGGAGACGGACATGAAAACTGAGCACAGTTTATACCAATCTTGAAACTGTGGCAATCTTGCCTACTTTTGTACAAAACCACAAGTAAATATCTCTTGAACTTATTGAGTAGGAACTTGTGTAGCTCCAAATGGAAGGCAAGGCTGAACAGAATCCTACGGTTTAGTTAACTTGTGTCAAATAGGACGCGAAGACAGCTGCAGCTCTCTGACAGAGGTGATCGAGGATGGCTGAGAAAGTTTGCAGTAGCTTATAATGTCCCATCTGTTTTTTTCACTTGTTTGAACTGCCTAAAGGGCCAACTGCAGTTTAGTCATGTTCCTCTGGTGCATGTTGTGATGACGAACTAATTCATCAGACCTGGCAAATTTTTTTTGACAGCTGGGCCACCGGCAACTGAAAGGCTTTTCACCTGTTAACAAAACACCCTGTTATTAGCTGAGCATACAGCTCATCTGAGACACTGCTATCTGTTTTCTTTCTGTGGGGCTGTGAGGAGCTGGCAGAGCCCCTGTCGGGAGGAAAGGCACCCTGGGCTGTCCTGAGAGGGCGTGGGAGTGCCCCCAAGCCCTGCTCACATCAGCGCTCGGTGCTTTCCTACCTCTGCCTCAGCTGATGGTTAACAGCAGCCTTTTCAGGTGACGTAGGACACTGCAGGGGTTCATTCCTGAGGACAGGCCCTTGCTGAACACCATGTTGCCATGATTATGCTCCTCTTAGCTCTCAAATGACCAAGTTTCAAAGTCACTCTGGCATTCATACAAGCTTCAGTCGCACCTCGGGCAGTGGTGCAGACATACTGTTAGTCACTGTGGAAACTGTCAGTGAGTTTTTAGAGCTCGACCTCCAGTCAAGAGGAGGTTTTTTTCCAGCTATTTCAGCGGGTTTTGGCTAAAGTTCTTTGAAACTGGTGAGTGTAAGTGAATATAGTAGAAGCAACAGAGTTCAGCATGGAGCCTGCTGAGTCAGACTCAAAGTATTCCACTACTATCTAAATAAAGTGGATTCACATCTATGGGAGATGTCAAATGCTCAAAAGAGCATTTTCTAACATTTTTGTAAGCATACTACTCCCTACAAATAATTCCAAGCAAAGCACATTCAAATTTGACAAGAAATGCCGCCACTTTTTAGCTGTTTAGCCTGGCCTCTCAATTCCCTACAACGTGTAAGTGGAATTTCAGGCTGTGTTTCTGATGCTGCAGGAATGCTGATGGAATGCTTTCATTAGCTCAGAGCAGTGCCCAGTGACTCATGCTTCTTTTTTTTCATTTCCTTTTTTTTCTTCCCCTCAAAATAAATGCAATATTTTAAAGTATGTTCAGCTCTGGGGCTGGGCTCTTCAGTGCTGTTTACACACCTCATCCTCTCTAACACACTCCAGACGTGCTGGGGTGGTACAACCTCACCCAGGCATCTTCTCTTCTTATTTACCTCACACTTTGGGCATTTCACAAACCAAACCCAAATTCTGATAAAAGGGGATTTGCATAAATGTGTATTTCTGTTTGCAAACTCCCATGAGAGGTATTTTAGGTAGGAGGTGGTTGCCTAAAATCTACTTTATCCACTTAGCATAGGGGCTGGCAAAAGCATCAACTATCTCCCATGAGTGCATATAACATTGTGGGAAAAAAATTATCTGGTCAAAACCCACAGATTGTATAAACTGGTCTCCTTTCACCAGCATTAGCAAAACCATCCTGTGAACCGAGGTGAGGTATCTGTAACTGCCCAGCTTCTCACAGAACTCCCACAGTGACAGCAGCACTGTTCCTCTGATTCATGAGCAATCCTGGCTGTCCTCTCCCAGCAAGGGGGAAGCAATCTCTATTAGTTCTGTGCTGGGCATCAATTTCTTGGTACAGATATCAGGAATCACATTTCCATTGCTAAACATGTCTATGGATGGATAAAACTTCCTTTGGTTTTTTGGGGTTTTGGTTTTTGGTGGGTTTTTTTTTGCTTTCAACAGCAAAGATTGCTGTCATAGTGAAATTGCTTGTGAAGAAAAAAGTCCCTGAATCCTAACAAATAGTTTGGCAGTTGACTTAAAATTAGGATGGAATCACATGGAAGCCACCTGTGTTTTGCTTTCTCAAGATTTAACAGGGAGCAAGTTAACTTGAGCTAGGTGCTTTGTCACAAAATTTAGGGGCCACGAGGAAGAAAGAGGAAGGAAGCTGCGGGGCAAGGTGGAGATGAAAAATCCCACCCACCACTCGTGCTCATCCCCCTCAGGAGCTGACACCTCCAAAAGGGTTGTCAGGAGTGGCTCCATAACATCCCGTGCCAGTGGCAGGTAGCAAACCCACGGCAAGGTCTGTGGGGCTCAGATCACTGGGAGCCATGGGGAACTAGGACAGGGAGAGGAACTTCATCAGCAAAACAGAGAGCAAGTTCTTCACTGTAGCTAATCAGGGCTTAAAAAATTACTGGAGTCATGCAAGTCCTGAATTGGCAGATCAGTTAGCAATGAAATGTGATGGGGAATGCAGTTTATCCCAGCTTGCCAGTGTGTTACAACCACTTGCCATTTTGTCTCTCCCAGAACATTACCTCTTGCTGGTTAAGAAAACATCTCTCTTCATGCAAATGCACAGAGACCCAGGCCCTGCAGCTCAGCAGGACCATGGGGACAACCCAGGAACACAGCCTTTGCCATTTGCAGATTGCAAGTGTAGATGTGGCCATTGGGTGAAGCATTTATTTGGCCAGAGCCACAGAAAATGCCATTGTTCTCAGGTGAATCATTTCCTTTATTAAAATTTCTCTTTTATTTTTGGAAGTCTGAAATGTGTGTTTTTATGATCCAGAAGAGAAAAAAGAATTCTTAGCGGGGAGAAAAAGATTTTCAGGCTCCTTGTCCATCTGTACAGAGACTGAATTTAAAAGGTTAACACCAGTATGGAAAACACCGTGACATCCAACAACATGCCAAAGTGCTCGGTAAACAATCACTTGGTAAAAACACTGCACACATAGCAGAAGGAACAGCAAATGTCAGTACACAGGACTAATTCTAAAACTTAAAATACAGAGGCTACTGCAGTTGCTCCTTAATGGTGTTTACATTTATGTGAGAGCAGAGTGGACTAAAATGGCCTCTTTTTTTTTGCCCCATGTATTAATATGAAATACTACAGTTTCTACAAAAAAAAATAAAAAGGGTCCTAGAATATTTGAGTAAGCTTTTACTTTAGTGTCTGTCAGTGTGAGTTTGCAAAAGGCACTGCTTTTATCTGCTGGAGAGATTACAGTACAAGCAGCAACAGCAAGAGCTTTGCCGTGCTATCCTGCATTAGGCTCAACTGACACTTGGGAGAAGCATGAGTAGGCACAAATACTTTAGATTACAGACCTTTGGCTAAAGCTAGAATTAAAATTTCTGTCTTGTAGGATTTTTTTTCAGTAGAGGCTGTAGATCAACTTGACATTTGTGGGCTGAGACCATGATGCTCATTCCATAATGGCTGACAAAATTTATTTTGCCAAGCTGAAATTTCTTTAAACACAAAGGAAGAAAGCATAGTTTCTAAAATCACCTAAATCCCTTTGTGAAAAGTGACTATCATGCTTGGGGAAAACAGCCACACTGAAAAATCAGCATACTCTGAAATTTTTCTGCTGTTTTGAATGTTTAAATCCTGGTTAGGACACTTTCTAATCATTTACAACAGCATTGATTTAAAATTTAAAAAAAAAAAAAAGAAATATAAATGTGAAGAAAAGTTTACGCACTTGTTTTACCTGTATGAGTCCTGGTATGAGTCTTCAGATGATCAGATCGGGAGAACTTTCTCTGGCAGGTTTTACACTGAAAGGGCTTCACACCTAAGAGACAGGAAAAAGAAAAAAATCTATTCTTATGTCCCAATATTTTTGAAAGGGTAAATGAATTCAGATATTTCTGACGTTTCAAAAGCCTGAATTTTTGTTTTGGTTTGGATTTTTTCTTGTTGGTTGGTTGGTTGGTTGGTTGGTGGTGGGTTTTTTGTATTTTTTTTTTTCTAGTTACTGTAACTGCTCCTCCTAGCTCTGTGCCTACATATTACAGAAAATTAGTCATTAATGAGGCCACCACCCCTTGTAACCTCCTCTTCCAGTGCATGGGTCTGAAGCATCTGAACTGATCCATCATAAACAAAGCCCCACTTAAACCATTGCACCAAGGAAGGTTTGCAAACATTGCTAATCTTGACCCTGTGGTTCGGCACTGTGGGTATGCTGAAGGAGCAAACAGGACATAAAAAAAATCAAGGTGCAAAAATTTATTTTCATGAGCTCCCAGCAGGTTTAACTTACTTCACACTACTACTTTACACATGACACATAGGTCTTGGGGAAATTTTACACATTGGCAATTTTTTCTTGCAGAACTGCTTGATTTTAAATACAATATATTCTCTATATTGGGCATAGAGTATAGAGCAAACAGTATCATTATGCAAGTTTTTCAAAACACAGTATCAGGATGTAAAAGTCACCTAAACAACCACAGTAGTGCTGAAAGGCCAGTTAGAAAACCTAGCCACGGCCTTCTCCTAAAATTAACTTCAAGAATCTGGGGTTATGAGCAGAGAACATCAGAAAAATAAAAAGAGGCTCAGGCGTATTTCAGGATCACAATTCCCATACACAAATGAACTCTAACCAGTAGGCAAGTCTTGTCCACAAACCTGTGTGTCGTCTTTGGTGCCTTTTGAGTTGGTCTGAACGAGAAAATCTTCGTTCACAGTCTTTAAAATCACACTGATAAGGTTTTTCACCTGGAGAGGAAAAACAGTTTGTCAGAACTTGTGGCAAAATGAGACAACACCTCAGGCTGAACCAGAAGGTGAAACGTGTTGCTCTGAAAGACTTCTCTGCAGTTTGAAGCAGACTAGTGGCACAGCAGGACTGATTTACCACATACAATTCTGTTGGAAAGGCTGGCATAATTCTACTGCATGGACACTGACACTGAATCTGCTCACTCTAAGAAAATAGTCTCTTAGATTAAACCTGCAAGACAAATCTGGTTGAGTGAATTTGATTTTTTTTCCGTTGGAAAAAACAGGAATGTCTTGGTTTATATTTCTCTAAAAACCCCATTAAACCCTTTCCACCTGTTTCAGTAGCACATAATTCATACAGAGGAAAAACTTACAGTTTGAACTGAGTTGGGTTTAAAGCAAAAACTAAATAAGTTCTATCCCCATGGCTTTAACCACAATAAATTTATTAGAAAAAACTGAGCAAAAAATTCAACCTCAGAAAAAGACATATTCTTCCCCAAAACACAAATTAGGTTCCTTCCATAAAGCACCATTAAATGGAATTTCTCACACAGCTGCACAGCTCCCACAGGCAAAGCCATGAATTATTTACTGCAAAGCCTCATGTAAACATAAACTCTTCCCCTCCTCCCATGCAGTTCAGCAGAGATCCTCAGGGTGGGATTTCTCTGGAACGAAAAGTTAGATCCCGAGGTTTTTTTAGAAAAAGAAATCCTTACAATTCAATGTCTCAAATGGACACGGATTTCAAGGCAAAGGACTTCACCAGCCACATGAAGATGCAAAAAGAAATGCAGCAGCTGAGGAGTCTGAGGAAAAGAGGGAAGTACTGCCAGCGGGCAGCAGAGCGCCGAGGTGGGGAAATCCGGCCAAGCTAATCCAAAACAATCCCTATGCTGTTGCAGGAGGAGCTCGGTGATCTCCCAGGTCTGCCTTACCTCTAAGCTAAGGTCCCTTTGCACAACACTGGAATCCTGCTGAAGGCTCAGATACACTTACATTTATGCTCACGTAAAGCCTGGTTCCAGTTCCAGCACAGAGCAGGAGCGAAAGCTGGGAGGATCCTGGGCTTTATCTGGAAGGGACACATGGGAGCAGCTGGGACCTGCTCTGTCTGTTGTGGGAAGCTGAGATGTAAACCAAAGCTCCCATGGGAAGAGCCTACAGGAAAGCACCGCCTGGAGCAAGCAGTGGGTTTGATTTCTCTCTGTTTAATTTTAAAAACTTATCACTTTGATAAACCTTCCTTGCGGGTGTCTGCGTGTCTGATTCTACCATAATGAGGAAATGTATTCTGGTTGCCCCAGCATTCTGAGACACCAAAACAAAGCAGTTTCGTTTAAGGCAGATGCCTTTTGATCCAGGTGACAGAGAATAAGCAGCATATTAAGGAGAACATTCCAAATTCATCCTGGTGTAGCTAAAATAAAAATTTTGCAAAAGCAACCAAATCTGCAAGAAGGAGCTAACTTCCTGTGATAGTCACCCCAAGGAGTTTACTGATTCTCAAACCTAGGTGTGGACAATTTCTATGTCTGCTGTGCTTAATTTATTAGCATAAGAGATTAAAGTTGCCACAGGTGTTTGAAATAGTTCCATACACTTTGACCGCAAGGACTCCCTGGGGGTGCCTGCTTTTCAGAAACCACTTACTTCCAAGGAATTCAGCCCTCTGGCAGATTTAAGAGGGGGAATGTCAGCAGAGCAGAATGCAGTGACAGGATGATTGTCTGCTAATTGCAATATGATCTTAGAAGATGGTTAAGGAGGCATTGGAATAAAACAGCATAGAGGGTCTGATGGCATGCACATGAAAGTATTTCTTTCAATACTTTGGAATATAATCTTGATTCAATTTAAGTCAGGTTTAACTCATGCAGATATTAAAGGAATCAATCTAAAATGTTTACATAGGGACATGATTACACTGGGAAGAAAACAAAAAAGCAAATAAACAAAAAGAGGCACAACGTTTAGACAGAGGTCCTAATTTCCCTTTCCTTCTACATGTTCTGTGTCAGCTGCCAAAGCTGATTGTCACGTGCCTGTGAGCTCCCATAAATTTCCTCAGAACAGGATGACAGAAGCATCCAAGATTAGAAAAAGCCTGTTAGTACCCCATTAAATTCCCACAGTGAGAGTGTCTCATTTCCCCAGGTCTATCAAAGCCTCTCCAGTAAAAGGCTAAAGTCTCTCTGCATATGAAAATATCCAGTAATGCTGTCACCTTCTTATGTGAACACACACAGTCTCAAAGCAAAGCAGATGGAGAGATGCAGATGGAGCTTCACCAGCCCTTCTACCTGAGCCATGATTACTTACACCACTGAAAGAGACCACGCAAAAGAAAGGCTGAACTTAGTGCATAATGAAATAATAAAGATATGAGAGGGTAGAGGGGATGTCATGTCTTAAATATTTTGGAAAAAAAAAATTATTAAAGGTCAATTATTGTAAAACAAGCATGAATCTGCTTTTGCACATATTGCAATAAATGTTTCTAATAAAACAAACTGATTTTGTCAAAAGTAGTTAACTTAAGCTAAGGGAAGTGTGCACATTTTCTCTGGAGCAAGTTCGTTTGCTCAGGTGCATGGAAAAACAGAAAATTCTACTGCTGTAGCAGGTGCATTAAATATTCACAGTCTTTGCTTTTAATTAAGGAGCTCTGCAAGAGTAAAAGCCTGTGGCTAACAAAAACACACAAGAAAGGGAGACTGATTTTGAAACCAGAGACTGAAAGTGTGAATGAAAATCTGAACGCTGATCTACACATCCTTCACCAATTTAAACCCCTTTTCCTATGTAAGTGCTCCCACTTAATCAAACCAGTGCCATGATCACAACTTTGCCTTGCTAATGCTACATTTTTACTCAATATAATTTGCTTTACCAAGCTCGCACAAAACTCATTTGTTTATTTATTTAGTAGGGAGCTCTTATAGTTAGCATTTTCTGTTGTCTTTACACCATATGTGTGATATGACTATGTGATACTGCTATTTTGAAACTAATTTTGTACTTTAGATCCTTAAGTATATTTATTTTATGCTGTAGAAATATCAGCCTGAAAGGATATAGCTTGACACCCTACCATAAAGGACAACCCTCCTGATCTACAGATTCTCATACTCCATTGCAGATCACACCAGCAGCTGAGCCTATTTAGGTTAAAGGATATCCCTGGCAAAACAGGCAGAGGATTTTCTCTCTGCAGACCTGCTCAGCTTTATGTTAGGATAAATCCAGTTTTCCCAATGAGTGGCACTGAACCCAAAGGGTCTCTGGCAAGAACGCTGATGCTTCCACCAGAAGTGAAATTTATAGAGGTCTAGACATCAATTTGTTTCTGCAAGGAGGTGCCTGAAACCTGCCACAGAATGACAACTCACATTATTTGCTGAAAAGCTGAAAAGTTAGATGTACTTCTGCGTTTCCTTTCCCTATCTGCTGCAGCAAAATACACCAAGATAAGAAAAAAGCTTTTTTGGCTGTACATGTTTCAATAAAGGCATTATTAAGAACAGATAAGCAACCTCGGAGGGTACAATATGTTAACATATTTTCAGCTAAGGCTATTTGAAACATTGGTTAAAACTGATTACAGAATCCAACTTTGTGTTTCAGGGCCTTGCTTGGTTTTGCAATGAACCAACTGGGAAAGAAGGATGGAAGATCTGATGAGCCAGTCCTTTGTATGTATCTATTATAGAAATAAAAAATATAATCTAGAGCAAAAAATACCCAGCAAAGATACAATCTGTTGGCTTAATATTGTGTATATGTAACAGCTTGTTTTCAAATCATGTGTTCAACATTTTAAAAACGACCGAAATCATTGACCTACCACTACACTAAGATAGCATAAAGTGGAAGACCTTCAAACCCTTGGGTGAGTCCAGAACCACCTTACAGGAAGATTAATATTTTTGTTTGTTTGTTTGATTAGGAGGGATGTTACAACCACGCTATTTTGGGAGAAAACTGGTTCCAAATTTTGCTTTTGACACACAGGAGAAACAAGTCAGGGTTAGACAAACACATGAGGCTGCAAAGGAAGTGGATCTGCATCACAAACAGTGAGTTTGACTGCCCAGGGCTCCTGAAGAAGAGCATTGCAGTGGAAGACCCTCATGGCCACTAAGTCCAGACCATCCACACATCAAACAGCCAGGAGAATATGATAAAGGGGAAGTTATCCCCTCCAGATGCCCCCACAATTCACCAAACCCTCCCAAAATCTAGGGGTGACAGACCACAGGAGGAGACAGGAAATGAGGAGTATCACATTTGAAGCCTCTATGGCAACAGGGATTTTGGTGAGTAGAATTCCCAGACCATAATAATAGGAAATGTCTATTGGCTGAGGACAAAGCCCTGCCAGATGATAAAGGGAAGACTCCCTTCTGCTCCTAAGGCTGAATGCATCAGGCAGGAAAGCTCCCCAAGCAATTTTCATTCCAGCAGTGCAGCATCCCTTGCTTCCCCTCTCCAGCTGCAACCAGCCTCCAAACCTCACACAGCAGTGCTGCTACCAGCAAACACAAGCCTTGGGAAACAAGCTGGCCTCTTATGGAGAGAAACTTGCAAAGATTTGAGAGATAGGTAATTTTTGCTGTCAACATATCCAAATACGTGTGCAGAAAGATCTGTGCCCACCTGTACAGAAAAGGTGTTTGAGGGGAAAAAAAAATGCTTTTCCTCTACCCAGTTCCACTGCAGCATGAACCAGGGGAGAGGCATGTATGGCCTCAAAGACAATTGGAGAAGCCTCTCCGGGGTGTTAGACAGACTTAGGCCTGTCCTCTATGTCTTTTTTGGGGTTTTCTGGCTCTACAAGCCCACATTATATATGATATAATATTAAAAATCTCCAGCTAAGGAAAAAAAAACATAACATATGTAAGCTGAAGTCCTTGTGATTGGTCCAGAAATAACACTGGGAAAGCCAAGCAACTAAATGAAATAAAATACAGGACCAGAAATAAATAATGTCTGCTAAAACACAGAGTAAGTCAATTTAGGAACGAAGGAAATAGTGATTATGAGAAAAATTCAGAACTGTTTAGGCATAATGGAGAAAAATACTGGATTTAATGGCTTTCAAAATATTTCCAAATGTTCTTGATTCCAATTTATTTATAGGAAGTATAACAGCGTTTCTGTAGACCTTACTTTCTGAAGATGAACTTGCACTTACAGTCTGAAGTATCTTAAATTTTTAATTTCAGCAGCTCTGAAGCTGTCTCAATATTTTCTGTCTTGCCCACTCATTAGTTAAAAGTGTTTTGTGTGCAATTCTCACATTTTACACAACTGACTGACTGAATGGTCTCCAAAAGGAGAAGATTGTAACTATCTTTTATGAAATGTTAGACAATCTGCTAGGTCACCCAGCATGGGCTGCCTTCCTGTTCTCTGTCATCCCTTTGATCTTCCCTTGTATCTATGGTTAACTGAAAATCCATATTTACAGATTACATCCACAGACTTCTAGGTAAGCAGAGATAGAACTTCCTAAATAAAAATATGAGAGGTAATCAAAAAAAAAAAAATTCAAAACCCGTAAGGAACATATCTAAAGAGATATCATAATATTATATGTCCAACACCAAAAATCTCCCAGTAGAGGAAATAACTCTGTTTACTCTTTGGCAAGGTGCAGCAGAGCATTTGATTTCCACATTTTGAGGTCCTATTTCCTGAACTCAGAGAGAATGCAGACATTAGCCTACAAATGGCTGTGATCAGGCTCAATTCTTCATGGAAAAATCACATAGAGGGAACCTATTTGCCAATCCCTGCCTACATCCCCAACCAGAAAAGGTTTATGCAGGAGAACCAGAGGATGCTGAATGTCTAGGTTCCTCTTGCAGAGGAAACTTCCTAATAATTAACATCAGATGAGATTTGGAGTGAGATTCAATGGTCCCAAGCAAGGGGGGAAAGAAGAAAAAAAAGAAAAATTAAACGAGAAAACATCTCACAGCCCTGTAATAGTAAGAGAGGGAGGGAGGCGATCTACTTGCTGTGTGTTTTTCTTAGCTAGATCCAAGGAGCCTTCAGCTCCAAAGGAGGGGTTGCCCAGCCGTCAGAGCACACGCTCCCTCACCTGACGGATCCTCGTGCTCCCTGACCTGGCAGAGCACCTCTCACCCCTCGCGCTGTCTCCAAACCCTCCCCACCCACTCTGCTGCCCCGTGGCCGATACCCACCAGTGTGCTTCCTGCTGTGCATCTGCAGGTGGGACAGCTTGAAGTATCTCTTGTTGCAGCCAGGGTAGGCACACATGAAGGGACGCTTCTCGTTCGTCTCGCTCGTCGACCGCACGATGGTGGGAGCCACTCCGGGCACGCGCCGCACGTCCTGCAAGGACAGGACACCTGCTCAGGCACCTGCAGGTGCCTCAGCACCTCCCCAGGACAAAGAGGTGCTTAGATGGGTCATACTGGGAACAGGAAATTTTGCTGCATTCTGCACCAACAACCTCCGTACGCCTTTAGTTGGTTGTTCACAGAGTGTTAAAATTACCCGAAGGGGACGCACAGTGACCTCTGCTTAGAATTATCTCACCAGTGTCTGTGTGTGAGGCTGAATGGCCCACACTCTGACCTCATGCATAACCACACAGTTCTGGCAGAAATCTCACTGCCACATAAAATAATTTTAAGTTTATACCAGGGTGAAAGGTAAGAGCATGAGCTGGAGGAGTACTTTTTATTTAAAATAGTCATATGAAGTTAAAGGGCAAGGAAATGCATGTCTTGGATTAACACCAACTGATTACCAACAAAACAAAGAACAACTGTCTAGGTGGAGCTGGGGAACAGTTCAGCCTTAATGCATTTTCACCACTGTCACAATGTTCCATCAAAGATGATCTCCTCCTTCTGGGATAATTAACTTCCTGAAACAATGTCAACCATTTAGTTTTATTCACTCAACAAAAGCTGGCTCAGGAGCCTGTCTCTGAGAGCTTGCCACTGAATAATGACTTGCTAAACTACCCAGAAAAGGGAAAGGAGAAAAGATGCTATCTAAAAACACTGATGTATGACAACACAGAGCAACACAGAAGAGACAGAAGCTCTGTAATGACTTTGCCATCAGTTTTAACAAGGTTCATCTCTTACAGGGGCGTTTAATAATGATATTGCTGCCTCAGAAAGGGAGGAAATGAACTCCCATGAATGGCAACTTCCTCCCAAATATTCACTAATCACTTGGTTATTAGGAAACAATCACATATTTAGTTTTAAGGAAATACACTTGAATTAGTAAAGTTTCAGAAACACATAAAAGCCAAATGTCATCTGACCCTTTCATATATGCAGTTTTTAGATATAGCCAGTGATAACCACAGAGGCTCCACATGGCCAGAGTGATTGGAGCTAGAAGCTGGAAACTGGATCACGTGTTTTGGACCATCCTGAGAATCCTGTAAGGAGTACTGCCTTGCAGACATATTTGAGAAGAAGGACAAGCAATTTTAAATGACTGTGTCTGAAAGAAATCTTAAGCTGGAGTTCAGTGGCGCTGTGAAGTCAGGACATGCAAAGCATTTCTTGACAACATGGGGAAATCAAGGATGGGTTTGTGAACAGCAGGGAAGTCGTGAATGTACACCACAAACAGGCAGCAGTTTTACTTCCCTGTGAAGAATGGCCCCTCGTACTCACTTGTATGCCTCTAAAGACTCCATGGGTGTGTATTCTGTACTGGGCCCCACAGCTGTACAACATGGGAGTGCTGTGGTTCTCATTTTCATATCCCGCTGTGTGCCTGTAAGTAAAGAGGGGAATCATGAAAAAATTAAATGTTCTTCAGTACTCAGCTCCATGTGAGAGCTTTCTTTTCCTAAGGCAGTGGTAACATTTGCAGAGTTCGTTTTTACAGCCATGACATCCAAGTTCAAGCAAAATTCACCAAAGGAAAACTGCTCTGCCTTCATTCACATGGATCTGCTCCCACTGGCACAGTGCACTGACTCCATATATACATCCACTAGTATCCATTAAGGTATCCACGGGAAGAAGAAAAAACAACAGAAATTGTCATGATTTGAACTCTGATGTATTTCCACAAAGATTTTAGGTAAGAGGAAAAAATTCACATAGCAGCACAACGGTGTCATGTGCACATGTTCACGTTATTTATCAGTCAGATGTGGGGCTGGCTATTGCTAATATCTTTTGGAATGAGCAAAATGCCTCAAGTTTCACATTAAGTGCAGTGGATTTTTGTCAGCACCTCATGACTCAGATATTACCTGATACTACCAAGCAAGTGATGACATTTATAAGAATAGCAGTCATGTACTCATAAACAGAGATTACAAATCAGTGTCTAACTATTTATCCTACATATCAGCTTGCAGGATGCACGACAAATTAACCCTTTATAAAAATAACTTTTTAAAAAAAACCCCAGCCTATCCCTACTAGGTATAAATTTTCACAATACTTTTAAGAATTTGTAAATTTTGGTGTGTTTTTGGGATTGCCACAGCCATATGTTTTATCTAATTATGTTCTTCAAAATCCTATGTTCTCCTGTCCTGAGTGCTTCTGTGTCTCCTGCTTGCAGCCTTCCTAAGGTCAAAATCAGGTAGATACATTTTAGGTTTAATTTTTGAACGAGTATGTTACATTATCACTTGTAGAAGCGTACACTGGCAATGGTAAGTGTACGTGTTTTGCACAACACCAGAAATCAGAAAGCCCAGAACAAAACCCCAGGGCACACAGCTAGGGACAAAGATGGATATGTAGGATGTTATCCCAGTCTTTGCCAAATGCTTGCAATAGCAATTTGAAGGGGTCCCTGAGGTCCAGACTCTCATTTCACTGGTCCTTCCTTTCCCTTCACTCAAAGTTCATGTGCAGAGTAGAATTACAAGGAAGTTTTAAACCTCTTAAGTGATTTGCAGAGCAGGCAGTGCAGCTGGAATGCAGGACATGTCTAAAGGGGAGTGGTGTCTGAGACCAGCTCTCCCTGCAGAGGGTGGGCTGCACTCCTCACCCATAATGACTGGCAGGCTGCTACCTGGCAGAGGTGTTCTCTGAGGTCAGTCCTTTCACTGCTCTGCAGTGCTACTTTCAAATCCTGTCTCCACCTGCCTGTTCAAATCAAAGGCTACGTCTTTTGGGAAGGTCTGCTCTGCTTATTTTAATTTCAATTTCAATTCAGAGCCCAGGTGATCATAATGAAATAAGTTATGGAGGGGTGGCAAGAAAGGATCTCTGTTCTGTAGTAATATCTGTCAAAATAGATAATGAAGATACCATTAGCTGATTTAAATGGATTAAACTATGCTGTAGATACGCACCATGCCCAAATAAATAGGGTCTTCTCTCTGCCTGAGCCCACAAACAGCATTTTGCAGCCTAATTCAAGTAACAAATTACAATTTGCTATCACCATGTGATCAGCACAGATTCCCCACCAGCATCAAATTTTCCTCTCTGTTCAAAGGCAGCAAGTTTTACATGTAAAGGGGAAAAAAAAAAAANCAATGTAAAAAGAAAAAAAAAAAAAAAAAAAAAAGGAAGAAAATGCTAGGGAGAGGGGTGCTGAAATCCCCCAAGCCATGGTGGCACCCATGTTGATCACAAATTACACAGTGCATTTTGAAACAAGAATGGAATGAGAAGCACCATTGATAAGGAGGAAGTTCTGCAGCAGGAGCTGTTGCTGACTGTAGCACAGCAGTAAATCAGAGGGTAAATGTGAACTTCAGCACTGGTCACCCTGAGTGTAACCTCCCCTTCACGCCTGTCCTAACAATCTAAACACTACAATAAACAACAGACACAAAGGCAGATAAGAATTCCCAGGACAGAAACTTTAGAAGGAGAAGCAGGAATATGTAGTAAAATCTTATACCATAAAACACAGCCCCACTTTCCCTCCAAATTCTACCTGTTTTCATCTGTCAGTGATAACCTTTTTTGTAAAGACCAGCCAGTTCTGAAATAATTCCTCCCAGAAATAAGAGGCAGAACAAAGACCCTGTCTGTGCCCTCACGAATGGCTCTATGAATGAGAGGTAACATCCAGATGATCTCCATCTCAGTTTTTATTGCACAGTTGAGAAGCCACCCTCAACAGCCAGCCTTTTACATATTTCCTTCCCTTATTTCTAGTTATACTTCACTGAAACCGCGCATACAACTGCAAAGCCATGAAGATAAAAACCTGTTTTCTGAGCCCCTTGACCCATAATATACTGAGTCCTTAGCCAGCTCCCTAGGAGAGATGCTTTAATAACCAGGAGCCCTATTTCCCATTTTACATTGGGCACATTTCCATCAGCATTGGCTGGTACTCAGCATGGCCATATGGCTGCTGACAGCAAAATGGATCATGCGAGATTTCTTGGTTAAAACACTGTTTATTCATTATGGAGCACTGTGGAATAATCTGACCTTCGGGGAGATAAAAATTAACAGGTGGATGCTCCTTCCAGTCAGTGGGAAGCTGGAACACTGAAGGAGGAGTTTTGACAAACTGTGCCTACACTGCTGCTCTCTCGAAGTGCAGCCTTTGCTCTGCATCCATAGTAACCTTGTGGGGAAATAGAGCTCTCTCTCTTCCAGCCTCTTTACTCCATGCTTTACCCATGATTTATGCCAAAAAGTACATCCCAGCTGGCCCAGTGGGCTCGTTTCATATGGCTGCAGTTTATACACTATAATAAAGGCAGGGATAGAACAGATACAAATCTAAATCCATTATTAAACTCAAACACCTGCTTTATTGCATGCAAGAGATAATGAGTGGATACAATGCCACATACACAAGGAATACAAGTAACTGGTGAATTTATACCTGCAGTACATTAACTAAATGCAAATATCCAGAGGGTAGGGCAGTCCTTAACTTCCATCTTTTCTGGTCAGGCACTCTGTGTTTAAGTAGGCAAGGATACAATGCCTTATAAGCTCAGCTGAATTAACCAAAGAAGAAAAAAAAAACCAGAAAAAATCCCCAGTGAGGCCCAGAGTCACACTTAGGAGAGACACTAGACTGGTCCCTCCACAGGTCCTAAAAGGACTCAAAACTAAGCAAGACCAGATGCAGCCAAACTGCCCTTCCAGGATCCAACAAAAATTTTTCTTTGAGCAAGGACTGAAGGATTTGGCCTCACAGTCCAGCTCTGCCATTATTTGTAAATATACAGCTCCCTTTAACTCCAGTCAGAACTGCTCTAAGGCAGAAATGGACTGTGAATATTTAGAGTTTGGGTTAGTTGGTGAAAAAAGGACTCAGTGTATTTTGTTCCCTGGATCTAGACGGCCAGACCTGGAAACACAGCCATAAAATGTAATTCTAGATAACTGGGAAACAAAGGCTGATACTTACAAAGGAAGAGCACTTTGCTGTAGAGTATTTAGAAGCACTTGCATTTACCATTAGCCCAGCAAATCCTTAACACTCGCAGAGTAGCTCTTTTAAAATGATTAATCTCAGAGTTGTACAGATTGTACAGAGATTAATAAAAATGAAGGGTTTACAGATGAGAATGTGTGATGAAAAACAGAACAGCTTTAGAGAGTTGTATCAATCTAAGTGGTTATAAAAAAAAAACCTCATAAAAGATGACATTCTAATCGGAATATTTTAAAAAATAATCAAGCTGCAATTTCTCTCTCACACCATTTTTACTTACTAAAACTGAAATTGTCTGTCTAATGTATAAAGCAGCTACAACTTAATCTGAAGAGTTAAGCTTTTTATTATTATTTCATAAACCAAAACAGAGAAGCTTTAGGGCACACTGAGGAGAGCAAGAAAATTTCAGATGAAATGTGAATACACATTGATTCATGAGATTCAGACTTGGAAGAATAAAAAAAGCCAGAAAGCAAGATTACATAAAACAGGCACCACATTAAGCTTCAATTTAATTGTGTTTCTCTGCAGGAACAGGAATTTTAGGGTTTAGAAACAGAGCCAAAAATGAGGCAAAGTGAGGGTGTGGGCTAGTCCCGTTGATAACAGAACATAAAGGAAGAGAAGTAGAGTTAGTTCCCTCAGCTAAAATATTTACCATCCTAGCACCCTAGGAAAAGTATGTATGGAGACAGAAAAAGATCCTGATTAGTTATATAGAAGATCCTTTTTCTGCCTGGTTTGTGTCTGATACTATTACGGAGGGTGGAGTATGAAACTGTATTTTTATCTGCCCTTTCCAAGGGAAAGGAATATTAAAAAATGTGACTTCACAGATTTGAGCCCTTCTGCCATCCTCAATGGGAGAATCAGCTGGCTGATGAAAGGAAGGCTCTAAATTTTCAGGGACCCCTTGTGTTTCTAACTTCAATAGTCATCCTTTGGTTTGGGATTTTTTCCCATCGACCTGAGTGGAATCAGGATTTCACCAGACCCTTTCCTTCAGAATGAGACTATCAGCTACTGGTGGGAGAGGATAAATTCCTCTAAATAATGTTAGAGACTGGAGCATGTGACCCATTCCCAGCTCATCTTGATTGTGGAACTAAACCCAAGTTTTTCACCTCCAAATTTTATGAATAGTACCACCAAAGCTAAACAGAAAAACCTATACAAACCACTCCTAAACAAGAAAGGTTTTCACTGCCTTGTTTTAGATGTGGTTTTAACAGTGTTCTACAGAGATCATAACTAATATTCCTTACAGTAAGCCTGAGAAAACAGCAATAAATACCAATTTCCATGGAATATGCTGAGTGTTTAACATCCAAGCAAAACCAAAAGGGGAAAACCAAAACGTTGTCTGGTTCTCTGCCTGATTTCAGATGACTGTGAGAAATATGGATCAAAGCATTTTACTTGAGAAGCTGAAGAGACTATTAAATTCAATCTTGCTGTTGAGAATTTAGCTACACTTCTTGTCTACCATGCTGTATCACTTCCTGCTTGCCTGGTATCAGTTATTTCCATGTCACTATTACACTTAACTCATCAAAGTATAAAGGAGGGTTTTATAGCCCTGAGATCTTCCTCTAGAACTGCTATGGAAGGAAGCAATGTTTTTCATATTGGACAAATGAAAAAGCAACACAAACATATGAAGGAAAGAAACCTATGGCAAAAGTGTCCATTAATGTGGGACATGAATTTTGAGATGTCTGGGACCCACTGACTCTCCTGCAACAGAATAAATCTGATCCCAGCAGGTCCAAACAAAATACCACAAAGGAGGAACAAATCATCAACGAGCAGTCTGAGGAGATAAAATCCAGTCCCACAGTGAGGTTCACTGCCTTGGCAAGGAGGCTCTCCTTTCAGATTCTAGAAGCTGCCAGTTTGTGAGACAGCTCTCAGACAAGCCAGCCCTCCCTCTGGTCCACCCCAAGTTCAGAGGGTGACAGAGGTATGCCTGGACAAACAAGCAACACAATTAACACACACAGGCTCACAAAGCACTCCTCTCATGTGAGTTGTAAGAACAACTTGAGCTCAATCAGAGCTCAGTCAATTTGGAATTCAGAGCCCAGGTGAAAATCTAAAACACAGATTCAAGTCTCTTGGACTCTGTGGTAGCAGTAGTGGGTTGCCTTCTTCTCGAGGGACAGCTCTTGGCAGAGGGAAGGTCATCTTGGGCCATCAGACATCCTTTTGGTTTGCCAGTGAGTAGAAACCTCTAGGCTGCAGCCTTTTCTCTCTGCTTCCCTGCCAACACCACCCTTCCCTTCCCTTCCCCTGCCAGTCCATCACGGTGCTGTACTGCGGCAGAAGACATCTCAGTTCACTTCAGCTGTCTCTCTTCACCACTCAGCAGTGGCTGGCCAGGATCTCTGTTCCCCACCTTTTACTGCCCACCTCTGCCTTTCTCTCCAGCCCTGCCTTCCACAGATCCCTCATGTTTACACCTACTGAAAGGGCTCAGGGCAAACTCCACTGATACAGAGAAACTTCTTGCTCTCAGTTCCAATACTGAACATTAAAATCTCCATGAAGGAAAAAGCATTCAGGAAAAAGCATCTGAAGGCAAGAGTCTTCCGTGGCCTTAAAGCCACAGGCTGAAGCGGGCTCTGAGCAGATAAAATCATAAGAGTTTAGAGGCCAGGCTCTTGCTGCTGCTGACACACAAAATCATGAGCTTGCAACTCAACAGGAATGATTTTCACAATGACTGACACAGCTTTGGCCGCCTAACAGTATTCTTTGTCCAGTTTCAAACTTTTAATCTGGGTTGAGGGGGTTCTGGAGCTGATCACTCAAATGTTGGCAAGGTTGTAAAGAGCTAGCACCAGGATGCTCTTCATCTAGACAACTTCAGCCCAGAAACCGCCTGCTAACTCTACCCAAATTTCACTGCAAAAGCTTCATTTCAGTGTGTTAAACTTGTGCTGAACGTGAACCTAGAAAAGCAAGCTACTGACCTGGTCTGCTGTCAAGCATAAAGTGTGTGACCCGTGAGTTTTATATAACTGTAGAGTTCTCTAACTATTTGCAGAACTTACTGGCAATGTTTTCTTCCTTCTTATAATGTGCAGAAGTCTCACTGAAGCCAGGAAGAACTGAAGGCAAGGAGCTAAACAGGGACTGTCATCATTGGACAGAATCTAGAAGCTCCATATTTCAACAGGAAGATTGACTCCAAAATTCTTAAATTACAACTACGAGATTGAGAAAAGCATCTGAAACACTAAACGCCTGGGAA
Organism: Hylia prasina; assembly: GCA_013397195.1. Taxonomy (NCBI): domain Eukaryota; kingdom Metazoa; phylum Chordata; class Aves; order Passeriformes; family Sylviidae; genus Hylia; species Hylia prasina. The sequence continues at coordinate 784,548 of VYXD01015736.1, forward strand.
TCACTTATGAACAGTTCATATATTTTAAAGATGTAAATCTTGGGAAGAATACCTTATGTTCATGGCAACAGAGATTGGAGGTACTGTGTATTGTAACTCTCAGCCAGAAAAGATAGATAACTATTTTGGCTCATATTACCAGTGATGAGGCTATGTCTAGCACTGATTTTCCACAGATTCTACAATCTTGGCCTACACCAAAACTTTCAGCTTTGTTTTACCATAGATCATTCATCTTGATTCTTTCCCCCTTTTCATGCATCCTAGGTCACATACTTTACACTGCTAACAGTCTGACTCCTGGACAAGTAAGAAGCCATTTGTTTTGTTCAGCACTCCTTTAATATTTCTATTGTGACTTCTTTTTTTTCACTGAGTTCCCCAAAGAATAACCTCTTCCTTGCTTTAATAACTTGGACCTCAGTCAAGGTTGATGTGTTTCTTTCTCCATTTTGCAGGATATTTTCTCCAGAAGAGACAAAACAGTGTCTAATATTGCAATGACTGATCTTTAAAGGGTACAGTTTCAAGAGGAAATCAAAAAGACTTACTGAAGAAAAGTAGGAAATAGCCTTTAAAAGGAGGGAATCCGCAGCAAAGACAGTGAAATGTACACAACTGTAGGATTTTGGGATCTTCTCTAACCAGAAGAAAGCTCCTTGATGGATTTCTTCAGGCTCAATTCCCTTGTTCACTTCAGTACAGATAGTTTACTACACGACTCCCTCTAACCTTCAAACACCATTGCTTTATGAGCTACAAGGAGACCCATAATATTTTTTTTTCCTTTATCACAGTACAGCAGCGTACACAAAGTCCATCTTGTACAAGATTTTCACATCTATGGACAGCTGTACATGAAAGCACAGGTCTGTGCAGGCTTCTATCAGCCTCTCCTGCTGTTCCCTTGAGACTGCACACGCTTGGACACTGAGCACATCCCAAAGCTGGCAATACCTGCCTTGGTGGGGGAGTTTTCTGGCAATTATCTCCTCAGAGCAGTGAACTATCTACTCCGAGCAGAGCAGGCAATCTGTGGCTTTCCCTCGGGCTAAGATCAGAAGGCGGCTGCGCCGCCGGCAGCAGCCACCGCGGATGGATGGAGGTGAGGACGCTGCGGCGCCCAGCCCCGCGGCTCCCGGGTTCATCGGGGGATGCCCAGCCCCGGCAGGAGCGGCGGAGGCACCGGGCACGGCGGGCGCGGAGGCGGCGGCGGCGANGAGCCTCTTCCCGGCAGGTGGGAGGGCGACAATGGCCCGAGGAAGGAAGCCGGGAGGCGGCCGGGCCGGGACACAGGACGCAGGGCCTGGCGAAGGCAGGGAAAGGGAAGAGGGATGGTAGGAAGGGGCGACAGCGCGGAGTGGCCGTGGCTGCCCCTACGGGGGGGAGGGCAGGCAGCGGGAGTGGGCACAGCCCTGCCCTGCCCTGCCCCGCCCGGTGCCACCGGAGCCCGACACACCCAGCGCTGGGCTCCGTGGCACGGGCAGGCAGCACCCCGACCCTCTGCTCAGGCCGGGGCAAGGATCATCAAAAACAGGGCAAACTACTGCCAGGCGGTGAGCCACGCTCGGGACCGGACGGGATTTTTTTCGTGCCAGTGACCGGATTCAAATGATAAAATCCCAGATAAAGTTGGCTCAGTAATGCGGCTTCACTAGGGCAATAGGTTAGAAGAGAACAAAGCTCCTTACCCTTTCAGTGTGGATCCCAAGTTCATTTGATTCCATGTCATGCATTCGAGCTGTGAGGTCATCTGGTATAAATTGTCGCTGTCGTGAAAAGAGGTAGAATTAGAACTAAAATTGCAGCTATCAAATAAAAACCAAAACACCCGAATAGCAACCATTTCTTTGTTATTTGTTTTAAATATAAAATAGTGGCAAGTTAATTTATTTTACATAATCCCTTTCATCGATGCATTATGAATTTTTAAAAATAAAAGAAAATCAAAGAAATGGAAATCTGTGGCTCGAAAAGACACTTTGAATCTGCAAGTCTGACGATTGGTAAAGAGCTGGAAATAGAAAGATTTTTTTTTTTCCGCCTTCCCGAAAAATGATATCCGATATTGACACATTGAAATGAATGAAACGAATATAAGCAGCCCGGCAGGGTAACGCGAATGATTACTTGTTTTAAAAAGTCAAATCTGTTAACTATTTTAACCAGGAGTGTGAGAGACCACGTGGGTAATGGAGTGAAACAGCTATCGTGACTCGTGATGGATGTTGTTACATAGAGGGGCTTGACAAGCGGGAGAAAAATGGGGTGGCTGAGCGATAAACGAAGCTCAGCGCTGGAGCGGGCTCTTTCCCCNGGGCAGGCTCCCCCGCCCCGGGCTGTCCCCGCAGCGCTGGGGGCGCGGGGCGAGCCCCCGGCCCCTCGGGCGGGCGGTGTGATTGATGCCGGGGAACCGCCGCTCACAGCAAACTCAAGTCTCCCTGCTGATTAATTACACCTAAATTCGCTGGATTTACGCGGTGAATTTATATGATTTTGTTATTACGAGACGGGGGGTTTTGGGGGTAGTGGTTTTTTGGGGAGGTTTGGGGGGGGTTTTTTGTTTGTTTGTTTGGATTTTTTTTACATCGAGGCAGGTAGAAGAGACCTAAAAAAGCCAGAATCCAGTGGGAAGCTTTTGCATATAAAAACAAATTAAGTGACTTCAATCTCGAAGTATGCGTAATATCATTTGTCAGCATCACTGGACACTATTATTCATTAGTGTGTCTGAAGTGCTATTATGCTACTACAATGTCCTGCATATCAGTTCAGGAATTGTTAAACTCTCCTGCAGTTTCCCCATTTGCAATAGCAGTCCGTGCTGGTCTGTGCCAACTACGTTTTGCAATTCCACGAATTCTTCCTGTAATGCTGCTGTAATTAATTCCTCCAGGACCCTGATTTTTATTAGAAGTGCCCGCCCGATGCATTTACAGCAGGAGATTTCCCTTTAACTTTCCTTCGCTTGACAGTTCATTTATAAGAGCCTCCCCCACAATATCCACTTTTTCCCCCTCCTTTGCTTTTTCATAAAGCAATACACTTATTCATCTTGTCACAGCTCGCAGCCACCGTATTCCATGCCGCCCTTGGGTGACAGTGTCCGAGACAAGTGCCCCGCACCAGCCCGGCCCCGACCCCACACTAGCCCGGTCCGGACCCCACACCAGCCCGGTCCGGCCCCCACACCAGCCCGGTCCGGACCCCACACCAGCCCGGTCCGGACCCCACACCAGCCCGGTCCAGACCCCAGACCAGCCCGGGCCGCCGCCCGGCGCCGGGGCCGAGCCGCGCCGCACACCCCGGACTCTCGGGGCACCCCGGGTGTGCCACACCCGGGCACCGGGCTGGGCAGCGGCACCCGCACACCCTCCCACGGGCTGCAGGTGGGGTCTGTGCCATCTCTGCGGCCGGCAGCGGCCAAGGGGAGAAGTTTCTTTCCTGTGCTGAGCCGCGGAACTGCGAGGTTCTCATCTCGAAAAAGCCGGGATTGCGGGAGCTTTGGCTGAATCGGCCCTGGGCGGGAGGCGGGTGGGCACCGCCGCGCTTCGCGCCCCTTAAACCCGGAGATAGGAGCTGCCCGGGGGCCACCGGGCAGTGGCTGGGATTAAACGTCTCATATCTGACATGTGACAGAGAACAGGACGTCCCTAACGCCGTTTACGCCTCGCCACGGTTTATATTGACAGTACCGTGAGATGATCTCATGGAACCAACAGCTCCGCTCGAAATCTGGGCTTCGGACGGGGTTTGCATGAGGAGGAGGAAAGCGGGGTCTCCAGGGATATGCCTGCGCTGATTCCAATCTGAATCCTTGGCCCTTCGAGCGGCCACAAAGAAGACACTAAAAATAACTTATTTTCATTACAAAGATGCTTTTAAAGAGAAACGAGAGGAAGGGGGGGGAACATTTCTACAACAGGGATTAATGTAAGTTGGAGTGGAATAAAAGGAAGTCAACGCTGAGCAAAAAAAGGGAACTTAAAAGGAAACCAGTAGTAGATCATATAGAGTTTGTTTTGGCCTTCACTGCAGTATTACCGAGTTCTTGACCTCTGCACAGAAAGAGCTATAATCTGAACCGAGACTCCTCCACTTTTAAAGTCTTTGCAAGTGTGACTCACAGTAAATTTTCAACATCGAGCATGTTTACTACATTAAACAGCGCGAGGTAGAAAAGTTCACATCACCATTTTTAATGGGCCCACAAACACTCGCTTGCGATCTGCGGGTTTGTCGTCCGTGTCCACCTATCAGGCACAGGCGTGGGGCAGCGCAGCTGCCCGGGCCGAAAACAGAGAGCAACTGGTGGCCGGGGCGAGAGATTTCAGAGATAGTTTTTCTTCCAGTCTAAGAATTAGGATCTTTAAAACATTTCTTTCTTCCCGACTTAGAGAAAGAGGGAAAGANGAGGCGCTGCGAGGCGGAGCGGATCCGCAGCCTCGGCTGGGGTGAGCGGGCGGGGGACCCCAAACCAGCGCTGCTCGGCCCCGCGGGAGACGCGGAGAGGGGGCGGTGCAGGGAAACACCGGCCGCCTGGCGACGGAGGCAACACCACCTCTCGTTCCGAGCTCCTCTCCTCCGCCACATGCCCCCCTCTCTCCCCACTGCTGAAGGCGAACGGCGGCGCCTGCTGTCCCCAGCAGTGCGAGGAGCGACAGAGCATCGCGGGGCTGAGCACCATCCCCGAGCGCTCTCCGAGCACTGCGCGCAACAGGCGCCGTGCGCTCAGGGGACCCTTGGGCACGGTCCCCAGCCCCGGCACTCGCATGTGGCGACCGAGCAATCACCTGACAAAGCAGAGTTGTCGAACCGGACCTGAGCTGCGAAAAGCAGAAGAAATCTCCGAGAAGGAGGTGCGGAATAAATACGATCTTGGGGGAAAGAAAAAAAAAAGNGCCGGACCCTCCTGCCCACCCCACTCCCGACCCGGCCTGGCTTCGGGCTGGGGCCGCGCTCCGCGGAGAGCGGGGGAGCCGGAAGGGTCCCTCGCACCCAGCCGAAGAGACGGCGATGGGAGGGAAGCGAGAGCATCAGGTGGAGGCGACTCCCTCTGCACCCTCTCCCTCTGCCCTCTCGCTCCA
>VYXD01015736.1:801454-899649 GCA_013397195.1 Hylia prasina
AACCCGGGGGGCGGCCCCGCTCCGCCTCCCGCACCTGCGGGGCCCCGCGCCCAGCCCGGCCCGGGCCGAGGCTGCGGCCGGGAACGAGCACGGCGCGGGCTCCGGGGGATTTATTGGCGTGCCGCTAGGACGGGGCTCGGTATAAATCACCGAGCTGTATAGGGCCATAAAGCATCCCTGCGTGTCCCGCCCTCGCCGGGGTTCTGGTGAATGGGAGTTCATGGAAAGCTAGGTATCAGCAACATCTTTCAGATCTGGAGTATGTGACGTTTTTAAAGTCTTAGATATACAATGGGATGTACTTATGGAGCGGCTAAAACTATTACATAGGATCTTTATAGGTGTTTTGTGTTTACATGCAAAAGAAAATTTGGGGGGGAAAAAACCTCTTAGGTAATATGTTCAGTTCTTGGCATTGCTGCTAATGGCTTTGAAAGTAATAAAATTATTATTTCGGCAGGAGAAAATAAAAACATTCTAAAATGTAGTGCACTATAAATGGGCGCCTGGTAACCGAGACTTAATTACTCCCAGGTAGTAGCAAGCAGATCCCACTGTAAAGGCACACTGAACTCTAAATGTAATAATACATAGACACATCAGTAACAATACCTGGCATGGACACCAGTTCAAAGAATTCTTTNGCAGCCCCGCGGGCCCTGCGCATCTCCCTTCGCCCCGCCGGGGCGGCCTCGCCAGCGCCGACACCGCCGTGCAGCAGCGGCGGGCCGGCCCATTATTGTACCGTAAATCTTGGAAACGCTGGAACTAATTACGGAGAGGATATGTCTCAATTTGTTCCGCATTAGTGCCGCGCCGGGACGCAGGCACCGAGCACGAGAAATTGATGGGCCCGGCCCGGNAAAGTCTTAGATATACAATGGGATGTACTTATGGAGCGGCTAAAACTATTACACAGGATCTTTATAGGTGTTTTGTGTTTACATACAAAAGAAAATTTGGGGGGGAAAAAACCTCTTAGGTAATATGTTCAGTTCTTGGCATTGCTGCTAATGGCTTTGAAAGTAATAAAATTATTATTTCGGCAGGAGAAAATAAAAACATTCTAAAATGTAGTGCACTATAAATGGGCGCCTGGTAACCGAGACTTAATTACTCCCAGGTAGTAGCAAGCAGATCCCACTGTAAAGGCACACTGAACTCTAAATGTAATAATACATAGACACGTCAGTAACAATACCTGGCATGGACACCAGTTCAAAGAATTCTTTGAGACACCTGGGCCACCATCTTTGAATACGGGTACGTACTGGAAATGCAAACCAAACATTTGTGCATTCAAAAGAATTAGAAGGGCTCCAGCTAGAGTGGACAAACACTGCAGTATCCTCGGTACCTCACAGGTAAGGAAAGGCACCCGCAGCCTCAGGCCTCACTAACTGTAGGGTATTACAGGACAGGGACAGAAGGTGAGTTGTCCTTTACCAGTTTCTTTGCAGACTGGCCAGGAACATGTTTTCCTAAACACTATCCATGCCTTTTATCTATCGGCTTAATTCTTTAACAAACACACTTAAAAAGCACAAAGCAAAGTCCAAACCTCCCTTTGTTCTTGCAAAGCCCTTTTGCAGCCCTGTGTGAAGATACCCTCTTCATCAGTTGTCCTCAGTGGGAAAGGAGGGCTCCACAGCTGGATCTGCCTTAGCTGAGGGTCTAAACTCCTTTTCACTGGGTTTTGTTCATTGTACACACCTCAGAGGAATTCATCCGTGTAAGCCCTTGACAAAAAGTGCTGAGGGCAAGTGTTCCCACTGAAGTCAGTGTCCAAGGATGTCACTCCACCAGGACTTGTAGCACACGGTGGGGAAGGCCAAGCACACCCTGTGCCTGAGGATGTTTGGTGAGCACAGAAGACAAGCAGTGGGGACGATGTGCCTAATGCCTAAAGCAGGAGAGAACCAAAAGCTCCTGCCTTCTGTTCAATACCTTCTGCACACCCCAGAGAAATGGAAGAGGTGACAGCAGTTTTGCCAGAACAATGGGGGACTCCAACAGTATTTCTGGAGTGCTTGGAGACCTTGGGCGTGCAAAGAAAGGCAGATGGTTGCATTTTGTAGCACAGCTCTGTGTGATGTGTCAGTGATGTGACCCGTGAGGGGGTGCCAGGACTGCAGAGCTGTTGCAACACGGCAAGTCCCTCCTCCCAGCCCCAGCAGCACAGCACAGCCAACACCCACAGCTCCTTCACAGCCTGGGCAGACATTCCACTGCCCTCAGCCCCCAGCACAGCCCTTTGGCTTCCTTAGAAACTGAGCAAGCCCAGTCCTTTGTAACCACAGCTACAGGAAGGTGTGTGTGTGCGTGTCTCTGCTCTCTCTGGACTGCATGTACTGATACGTGTGGATTGCAGCAACACACACGAGGTAGAGAATCTCATTTTAACCTCATTTTACTCATCTGGATGGCTGGAAGCAACAGGCAGCAAAAATGTAGCCTCAAATGATACCAGTGTTTTCCCAGTTCTTAATTCCGAGGCTTCCCACTCAATGTGGCTTTTGGTCAAACTGAAGATTTACAGGCAAACCCTCCCTTGTGTGGGTGTGGGATATCTGGTCTGGACATGAGTGTGAAAGGCCATCTGAAAAGTCCACGGTTTCAGGGCATCAACCCCAGAGAGAGATCTGCTGGAAGCAGGGACAGAAGACACAGTATCAGATACAAATCAGATGGGCTGCAGCTGTCACTGTTTTCAGTGTTTTCAGATTTGTGACAGCCACTGTCCAGCTGCAGCCTCTGCTGCCCCCAGTGCCACTGTCCCACAAAGCTCACACTGAGATGAGCTTTGCAGGAACAGACAGGGATGAAGCTGTGGGGAGAGGTGGGGGAAGAAAGGAGAGGAGGGAGGGAACCCACGTGTTGAACTTGCCTTAGAAGTGAAATTTCTTCTTCACGAGATGCAGGACATTCCTTTCTCTTCAGATTTTATGTCTGTTTGATTGCACTAAACTCATCTGAGCACTGCTATGACACAGGAATTAAAAGCACCGAGGGTTTGCTGTAGCTGTTGAGTCACGGGTGCAGACTGATCAAATCTACCACTTGTTTTTCTTCCTATTACATGAAAGCAGAGTTCAATAAAGTTCAGATCGGAACTAAGACCTGCCTTGTGATGTCTTGACAAACCTTTCCTGATATTTTTATCACATATTAGTCAGGAAGAAAGAAGCACAAAGGAACCCTGTCAAGTTGTTATTTATGTTTTTTAAATGAAATAGTGAAAGGAATGAGCAAGTAAGTGTGATTCCTCTCTCTAGATTGCAGTATCATAGATTAATAGCTCTATGAACAGATTTGCAAGTAGCACCATCATGCTAGTCAAGATATTAAAAAAGTTTATGAGCAGTTGCTTAGGAAAAACAAGATAAAGCCTGTGGAAATCTGATACTGGTCAATGGTGCATTTATTCAAAACATAATACTCACTTCAAGTCCTCATAAATCCTTTGCAAATGAAACTTCCATTGTGATCACTGTTTCAGATCTAAATTATTTACTTTTTTCCTTCAGTAGACAGTAGATAGGTCTCAGAATGTACAACTTATGTACCTACTGATATGGAGTTAATCATGCACCCATGAGATAACAAATATTAAATAAGAAGATATTTCAAAGAAGGACTATCTTCACAAGAATTTTTTTAATGTATTTGTGGATGAACTTGCATGAAAAATCTCACATTTCTGTGTGATTTTTTTTCAAAAATCAGAGCGTCCACAGCTCAAAACTGTGAAAGATCATGAGAGCAAAGCAGATATTGGATTGGGTGCAGTTTCAAAATTGAGTTCTTAGCAATATTTAGACTCATAAAATGCTTTGGGTTGGAAATGGCCACAAAGATTATCTTGTTCCAGACCTCCTTGCATGGGCAGGGACACCTTCCAGCCCACAAGGCTGCTCCAAGCCCCTGGCCTTGAACTCTTCCTGGAATGGGGCAGCCACAGCTTCTCTGGGCAATCTGTGCCAGGGACTCACCACCCTCACAAGTAAAGAATTTCTTTTTAATAACCAATCGAACCCTGCCCTCTGTCAGTGTGAAGGCGTTCCCCCAGGTCCTGTCCTGTCCTGTCCTGTCCTGTCCTGTCCTGTCCTGTCCTGTCCTGTCCTGTCCTGTCCTGTCCTGTCCTGTCCTGTCCTNTAGGCACTGGAAAGCTACTGCAGGTCCCCCAGACTCTTCTCTTCTCCAGGCTGAATAACCCAATTCTCAGCCCATCTTCACAAAGGGGTGCTCCAGCCCTCTGGGCACCTTTGTGGCCTCCTCTGGACTCACTCCAGCAGGTCTGTGCCCTTTTTTTGTTGGGTGCCCCAGAGCTGGCTGCAGAGCTCCAGGTGGGATCTCAGCAGAGCTGGATGCAGGGCAGGGGGGCAGGATTCCCCCTTGCCCTGCTGCCCACGGTGCTCTGGATGCAGCCCAGGGCACGTTTGGCTTCCTGGGCTGGGAGTGCACGTTGCTGGGTCCTGCCGAGCTTCCTGTCAGCCAACGCCCCCAGTTCCTTCTCCTCAGGGCTGTTCCTAACCCCTCCTCAGCCCCGCCCGTGTTTGTGCCGGGCACTGCCCCAGCCCAGGGCAGGACCTTGCTCTGGGCCCCGCTGAGCCCCGTGAGGATGTCCCGAGCCTCTGCAGGCTGTCAGTGTCCCTGTGGATGGCATCCCTGCCCTGCAGCGTGCCCGCTGCAGCACACACCTGGCTGTTTGTAGCCAGCTCGCTGTCCTCCATCCTGCTGTCCATGTCACTGACAGATGTTGAACAGTGCTGATCCTACTTTATCACAATTTCACCCGGAGCAGCAGCAGCCTTTGCTGTTTCTCTGTGCTTTTGGGGAAATGGGTCCCACTGCTCTGAGAAGCTGCCTGAAAACAAGGAATGTACTGAAAGGCCAAGCAGAAGAGACCCACCAGGAAAGCAGCCCATCAACTCATTTTTCTGTCTTCATGATCTGAGCTCCCTACTTTATAGAAGCCATGAGGTCTTCACTGCCTCTGGGTTTTTGAATGCTTCTTTCCTAAATGCTCAAACCCAAATGAACTCTCAGTTATAAACCTACTCTAAAAACCTCTGGGCAGAAGTCAAAATAAGTTCAGCAAATTGGTTGGATATCAGCTAAAAGCACTTAATTTTTCATCCGATAAACATCTCTCAGAGGAACTACTGGAGTCAGCTTTAGCCAGACACCAGATCTATAATGAAATAATTCTGTGATTGGGTAACATGAACACCCCATAACAGCTACATCTGCTTTATCATGGCATGAAAGTTCTTGAATCAGTTGGATAAGTTCTCTGGCCAAATATGAATTTCAGATTATTTAACACTTGCAACATGCTCCACTCCAGCACTGTGTATCAGTAATATCAATCCAGATATTGTAAAGGGTTGGGCTCAGCATTTGCAATTGCCACCTAATGCATCTTCAGAGATCCTGTCGCTTTGGACAGCTCAATCCAACCCTGCAGTCTCCTGCCCTTAGCATCAGAGAACCAGGATCAAGCCCACAGCCTCAGAGGGGGTAGAGATTTGCATGCACAAGCTCAGAGGAGGTAGATTTTCTTCGGGATCTGTAATATTATTTAGCAAGCCTAACTAAAAGAGAAGCCAGAGGCCAGCCAGCACTCAAGAGATGCTCTGGGCTGCCCAGCAAACCCAAGGAATCCAAGGAACCTCAGGCACAGTTAAAAGAGGGAAGCACTATCCACTCCTGGATGCCACATTATTAGGTAACTAAGAGCTGTGCATTGTGAGGCTCTGAACAGTCTTGTACAACTTTTCCCAAATCACAGAAGTCCCCTGGGAAACCTCAGTAATCAAACAGGATCTCGCGGTCAGGAAGCTTTTCTTCATCCAGCCGATTTTACTTCCCCTTCATCATTCCATCTATTACTCATTACATCCTCCTGCCAAACTCCACATAATTCTTCTGTCTCTCTCTCATGCTGCCATGTTTCAGTTACATACACATCACTATGTTCTTTCATCTTTCATCCTTTTCCTAGCCCGTATTCAGGCTGCACATATTTAGTCCTTCCCATTTTGCCCACTGTGTTTCTAACAGCACCTCTGCCACATAGAAGCACTCCAAATTGAACAGATATTCCACAAACACTTATATTTGGCAGCCTCTAAATGCAGAGACACACAAACCAATGATTAAATCACCTTGAACAACGGAGTGAGAGTTCAAAGCCGTAAAATTGTCAAATTGGGACAGGGAACTTTGGATGACACTGAAAGATCAACTTCACAGGAAGCCCACAAGTAATGATACATTAAAAATAAGCCCAAGTTTGCTTTACGGTCCTTGTCTCAAGGAATATGTTGTTACGTACATATCTGCAGTGATTTTAATAATTATTGTTCCAAGATGTATACTGCAGTTCATGTAAAGGCAACTTTTTACACAATTAAATCACTGACTGTTGAGCAACTTGTGCTTCAGACATTAGAACATCACTGTGTTACAGAGTTACAATAATTTGCTCCTAACACCATATCCTGCTCAAAGATGCAGCTTCCGCAGCCTTTCCCTGCTAAAAACTACTAGAATGTGGGGTTTAGCCATAAACAAAGCAAGATCATTCCACAAACCAGAACATTTTGCAAATCATACTTCATCTGCATAACTTACAATTTAATAAGCTTAGTTTGAAAGACTTCAAGTTTTCATTGTCATCTGAAGACAATGAATATAGTAATTTATCTCTTTGAAACCTGGGAGCACTATGTCTTTGGAATTGGGTTTGCATCCAGTTAGCAAGTACAATTATCTAGATACCCATTTATGAGCTTTATGATGAGACAGGGATAATGGGGCATGTTTGTGTTAGGTCCATTTGGGATTACTGGAAGTTTCACCATGCCCAGGAGAAGGGTGCAGAAATAAGACAGTGACTATGTGATCTGTGGGAGCTCCCAACATCTGAGCAAGAAACATCTGGGCATTTTTCAAAATGACAAGGGCAACTGGCAGATTTAAAGGATCATGAGCACCCAACAGGAGGGGACATCCCAGTGAAGCACCTGCTAAGCCTGGACCTCTGTGGAGCAAAAATGGCACAAAATGTGCCCTTCCCAAGGCAAGCCAAAAATATTTTTACAAGAATTACATTTTTGCAGGATGGTTTCTGTCTTTCCATAAAGCTACTCTTTCCCTCTTCCCTCAGCTTCTGTGCTTGTTCTCCTCCCCATGAATGGATTCCTGTCATAAAAAAAAAGAAGGATGCACACCATTCCAGTCTTTCCCAGGTAATTGAAAGGAGCTGCAGAGCACAGAACATTTGCCCACCATTTTTACTCCAAAGACACAAGGTGGTCTGATTCCCTGGCATATATTTACCAGGAAAAAAAGGGGTGAAGAGTCTCAGCCCTCCTGCCCTCAGCATGGGCTGCTGCAGCACATGGCTCTGCCTCACCTCCTGCAGGACTCTCGGCCGTTCTCTGACTTCTCCCACTGTGAACTGGGGTCACGTTCTCTCCTGACTGTGGCCAGAAAAAAAATAGATGGCACAAGGTATGCAAGGTATCAGATCCACGAGCTCTGACAAATCTCAAAGTACTTCTGTGGATTGTAAGTTGGAAGCATATTCCTGGAGATACCGTTTGTGTTTATAAAGTCTTCTGGGGTGAACATTGCTCAATGGAAAAGCAGCGCAGAAATTTAACAAAAGCTATGCTGCAAAAGGCAAAAAAGTAATTCTCCCACAGGAACTGAAAGGCATTTCATACATGTCCAATGAGACATTAAAAATAATTATGTGGAAGAGTAATAGCTCCCTTGGTTGTTTTAATATATTTTTGTCTACAAACAAGAAACATTCTCTAAACTGCTGCCTTGGCTTGGCTTGAAAGGTCTCTCAAACAAAAGCCCTTCAAGTGACCCTTAGATTATTAAAGCTCAGTAACAATGAATGTGGATCTCAGTTCAAACAAAGAGTGTAAAAATAAAAAGACAGCAGTTTTGGTCTTGGAAATCAGTTTAGTGTGCCTCACTAAACTGGAAACACATAGAATGTATTTTTGATCAATTGTCATCCCTCTGCTGAACAAATCCAAACCCTTTTGTCTAAAGATTTCCAAAGTGGGGTTCTCTTAAATAGTAACTGCAAATAGTCTCACTTCTAGTGCAAATGGAAAGGTTGGATTCCATATCTGAATTTAAACTTCTCAGAACTCGTTCAGAGAGCACTTCAGACCAACAAGGGATTTTTTTTAAAAAAAATATATTCTTAATGATTTTTTCTGACAAAACTTGCTGAAATGTCATCAGAAACATTTGTGGTGAACAAAAATGCCAGCAACGCCAAATTACAGAGCTTGAGCACTCTGATCTGTGTCTCCCATGAGAAAGATACAAAGGTTGAGATGTTCAATGACAGACATTAATGTCAAATGCTAAAGCAGGAAAAGCAAACATGAGGGTGGGGAGAGATATACGGGCCCCATAGAATATCACGTTTCGAAAGTCGTATGTCATTTAAATGGCCTTTATAATTGAAGAAGTTAATTAAAAATATATTTTTGTGTAGTTTGCTGGCAGGACATGCATGGCTGCCAGTTGATAGAGTCGGTTTTGCCCTCATCAGCTGGAGACACAAGGTTTGTGTATCCCCTTCACTGCTGTGAGCACCAGTGGCTGTGCACAGCATTTCCTCCATGCATAGGCCAAAAAGGATCTTGTCAAAGCAAGTGGGACAAAATGTCAAAATCATCTCAGTTCCATCTCCTTTGCATCTACCAAACTTGCTCTTGCAGCCAGCAGAATTGGAGAATTGTAGCTATAGCTGGGAGAAGGGGACAATCTCCCCAGAGGACAGTGGTCCTCTGTCCAGACCACCAGGAGCTTCCCAGCTCCTCACCAACTGCTCTGGCCTTCCATGTGTGCCCTGGTCTTTATTGTCTCAATACAGATCTTCTTTCTGCTCTCACTCTCCTTCCTCCAGAAACAGCAGCCAAGCTCTCTCCTATCTCTGTGGCTCACCCACTCTTACTGGGAGCTCCATTTGCTATTATCAACACAGCAGCATCCAGCAGACATGAGTGTTTAGCCATGACTTAGCTGGGGACACCAGGACATACTAAAACTCTGATATTTTCATTGTGGGAGTTCAGCACCACTGGAAGAAACTGTAGAGCTGAGCAGGTAGATAAAAATACAACACATTTTCCCTAAACCAGCACCCTTTATGCATTAACAAGGGCACCTAACGAATGCGTAGAAATGATTCCATGGCCAAACTTTGTCTCTTCTTTGTCAAATTTCAGAACAGAAAACGCAAATGGGCTTGATATTCGTAGTAGAGAAAATACAAACAAAACCATGTGTCTGCTTTAAGAGCTTGTAAGCCATAGGATCACTTCTCTACACTCTCTGCACGGGACACTTAATGACTGGAACTGGATTAGAAACCCTTGCTGACCAAAGCTTTCTGTTCAGCCTATTTCTATTCAGAGCAGTAAATTAGCTACCTTTGTGCTATGCCTGATTCCTGCCCAGGGGGTTAGGGAGATGTTTGTTCTGCATAACCATGGCAACAAAGTTGGCAATTAGCATCAAGTTTGGCTATTCCCCTGAGCAGGATTTACCCTGTGAACTTCATTTACCAGGCACCAAGCAACCAGCAGTGTCACAATGATGCATTTAATACAGTCAAGACTGGATTTGAATACAGTAATAATAAAAGACACTATGACCTACTAATCTACATTTGTATTTCCTTTTTAGCTGCCTCAATAATCATCTCTTTGCTTTGCATGGCAAAGCTAATGCACTAAAACTCATCTGCAGAACGGAGCAATTACATCATCCTCTCAAAGCATACCTTCTTTTAGTACATTTACACAATGCATTAAATTAAATACAGGACAAAAAATTAAATATATACGCAGAAGAAAAATGTTTCTGAATAAGATCTGGAAATGAGTACAGATGAAAAGACAGAATACACTTTACTGAATATATCAATAGTTAATAGTGTCATGACTGATGGTTTTCAAAGCAGTGACTTATTTTGTGAGAATTCACAATCCTTAAATGTAAGAATCTTCACTCTGCTCTGTGGTTATATAATGTTGAGAACAGTATGGCACTGGTCTGCCACCAAGGTTCCGAGGTGCTTCAGTGGCATGAATAAAAAACAGCAGCAGATGAAAGTGATTATTAGAAAACATTAACAGGCTAGCTTAACTTCTGGCACTATGAAATGAGGGCCTGAATTTCAACACAATTCTGACTTACTGATGGATTTTGCCAATTGCATCATTTTTATAGTTTGCACAATTCTTTTTAGTCTAAAGTTAGATAGATTATGATGGCATTGATGGCCCTCTGAAGTTATCTTTTTATTACTGTTCCTTCAGTATTACAGTACAGAGCTCCTTGGTCAGAAAAGAAATCCTAATTGTGCTGTGTATCTGTACTTAATGCCCTGCAGTGCAGTACAAAGTGCTGCTCATAACTGTAAAATGAGTTAAGGAAAAGAAGATAAACATTTGATACAAAATGGGTCTTGTGAATGAGATATGAATTTAGGAGCCTTTTGTTTTTGTAATGAGGATGACCCATCTATTAATATTGATGGCTGCTATGCTCATGAGGAGGAAAATGAAATACCTTTACCATTAAATACCATAGGCAATATGTGCAAAAAGACTCTATCCCAGTATTAATTTGTGTCTGTCCAAACAGAGTGACTGGACACAATGCCTGTTCAAGGAAATGGAAAACTAGGGCTTGTAATTTCTAAAGTTTATTAATACTTTAAGGTGTACTTAGCCATTTCCTTATAATTTTTGATCTTCTGTATTAGGTAAAGCTGAAACACTTAAAACCATGCTAAGGTGAGGAGTAAAACACCTTTGGACTAATACCACAGCCTTTTGAGAAGACAGCAAGTGCTCAAAGACATAGTGTATTTCTCCTGTAAAGACAGCAACATTTGGGTGATGCATCAAATGCAGAGGAAGAGAAGAGGGATATAAAATAAATAGTGTCATGACATCAAAAGTTATGTGAAGCCAACATAAACTAGGCAGGGCTAGCTGTGCCATGCTTTGTTTGTAAAATATGTAAAGAAATAAATCCACTGCTACTTTAAAAAAAAGGCATAAACTAGCAGAAGAGAACTCACATGCTTACAGTAAAATTTAATACTCATATTTAGTTTAATCCAAGCAGTTAACAAGTCTTGGAAAACAAAGCAAAAACACTTTATCTTGGTTCAAGCAAAGCATTTGAAGGCAGGTTCCCCTAGGAAATGAGGCTTGTGTGATTGCACTGCCAGTCCATCTGTCTCTCAAATAACTTCTCAACCTCAGGGCTGTTTCAGCCAAATTCTGTACAGACATGACATTCCCAGCAAAGCTGAGTGAGCACAAAGTTCAAGGAGCTGGCAGCTCAATAGAAAAAAAGAGGGGCCTACACCAGTGCCCCCACTAAAGCAGCTCTGCCGAGTGAGCTCAGCAGTTCTTTGCTCCCCCTGGCCAGTTACTCATCAGAACAAACTGCAATCCGTGCTACCATTGCCCAGCTGTTATCTGGGGAGAAGGAAGGGAAGTGAAGGTAGCTGGAGGGGAGGGAATCACAGGGGACACGCAGGGAGCAGGGGTTGAGGGGTGGGCAAAGAGCTGGGAGGCAAGGATTGAAATCCAGGCAGCCAGGATTCATTAGTTCCACTGTCACAGGACAACTTGTTTCTCAGCATTACAGTTCAGCCAAGAAACCACTAAAAGGAGTTACTTGCAGAGCTCTGTTGATACTGCATTTTCAAAACCTTTATTTGCTGGCATTTTGGATCCTGTCTCCACCCACGGAGGCTTGTGCAGGGAGAAGGTTTGATCAGTCCTCAGCAAGCTGAACCAAACATTTATATGGATGGGGGAAGGAAAAGATGCATAATAACATTGATCTAGAGGTGGAAACATCAGGTTGCTTTAAATATGCCAGAAGAGAAGTTGTCTCCTTCCAAAGGGGGGTATTTTCTGTTTCTTTTCATCTGCACCATTGTCTCCTATGTTTTACTCTGTTTGGGAATAGTAGAATGTGTGAATAAGGACAGTTTACCAAATGCTGAATTAGTTGGGATTGATTTAACCATTTAAGCTTTTACTTGTGCTTAGGGAAATGTGCTGGACTTTGAAGAAGTTGTTTGATGCCATTTTTTGTAAGTGGGATGTAAACCGATTCTCCTCCTTTTCCTATAAAGGACCCCATAAAAAGTTGTCCTGTGACATACACAAAAGGACACCACAGAAGAAATAGACCAGTTGACAGAAACCACCCCAGACAGATGCATTTGTGAGCTACATATCAATTCCTTGCTCTGTCAAAAACTGACTAGGTAATATAAAAGTACCCATGTCACTCTAGAATACAAAGTCTTACAAGGACAATTTCCCAGTTTTTCCCATGTGACATGGCCTGTGACACCAGCTCCATTATTATGGTACCCTTCATTCCTGAATGTCATTAAGCACGAGTGATATCCAAAATCAGCTTCAATTTTGCTCCAGGTAGGGCAGAGACCCAGCCATTAACAAGGTGCTTGACAAGGACAGAAACAGAATTATCAAAATTATGAGTTCTAGTGTCTATCAGATCAGTAGCTGTCACTTAAAACTCCAGCTGCTATTTCTTAAAAAAAATAAAAATAAAAATAAAAATCCCTGAAGGAGTGGTACAAAATGCTTATAATTTTTTTTAAGTTCAGAAATGTAACTCCCCCATGGTTTGCTCCCAATACCAGTAGCAGCTGAGGTTCCCAAAGAGCAGATTCAATACCCATGAGAGGGAGACATTTGGACCATTCTTCAATGCCTTGCCAGCTACAGGGCGGGACTAGAAACACCTGGAGCTAAATCTTCCTGATAAGTTTTCCCATCCCAGTGCTGTGTCTGCCTAAACCATCTGAAGGTATCTCCTACAGCTTGTCCTGAAAAACTGGCCCTGAGCTACCTTGTGGTTTCCAGAGGAGCTCTGGAGGTTCCTTCTTAATTGCAATTGAGATGTGGGAATAGAAGAGAACATAACATACTGGTATGTGCCCAATTCTCTCTCAGAATAAATGGCCAAAGCACACTGCATTGCAGAGAGGAAAAGGGTCTTGATCATTGAGTTTAGATGTAACATGTGGCACCTCCCTTGAGAGAAAAGCAGCAGAATTTGCCCATGAGCAGTTTTATCACTTGGGTTTCTGTGTTCTGCAGAGGCAAGGGGAAAGTTAAGATGCAGGAGCCAGAAAAGACCATGCAAACTCTCTCATGGAGCCGACCTGGACCTCTAATGGTGAAGCCAGAAGTCTTTGCTGAAGAGAAGCAGAGTGGTTTCAGGAGGGTGGAGGGGTGCAAAGAGGTTTGGGGGGAAATTAAACACAGTTGTGTGAGATGGCTGCATTCACTCTCCTGCCATTGTCTCCTGCCCAGAGTATGTCAGACATATCTCTATACTCTAGGTGCCACCTAATGGGTGGTGTAAGGAAAAAAGATAAAACCATAAGGTGGTCCTGGTGGGGAGGAATGACCTTTCACACCAGGAAATCCACAGCTGCTTTGTTGGTGGTCAAAGCTGGATGGTCAGGAATTCTTTCCCATTGCTGGCCTTCCACTTGAACTGACACATTCACAGAGCTTCAACTGAACATGTGAGAGCTGTAGGCCCAAGAAGGCCCAGGTCATTTTCTCTTGTCTCCATTCATCTGGGACTTGTGTTCTCAGATTCCCTTCAGTCCAGGGCTAAACAACTCCACAGCCAGCAATAAATTCAGAGTATGTCAGTGTCTCATATAATGCAGCACTGACTTCCCATAATTCAAAATATATACAGGAAGAGACACCAGCCATGAAAATGCCCCATATGAGCTAAAGAATCCCTTGTTTAGGAAGCCAGCAGGATTCCACAAGGATGTGCTTCAGCAGCAGACCTACCTCCATGCAGCAGCACCTAGGGCTGCCTTGAAGGAAAAAGGGGATTAACAAGGCATTTGAAATATAACTTTGTTTCTGCTGAACAAGACTTGCACGAATCCTGGCTCAGAATAGCTCACAACTGAAGTGCACTTAATATTTACCTTCCCTTCACCAGATGACAAGGAGAGGTGGAATTTTGCTGTGCTTCACGAAGGGAATGCTGCCGTGGCTCTCTGCACAAAAAAGTTCCCAAGATGCAAATTGGTTCTGACACAAATCCTTCCATGAATCTGTCACTGGCCTTCAGCACCTTGGTTTTCCTATGGATTCAAATCAGGATGTGAATGACCATGATCTCAGCAAAGCAGACATCACCCTGCAGCTCTCTGGACCTTCTGTGGTAGCATCAGGTAACATCCTTAGAAACAAAGCTTTAATTGAACTTGAGTGACTAATATGTTCAAACCAGAAACTTTCCTGCGGGTTTTAAAAATTTAATTATATTCCATCCCCAAATTTTCCTAGTGCTACTCATTGAAAATACACAGCTGCACTGGTGAAGCTGTCAGTGAAAGGAAGCAAGAGGTTTTGGCAGCTGCACAGAGGGGAAGAGGTGAGGCCCTGGACTCATGAGAAGGCGTTGGAGACAGTTTAGGCTGGGAGATCTCTGGAGTCTGATGACATTTTTGGCGATCTGAAGAAAACTCATTTCATCCCCACCCTTTTGTGAATAAGGCAGAGGTGAGTAGGTTACCAGGCAGCAGGTCTTGGTCCCAGCTCTTGCTGCAACAGATCGTATGGCCGCAGTCAAATTGTGCTTGGTTCCCTCCTTCATCTGCAGGAAGGAGGATGTGCACTTTCCAATGTGAGCATCCAGATCTGAGGCTGTCTGGGAGGAGGATTCTTAGCTCTGTGAAACAGATGCATTAGAGCCCAAAAGTGCTTAAGGTACATGCTGATGTTTCCAGCATGGAATTTCAGCTCAGGAGCATGGCATGTACATGCTGATGTTTCCAACATGGATTTTTTAGCTCAGGAGCATTGCTCACACAATTCTGAGCTACAGGATCTTCTCAGGAAAGAACATGTTCATCCATGCAAGTCACTTGGAAAGAGCTGCACTGAGCAAAAGAACAGCCTTCCTGGTATCTGTCTTCCTCTGCAGGCCACAGAAATATATTTTTCCTCTGTCTGAAGCACCTTCTCCTGCATTTATACTGCCCCTATCACTGGAGAGGGAGCCAGCAGCATGGCTTCAAGGCATTGGCACAGAATAAAACAGAAATAATAATTATTTAGGCAACTTATTTTCAACCTATATTTCAGTAACTTAAGGTGTAACAGAGAACAGTAAAACCCCAAAGACGCACCAATAATCTAATAAACACTTGGGATTGTGAAATACCATAGAGGAAAAATAAATCATCACCTTCAGAACAAATCTGCCTGAATAAAACAGGACTTTCCCGTGCAAGAGATGTTATTTCAGTGGGTAAAAACTGCTATATAATTAGTGATTAGTGTTGATTCCTACTGCTGTTTGAGCTGCCTACAGTAAATATGGTAGAAATATCTCCTTCCCCACCATGCAGCACAGCAAGACACTTTTAACATAGCAAAGACAGCATGCAAAGTCTAACTTTTAAGGGGTTCAATATCAAAGTCACAGAGTATTACTGACATTAGTATCAGCCTGGCAGAGAATTGCAGTTGCTCTCATTATTTTATTCCTGAACTAGGCTTCATTTTAAATATACGAACAATGTATATTCATAGAGTTTCCCTTATTCAGAGCTTCTTCCCCACTCCTTCATTGTAGTAAAGCCTCTCTAATGCTGTTTCTGAAGCACTCTGCCTTACACACCCCACAGACCCTGATGAACTGGTGATATCTGAGGTGCTGTTGATGAGGACCTGCTTCTTCAGATGACACAAAAGCAGCCCATGTGCACCCTCTGACACTGTGTAAAACCTTCCTCCCCGTTCTGCAGCACTGATCCCTGCAGCTCTCCTTGATGTGCTCATGCAACAGCAGACCAAAAAGAAATGTGCAACTCTCGGCAGTGTACATCAATGAGGGGACCAAAACAGGTCTGTCAAAGAAAAATGTGACTCTGACCCATCCTTGGAACCCAATCAAAGAGTATCTAATGGCAGCAGCAGGTCTCCAAGAAGAAAATAAAGCTAAACTAGTTTAAAATAGATCCAAAGAAGAATACATGGGGTTTTTTGCTGCTGTCGTTGCCAGCCAGATTATGATTGGTTGCAAATGTTAAGGGCCCTTGAGTTGCTTGAGTTCTTAATCCATCAAATTGGCCATCACTATGTGCCAAGCAATGACCTCAGACAAAAGCCATAAATCACTGCTCAGTTAAAGAACCAAACCTGCAAGCTTCCTCACGTATCACTTCTCTCAGCACTTGTGTGTGGGGAAGGCAGGCTGCCCAGGCCTTGGGATTAGCTGATTTACATGGAGGAAGACAAGAGCTCTCAACTCCAAGTACCAAATTTTGCATGAACAGAAGCTGGCATAGAGCAGATTGAATAAAAAAAAAGCAATAAAAGCCAGAGTGTTTGCTTTGCATGTGGGTTATGAGCTGAAAGATCTGCTTCCTTACAGTGTGGTCCCAGTAAACGATTTAAAGCAGCACGTAAGAAGTTGTATCAGATTTTGTATCTACTATCCCTCTAATTTTCTAATTGCTAATCCTCTTCAGGGCATCACCAGCTACCTTGCAGTTGCTACACTTTTTATAAAGAGTGCCAAAGACCTCTGCTGTTCACCAATATCATTGCAAATGCTCAGAAAGTTCCCTCTCCATTCTGAAGCAGAGGAATCTCTAGCAGTGCTCTATTTGGCATCAATACCAAAGATGATTAAGCCTTTTTTTAAGTATGAAAGTTAGTTCATCTTTACATATATAAAGCAGGTGTTCAACTACAAAGCTTTCTACAGTAGGAACTACAGTATGATCAAAGTGACCTTAACAAAACCTTCTGTTATAAGGATTTTGAGGATCCAGGAGAATGTAGGGGGAGGAGGGAGAAAGGAATATTTCAAACAGGAGAGAATAAGTGTGGTTACATTTTTCACCACTGAGCACTTTACAGCAAGCTGTGTTTCCTGTGGTAGGACAGCTTCCATGAAGCCTTTCCCCATCTCTCTCTATTCCAGTGATTTCCAGTCTTTTTTCTGCTATTTATTGGCTTGCGTTTCCTTACCTATATTGATGAGACATATATATATATTTAGGAGACCATAAGTAACATTATAGGTTACTTAGTAAACAGTAAAAATACACATTGAGGTGCTGTACCACTAAATGCAAATATTTCCATGGCACTTTGGAGCTGAAGACCATGTCCACATTAATAATACTCTCCAAAAAGTTTTAATCTCCCAAGTTTTCTGCACGTCCCAAAGGCTGTGGCAATTACAGCAGAGGCCACTCATAGTATTCATTCAAATTTAAATACAAGAGTCAGTTCTTTTTAGGAACAGACTATATTTTGGCAATGAACTCTTACCTCTCACAGTCCAAAGTAGCATCTTAAATGGCAATTCATCAGAATTAAAAGCATTGGCAAAATAAGTGTTTTGGGCTTTCACACAATCTTATTTTTAAATGCTTTTGGCAGCTAACTCCATCTTTAAAATTCCATTACAATTGTGTGGAATTGCCTTCTATGCTGAAAGGACATAAAGCAATGAGAAAAGATTTACCTCCTTTCTGTTTCCGTTTCAAGAACTCCTGAGGACTAAAACCTGACACAGAGGGGATGAAGGGACTCGACTTTCACAGCAGGATCACACAAACCACAGGAGGACAGAAACACTCTACCCACTCCAGTCCTTCAGACCTTGAGATCCTGGCTCCAGGAAAGGGAATTCCAGTGGAATCTTGCCACTGTGCCAAACCTAGTCATGACTGCATCCTCCTGTTGCAAAAGGCACTGTGACTGGCTTTTTTACCACAGGCTTTTTTATCGCAGGCTTTTCTCCACACACGTGCCCCACCAGCTCTTTTTCAAGCTTGTGTGCCTCCTGACATTCAGGAAATTGAGAAGTGCAGTCCTGTTGTGTGTGGGAATCATTGCCTAAAGTAATCCAGTACCCCAAGACGCAGAGTGGAGCTGCAATCAGCAACGTGCTGGACATCCACTGGCTGCAGAAAGCCTGGGGTCTGACCCGAGAAGCTCAACACAGAAAGCAATTTAAAATATACAACTGCCAATGCAACATGGTGTCTTTTTTGGCAGAGAAGATAAAAATAGCAAAGAAACGACAGCTCTGTTCTTTTTATGAAAGCTTGGCAGTTTTCCAGTAGAGACTTAAGTACTTTTTGTACTTTGGGGGGAAAAAAAAGGGTGATGGGATGTGGTCCAAGATTGGTCATACGAACCTGAGAAATATGGAATAAGAGGCTGGGCTGAAGCAGCCAAAGTGGTACCACCAGCTGCAGCCCCATTAATTAATGCTCTGCGGTATGTAGCTGTAAGAATGACCCTGATAATTGCTGAATACAAGCAGATAACTTTTACAGAACAGCTCTGCCTTTCTTACTGTGGTGTGCTTACCCAAGGAGTATCTTGCACATTTCCCCCGTCTCACAGGGCAGTAAATTAGTTCTAATTGCAAAGGTATGTAGTAAAAGCTATGCTCGACCTTCTGCAGCATTTGAAGATTTATTTTACAGTTTTAGGTTTTCTAAACTCCAGTTTAGACAAATAAGTGTTTCTGTGCAACTCAAACAATGTAACTGAAAACTACAGTTCTGTGGGTGACAGCACAGTGCACTAGAACAGAAATTCCTTTTTTATTTTTCACAGTTCTTCTTTTAATTTGAAAATAATGACAATTTTATCTGCAAAAGGGGAGAATATGACAGTACAATAAATTATTTTTAACGTACCCTATCTTTGGTTTTGTGAATAATTTTGGGAAAAAATTACTGATAGCAGATACAGAGCAAAATTCTACAGCTCCACTGACAGCACTCACTTGTGGGAACAGCAGCAACTGCCCAGGATTTCACATCCTTGTGCTGTGCCTCTGTGTGGCACTCAGTCATGCTCTAAATCGTCTTTTACAAATATTTTTTGTGCTTTTTGTCTCCTCTACCTTGCTGTCCCCGTGCCTCTGTCACAGGCAAGCCTCCACACTAAAATCCATCAGGGAACAGCAGCTGCCCACAGCAGCTCCTCACTCCTTCCAGAGCCAGATCCCTGTGGTAGCTGTGAACTTGACAAACAGCCCGAGGGTTTTATCTTAAAGCAAAGCTGTTGGGTCTATCCAAGGAAAAAATGCTTATCTCAGACTGCAGAATATAATTTGCATGTCCTGAGCAGAGGGGGAACACTTAACATGCACGGATTTTAGCAGTGAGCTACCTGTTCCTGTAAGGGATCTGACATACAGAGGAAATGCTGTTTTCTTGTTTCCCAGTAAGTGCCAGCAAGGAACCACTTCCTCTGACCAAACCCCAGCACCTGCATGCATGACAATCGAGATGCAGTCTTGCAAATGAAATCCACAAACAAAAAGTAGCCACCCAACTAAAAGCCAGACAAAACCAGAAAAGACAGAAGGTTTTTGGACTGGCTGGTTCTTCCGGGAATGCAGCTGTGCATTCCAGCAGGCAGCAAGAATGTGGGTTTTTCCACTTTTGCTGATCACAAGCTTTGCTACATTCTAGGCAAAAGCATTCATCCCCCATGTATGTGGCTCAACTAGATAGCTTCACAGAATAACACTATTCTACATGAAAGAATGGAAATTAAACAAAGACTCTTTGAAAGTCCTCTAATGTCAGCCAGCATCATAGGGCAGAAAAATTAAGTCACTGTTAAGAACACACATTTCTTTTTCTGGTTGTGCAAGCCCAAATATACTGGGCATATCTGACATGTAACTTGATGGTGTCTCAGGCTTTCTTCTCTCATAGCCAAGTGAAACAGAATCCAGAAGTTTAGCTAAATTTATCCCATGTAGTTCTTTATATCAATTTAGTATGATCAGTCATGATCAGCCAAAAAGCCTCCTCAAGGCCTTGTGTTGTTGTGTGTTTTTCTCTCCAAAGAGTCATGAAGCATTGACTTTTCTTGTGCCCCCACCTTTGGCTGAAACCTTCCTGTGCTGTGAACAAAGGGTTGGCAACAACAAAGAAACAAAGGAACTTCTGAGGAAGACTCCCCTGAGCTGCTACCTGTGGTGACTGAGACACCACTAATCCTATAGCTAATAACTGGACTACTGCAAAAGAGCCTTGGAACCCATTCCTACTGCCAAACAGCACGATGCTTAAATAGCATCACTACCTGCCTCAAGTGTGCTGCATAAAAAACAGGTTCTCCCCTCACCTTTTGACACAGCATTGTAGAAAAAGAAGCCAAAAACAAAAAAAAAAGAAGTTTTGTAGGAGCCAGCTTGTAACGACATGGCAAAAATGACCAGTGAGGGGAGAAGAGTCACAAGACCATGGGATCTTCAAAGTGTGTGGTTTGTCAAATTCAAAAGTGAGTTCATCACCATGAAAAGGCCCAATCTTCAATGGCATTTGATTCAATTCTCCATATTTTCTAACAATGTTCTAATGCAAAAACAGACAAAAATTCTGATGAATACTGTGACAGGACCATCATCTACTGATATTTGCTTAAAGCTCTACCTCCCCTCAGAGCAAGTGTCTACCTGCTGCACCAGTAGATGGCCCCTTAGCAGGACTCATTTTAAAGTTAGAACTTTGTCACCTCTGAAAAGAGTGCTTCACCTTTTAAACATCTACAGAAGTCTCTTAGTACTTTGTTCTGGCTCTCGTTAATTCTAAGGGGAGTTGGAAAAAGGACTAGTAGACCTTATAAAAATAACAAACACTGAGAAAGAATGGGATATAAAAATAAAATTAATTGCTTCCAAATCTGCCCCATTCTCTTTTTTACCTTTCAATAGTTATTACATGTGTCTTCTGCACATTCAAGCATCAGAAAAACATATAAACCATTTTTATGGCATAGAGCAAAAATTTATCTACGTATTTCAGCTTAGATCTGCAAGAATACACTTAAATTTTAGAAGTGGAGCGAAAAAACAAAGACAGTTTTATTCCATGCACAGCAATTACTGCAGCTGTCAGCACAAGTCACTTTTACTGCTAAAGCAAAAGTGAGAATCATCAAGTGGATCCTACAAAAACAATACAAATTTATTTTAGAAGACCACACCTTCTGTTCTGTAGTCCCTTAAGTCAGGCACAAGTGAGAGCAAAGTACCAAGCAGAATTAAAAGTGAAAATGCCACGCATTCAAGGGAGAAAGCTAATTTTTCCTTAGCACTTGGGAGAACCAAAATTGGTACTGAATTTCAAAAACATTTGCAGATCTTCTGCAACTCTCCCACACTTTGCTGTACAGAGAAATCCTGCTGCTAGTATAGACAACAGGAGTTTTGCTGTCGACTTCAGTGGAAAATGGAACTCTACCCTCTTTTATTATCAAAGCCCACAAACCCAAAATTTAGCCCTTTGTGGTTTGTTTTCAACAACAGAGAGGTGTCAACCCTTGCTGTAAGGCAGTGAGGTTTTTCAGTAGCCTAGTGGTTATACTAAACATTATTCAAACTGTGATCCCCCTCAGTCATGAAGGTATCCATGTTGCTGGAAATGTCCAACTTCAGGTTATTTATCACTACAGAAATGGCAATATCAATTTAATTCTCACAGCTCCAAAAGCTTCCTTTTCTTTAAAACAAAACACAAAGATAAAAGCTCAAATTAAACTATAAAGTGGACAGTAAAGGTGATATTAAAAACTCTCCTGGATTCTTTTCCACGTCATGCTGATGTAAATCCTGTGTATTTCTAAACCTTCTCCTGGCTTCCTGAAAGGGAGTAAATCCTAGAACAACAGTATGAAGTCTGTTTGAACAGTTTAACCAGTACTCACTGCAAAAATGTAGATTATATGTGTGATGTAAAAAACCAGCAGATTACAGAAAGAAAAAACCCTCTAATTAAACTCTTTGTCCTCCAAACCCAGGATGAATCCTTATAGCCCATCTCCCATGGAAGCATTGTATGTGAAATGGGGTAATGTATAAACAAAGTGCTTTATCTGGGGTATGACTGGAAGCTCCAGGATTGTAACATCCTTTAAGATAACATTCCAAACCTATCCTTTTAAGTTTTCAGCCAAGAATTTGTTTTTATAATTTCTTTGCTCTTGGCAAAAGGAAACTATACTTCAGGCTAAGTTTGCCCTCTCATTCAATGCCACTACCACTCCCCCATTTTTTGCCAAAGACACAAAACAAGTGTTTTGAAACCCAAAACGACAGGGAACAGGCTACAGCCGCTCTGTGTCATGGTTTCTTAATCATATTTACCATGAGATACCATAAGGCAGCTCATTAAAAACACAAATAATAATACTGTTTTATCTACAACTGGATCTCACTCTGCAGCTCCCACTCAGGTACCCCAGACACCACGAGCTGATCTGGGAGAAGCCAACACTGGTGTGGAAAAGGGCCTGACTCCTACCCTAGGGCAAGAATGCTCAGGATTTAGGACCACTGTAATTCTGCCACTGCAATGTCTCTTGGAAACACAGTACTCCCTTGTCCACAGAAGTAACAGATTTGATCTACTTTTTCACTCCAAAACTTGGGTGTTTTTTTCCTCACAGACTGGTGCATGACACACTTCTATCTCCCCAAAATCAGCTACAGCCCACAAAGAGCACCTCTTCTTCCCAGTAAACCCTCTCACAATATGCACTATGTAATGAAGTCATTTATTGAGCATGACCATTAATAAAACCTCAGAAGGGAGATTTTAGGGAGTGTCTGCTTCCCTCTCTACCAGCTGCAGGGATTTTCCAGTCACTTTATACTGCCATAGCAATGCACTGAGATTCAGCTGTACTTCTCAAGGGAAAAAAAAAAAAAGCCACTGCGGGGTAAATACAAGCTAATGATGAGAAGCTTTGAAGAAATCCCTCTCAATTAATTACAAATAATATCACTCGTAATTGCACTTTGTGAAAGAAAAAATATGTTGCAACAATTTTCCCTGATAGCCACACCTACGTCTGACATTAAGTAAATACTATATATCACTACAGAGGCTGAGTCCTCGTTTCACTTTGTTGAGCAATAACAGAGCGAGAATTCCTCAGTGCAAAAAACCCTCTTCTCGTTTAATTTCACATTAATTTAAGCATTCGCTGTTCACAAAACTGAAACACCTTCACAGAAGTCCTACAAGCTGAAGAGAAACGTTAAAAAAACAAGCAGGGAACTGACCAGAAAATTTTGCAGTAAATTTGAGGTGTGAGGAGGTAAGCACAGAGCATGTGTGGAAGTGTGTGATTGTTTGTGTAAGCCTCATGCTGTTCCTCGTAGAGTCCTGATTGATGAAGCCAAGATCATGCTCTGCTGAGAGTCAGCATTTGTGTTTTGCAGAAAGAATTGCTGTATTTTTTCTCCTGCCTTTGGGATGCTCAAGGGAGAAAACCCTTCAGTGCCGTAGAGACAATTTTTTTTTTCCCACCTTCATCCCTGAAAACCATTTGGAATTTTAGGAGAGGAACAAATGCCTTCCTTAAATTTAAAAAAAAAAAAAATCCCTCTCAAACAAGGAAAAGGAAAGGAACATATTACCCACCTGAGACTGAGAGTTAAACAGCGTTTTACCTTTATTCCCCCAACAAATGGAAGCTGAGACAAAGGGAGAGCTTGTCCCAGAGTACTCTGGAGACTCTGAGGCAGCAAGGAGAAACAGAGACAGGTTCATGACCGCCTGGATCCCTCCCCTGCTCCAGTTAATTCAGAGAAGTGCTCAAACTCACAGCCCTTGCTGAGCCCTCCAGCAGCAGATTTACAGCTTTGGCACATGCTGCAATAAGAAGCTGCACTTATTATATTGCTTGTGCTGCCATCCCAGTGTAGGTATGTTTTAAATGCTCCTTTCCCCTGTCAAAAAGCTAAATTCTGGTCTCTTACTCAGTCTCTGAATTCAAAGGCTTTCCCCAGAGCTCAAAAAATTTCACCTGGTATCAACAGTGATGTCAGCAGCTCAGGAATTTAAGCACATCCATTCAAAATCTTGAGTCTCTTTAAAAACACTTAACTAAATTATGATGTGTTTGTTAAATTTTGCACGCCAAAATCAAAATAAACCCCTGCCTTAGAAGAGCCATCCAGCCTAAGTTGGAATTTCCATAGAAAAAATCATGCAAAGCCTTTTAATGAGAATGTGGAAGGTTAGACAATTTGGATTTAGAAATACTAAAGGAACAAGAACTTTACCTCATGTGTGTATCAACAAGTGAACAAAGACTGATATGTGCAAATAACGATAATCTTCAAAGTGAAGGACTAGAATCAAAGAATAAAATGTTTTTCTTCTGGAACTAGTAATTAGCAAAACCAAGGTCAGACAATTTCCTGAAAATAAATGTGTTACTCTTTTTCTGCTGTTTTCTCCCATTGTTTTTTGATCAGTATTTACTAAAAACTCAAAGTGCTCAGGACTCGAGTGTTTGGTCTACAGCTCAGCACTGGAGAGGCACAGATACAGCATCAGAACACCCTGGGCCAATGACTTTTTTATGCTTTACAGCCATTTATAAATGGATTTTTAAATACAAACAAACCCATCTCTTTATTTTGGAAGGCTGAATTAACAGCCTTGTTTGGGGTAAGTTTCCACTACGTGTTCAAATATAAAATGATAGTACAGGTTTATTGGGCAAGGAACTATAACAATTGTAAAAAACAGAACAAATTTTAGAGTGACTGTTTTTATATACAGAACATTTCAACTCACATCTCAGTAATATTCTGGTCTTCACAGAGTCACAGGGTGGTTGAAGGGATATCTGGAGGTCATCAGGTCCAGCCTCCTGCTCAAGCAGGGTCATCAAGAACTGGTTAGCTGTGGCTGATCATTTTCCTAAACTCAGGAGGAAGCAACAAAAATTGTTTCTGGCATTTTTTACTGTGGTTTTGGTTTTTTAGTTGTTAATCTCATTGCTCTTAGAAATGTGGGAATTATAGAAAGATGCTTTTTATGCTGATTTCTTTGTATCTGCTGCTTTGTACAGCTCTTTGGAAGTGCTGGGCAGCCAGCCATATCATCAGAGCTTTAAGTTCTATCCGTGATCTCTGCTAGAATTCCCTCAGGTTTATATCAGAATTTGGAGTCCTTGTTTGTCACCAAATACTCTTTCATATTTGTAGCATAGAAAGAGAAGTGGGGAAAAAATGGATGTAGATAGAGCTGAAGAGATTTTGAACATGATTATGTTTTCAAAGTTGTATATTTTTAACAACCTGTTACTTTAAATGTTTACCTTTGAAATGCAGAGTATATATCCTCATTGGTTAAATAAAAAAAAATATTTAAAAAGCAGCATTGACTGTAATTTTGTCTCCGAACAACAATTATTCAACAAATATACATTAGAACAACTCCTTTACTACCTCCTCAGGATTGCTACAAGAGAATATAGAACTTTCTAAGTCAAGGTGTACACAGTCAGCTTAATCTTTGCAGTGTGCAAGAGATTCTCCAGCATCTTCAGCTCTGGAGTTTAAAAGAGTTATCAAAGACAAAAAGCAGGATTACAGTTATCAGTCCAGTATTTCAGAGATGGACTATTGATCACCACAGAGATAAAGTTGATCTGAGTAAGCACCACATGAAATATTTCCAGTCCAAACAATAAGAAACCAAAGTGTTAGTTCAGAGCAGGCATTTTTTAAACATTTAATCACTGCCCATTGAATAGAAAATATATAAAAGCTGTATGCAAAAAGTTGATTTTTAAAAATTTTGTACCATCTTCTCATCACGGGAAGGGATTAGAATTTATTTTAGCTCCCATGATAAAATATTAGCAAGCTAGCCATCTTAAATAGACTATTCAGGGCTTGGAAAAGGGAATTTGAAACAAAACTAAACAGAAAGATTCAGATGGGAATGGTATACTCACTTGGATCCAAGTCAAAGTAAGCTGTGATAAATCCTTTGTGTTTGTGTATAATTCTTTTATATGGATGCTCTTCTGGTATTACAATTGTTCACTGTTTTATTTGTTCTATACTTATCTGTTTATTTTGCCTGTTAAATGGTTTCACCCTTCAGGCTTAGCATAACTGTTCACATGCAACACTTTAGCAAAACTGGTTAGTGCCTCCTGCTTTGAAGAAAACAGAGCAGTTCAAGAAAATTCACTCTGTGCTTAATAGGCATTGGTGAACTGGGTGGCTGCTTTTCCTTTTCACACTGTGCAGAACTTTCACTTTGGTAGGGTGAACACTCTGGTCTCCTGGGACTCAGAGAGGATCATAGCTACACCTCCTGTGGAAACAGTGGGTTCTTGCTCTGTTAGTTTCCTCTAAAATAAAAGCTGTTTTGATGGCAAGTTTGCATTTAATAGACTGACAGCAACCAGGTGACGTGCCCATACCGTAGCAGGAATTTAAGATGTATTTTCAAATCAGTTTGACCATGTTCCAAACTCACTTGAAGAGTATGGTATTGCAAGAGAAAGGATTTTGTACCATCACAGCAAGGGCTGACTGCAGTTTTGCCATTTTGAAAATCTCTCTGCCGATAAACAGCTCTGCTTGTTTTTGAAGTTCTGTTTACTTATGTCCTTGTGGAACTGGCCCAACATTCCCTAAGTATATTTTAAGCTGTTTTTGTTATTGTTGTTTCACAGGCGTTTTCTTCCAGGGTACATCTTTTGTTTCCACAGAAATAGCACCAACTTCTTTTGTAGTCCCCGTGTTTTCTGGGGACACCAAAGGCAGCTGTTATCTGCCATGCCCTGTTTCTGTGCCTCTGCTGGGGGCACTGGGCTGCAGTGTGCTGCAGGACAAACATCTTTCCAAATTAAGCTCCTAATCTCCCTGCTTTAGGTAGTATTGGTTAGTAAATATGAGCATGAATAACTCAGGGATCATGGATGGCTGTTCCTGCTGTATGGTTTGCAAATAAACTCTGAAAGGCCGTCTAAACAGTTTACAGTCTGGAGCTGTGCAAGTGTTGAGGAAAACACTCCAAAATGTGTTTTAAGAGAATCTACACTCTTTATTCTTAGCCCAAATACACTGGGAGTGGGTTGGGGGTGTGCACAACACACCCTATTCCCAAATATCTAATTTAAACCTTAGTCACACAGTTCTTTGAGTAACACAGACAGAAGCTGATGCTTTGAAACTAAACCAGGTAAGTCCTGAACAGATAACCTATCTATGAACAGTTTGGATTTTAGTAGATGCTGAATTTATTTATTTAATAGATGATGAATTTATTTAACAAATAAATTTTTAATCTATTTAATAGATTTAATACACTTGACTATTTTAATAGTCATATGTATGAGTCTCTTCCTGGTTTTTAAGTAAAACACAACTTCTCAAGGTATTTGAGGAACTTGCTAAAAGAATGGGTCAAATCCTTACACATAATCTAATAAATGATACTGTGGCTAATTCAGAAACACATTCAGTCCACCACAGTGTGAACTCAGGAGCTGTGACAAGAAAAACAGATATCACGTCCAAAAAGCAGTCTGTGAAATTTACACCTCTGCAACCTGAAGTCTCAAATACTTATCTTTAAAGTTTGTTTTATGTCATTGTCAACAGCACCACATATGAAAATATGGCTTACACTTGGTGTTTTAATTTCTGTGAACTATTCTTACACCTGTGAGTATTCCTATTGGCTTCTGTATAAAGCCAGATGATAAGAAGAAGTCCCTTTAAGACAAAACCATGACTCTGAAAGTAACACTGCTATTCTAGCTTTATGGCCCATGATAAACTACTTTCTCCAAGACAGGATTTGCCATTTTTAGATCAAGCACTAGAGATAAAAAATAACCTTTCTGATAATAATTCATCACAGCTCTAACTTAGGTAGACAGTACCTTTCTTTTATATACAAAGCCTGCTCACTTTTAATCTAAACAAATTCACAGGGAGGAACTGAAAATTTTACTTCTTTGTTGCCTTTTTTTTTTCCTTTTTTTCTTTTAATCTGCAGTAAACTAAACACAGATGTCTCCAAAAGCACGAGGCTGGTGATGAGACATCACAATCCTCTTATTTGGAGAAATCTAATTATAAGTAGAGACATCCTTTTCCGAAGGCGCTCGTTTCCCTGTCTCCCACCCTGCACCCTGACAAATCCCCCTTGCCTGCTGGGACTGATAATCCCAGCTGGCTGCATGGCACCTGGGGCTGTCCTGCAGGCCCTGGGCTCCCACCCGTGCCCAGGCAATGTCCAATGCCCAGCCCTCTCCCAGGCTCAGCTCCTGCCCACTGCAACTCTCTGCCCGAATATCTGAACCTCAGTTACCCCTCTGGAGCAATTTCCTGCCTCTTTCAGGCTCATTTCTCAACTCCCAGTTTTCAACCTGATTACAACTGGGTGAATTTAGTCCAGGCTCTTCTAAGGGAGTTGCATAATCTGAGCCGCTCTGCTGCAGCTGTTGTTGAACAAAAGTTATCTATAAACTGCAGACAAAATCCTTCGATATTTACAAAAGCTGCTATGCAAAATATCAGGATATACTGCATTACACCGTGGTTATTGTTTTCACTGGGACCTTACTGTTTGCTTGGTCCTCACTGTGAGAAACCCACAGCTGCATTTTGCATCTGACTGGGAAAGAATTTAAAACTTAAACATTCTGATCACAGATTTCCCATTGCCAAGTAAATGTCACCATGAATTTAATGAATAAAAATTGTATCGTCTTAGAATTGAAACTGACTTCAGGCCTGGCAACATCAGGATTTTTTTTTAATAGGCCTGGGGGGAAAGCTGGCATTGTAATTGTGTACAATTAATCACTTTTTCTTGCCCATTTGGTATCAGGTAACCAGAAAAAGTTGCCAGAAAGAAGAGAAAGTTTCCAGAATAAAGCATTTGCAAGATTATTAGCCAAGCTTCTCCACTGTAGCAAGCAGACAAAGCCAAATCAGGCGAAATTAAGTTGACAATGGGATCAAAATTAATCCAATCTTTGCTTAGATTGCATTTGTTTTTACAGATATTGCACTAAGGAAAAGGGCTGGGACTCAGTGTGGTATTCTCCACTCCTCCACCAGTGGAGGCTCAATGGGACTCCAGGCTCTAGAATGAATTTTTTTGGAACTACCCAAGGTCACTGGGTTTGGAATGACTCTTGAACCGTAAGTGATGGTCAGGGACCACCAAGTGGGCTGTGGAAACCTTAGAAGAGGAAAACACTGACATGAACCCGAGCCTCTCTTGTGGATTCTTCCTTTCAGTGATAAAACAAATGAACAGGGATCCAAATTAGAAATACATTACCTAAGTTTACTAGGAGATTAATTGTACAGTAAATGACAGAGAATCTTGGATGAATTTCTTTGCAATTTCAGTTCTAGCATTCAGCAGAGGAATAAAAAACATAACGCAGTAATGAAACACTAAGTTAGAATCATCCAACCATCAGCTGAGTAAAATACTCACTTTTAAAGTTCTTGAAAACAGAAACCCTAAAAAAGAAGTCTACCCTGGTTGTAAAAACTATGCTCTGATCATGAACATAAGCTCAGAAGCTTATCTAGAATTAAAGGTTCAACATGTAAAAGAAGAGGAATTCAGCAATTTTAATGAAATATACAAATAATAAGATATTTATTATAGGTCACTGGAGCATGATGTCCTGTGACAGACAAAAAATTTCTCAGCCAAGAAAAGAAGGCACAACTATAACCATTTCCAGGCTGGGGAAAAAAGCTACAGAACACTGTCATTGATATTTTCAGAAGGGTTAAGACATAAATATATATATACACATATATATACTACACACATCCTTATCAGCTGCACATTGCTGCACTATTTCCACATCACATCATGCTTGATAAAACAATGACATATCACATGACATCTGCACTCTGCTTGGAGAGAACAAATGCTGGACTCAGCACTACCTATGATTTTTAATGTTATACCTTCTTCAAAACCATGTCATTAAGGACACCTGAAAATATTTGTACACAGTTCCTCTCACATTGTTTATCTAAGAGCTTTTCAACATCTAAACTGCAGAAAGGTTGCTCCAGCATGTGGCTTGACCCAGAAGCTCAAAAGAAGAGTGTAAAATAAACAAACCTCGGCGAGAGAGAGAAGGTATGCATGAGAGGAAGACTAGTTTTCCAAGGGAACTCATTGCCATTTTAGTACAATAAATTATCAGTGTCAAACTGAGGCCCCTATAAATAAGCTCTTCAAAATGCATTAGAGACACATAAACAAGTAATGAGCTCTCTTTTTGTAACACTTTTTTTTTTTAGTCTGAAGTCAACACAGAACAACTAACCTGCATGCTTGAAGTGAAAAAATGAGGAGTTCCAGGCTGCACCAGCTCCTTCCTTCCTCTTTGTTTCAAAATTTTGTCCACCAAGCAGAGATCTGGAGTGGTCACCTGTGAAAAGCCACCCCCATGGCCAGTGCTGGACAGCCCCAGTAGAAGGGCAGCTTGCAGCACAACACAACTGATGGGTTACTCTGCATTCATGCTCAGAGGCAGTTCTTCAAGGCACTAGAAAATGTTTAGCCTTACCTTTAACCTCTCAAACGCTAAAGCACAAATTGTGTTGTGCTCTCTCTGGATTGCCACACCAGGACCCCCAGTGTGCTGACACCATTCGCACTCACCAAGTCCTTTGGTGTGATCTAGCCCAAGAACTCTCTCCAGCTTGACCAAAAGCCTGAACCCAAACCTAGGCTAAGGCACCAGAGGTGAACATATCTCCTTTGATCTAAGGCTTTCAGGCCCTGGCTCACAACTCTTTCCTGCCTGTAAAACTCTTTCTGCTCAGAAAGGAAGGAGGAAGATGTTTTCCGTGCTGGCCATGAGACAGGAGTTGTCTGGAAGTGAAAGGGAAGAGTTTCATGTCTCACTGGATGCAAAACTCCTTCCCTCTTTCAAGAAAATATTATTTCCATCTTTTTTGTCCTCAATCCATTTCTTTAGAGCTGGCCAGTCCCTAGCACGGTGCTTTATATTTATGTTGTTGTACCAAGAGGCCTGGAGGCAGTAAAAGTAGTACTCAAGCAGTCAAAATTGTACCCATAAATACATGTGAAGTCAAGCAAGGGGATTCATCACAAACAATATCTACTATTATCTCAGCAGAGCTGACACAAGTCAGGTAAGGCCAGAAAATAAGATATTATGTCAGTCTCTATGTTTTGTTTATACCAGCCCATCATTTCAGAAAAGTACCAAGAAGCTTTGCAAACAAATGCAGGCTGGGATGTTATATCCAGTCACAACACAATAAAAGAATGATCCTGATTTGGATATCACAAAGTATCAGTGCCTTGATTCAGATTCACCAATTGCCAGAGAAGTTAAGGTTTCCTGTTTTTCTGGCATAGATTTCAAACAGCCAGAGTCCTTACCTGGTTTGAGCTCCCACATAGCACAGACCATTAAATTACACCAAGATACCCCTGAATTAGTCTCAAAATTCTGGACATCAAACACAAAAGAAGTTTTAGCACACAGTAACCATCTCCAGTAGATTCCCATTTTTGGTGAACAATAGCAAGACTCAATATTATAATTTTCTGCCCAAGAAAACCTCCTCGCAATTGACAAATATTTGAGAAAGCTTTACCATCTCTCCACCATTTCACAAATATGGAAACTGAAACTCCAAGGCATGAAAGTTAGTTATTAAGCTGTAATTAATCTGTAACTAAAGCCATGCAAAATTTATATGTACTAATGAAAGTCTGCAAAGTGGGGGTTAAATGAGATTTGAGTGCCAAGCAGTCTTGTTGCCTGGGCCTTCCCCTTACCCAAGCCACTATAAAGTGAACATAAAATAAAGAATTTCTGAGTCTTATCACGTTTTTGCTTTTACAGAAGAAAGCTACTGCCTTTTTAAATTTACCTTTATTTACTTTGTATTCCTGTAGAGGAACAGCTAAAGGTGGCAAAGCAACCTTTAAAGGTAATTTTTTTCACAGAAGAAACTACTGAAGTTAGAGAAGAAAAATCTTCTGTTCCATAGAAGGCTCCACATGTCTGTCTAACCCAGCTATATTTCTGGGATTAAATGATGCAAAGATAAAAAGCTGACTTTGTGAAACAAAGCTAAATAGCAACCCAGATGCTCTCATACATATTCTGAAGTTATTGCCATCAGCTCTGTGACCAACACATTTCACAGCTTGTGAATTTCTAACAATCATAAATTAGGGCAATAAGAGAGCACCAAGTACAGTCCTATAAACCTTTGGAACGGTTAGCTTTATTTATATTGGGCACACCACCAATGCTCTAAAGTGTATGAAGTATTGGAATCCAGTAGAATCCAGCCCTCCAATCATTCATTTTATATTTCTGATGGCCTGGATCATAACTATGTATTTGCACTTCTCCACAAGTTCACACGCAAGGTAAGGAACCATGATTTGCTCTTTGTCATTCTTCCAAGCAGAACTAGGTGCACCAGGTGCAAAAAAACTGTGCAGGCTTCACATAAAACAAGATCATGTCTCCAAGGAAGTGGAATAAGCCTTTCTTTTCAGAGGGTCCATTTAGCCCTCTTAGCTCTTACGTGTGAGCAAAGTAACAGAAAAAAAGAAAAAAAATCTGAAAAACAGTTCCTAAAGTCACTGAATTTGGTTCTGAAGGCATAATCAGCTACACACAACACCTAAATGCTAAACTAATATAGAAATTCCCTTTTAGAGGAGCTTGTCTTTCTAGATGAGATGTACTGATGAGACATGGAAGGGTGAACCTTGTAAAGTTACCCCATAAACATGAGTTCCTAACATTTTGTCTTCTAAGTCCTATGTGACACCCACGACTTTCCAGAATCCAGCACTGGCACTCACTGCATGTTCACTTCATAGAACCTTTTTTCCCTAGGAAAGGTTATATTTAATGATGTTAAACTGCATTGAAAATATTTGTGACATCTGTCAAATTAATTTTAAAAAATTCATTAGGGTCAGTGTAACTGCAATAAATACAAAATTAATAGCATGGGGGCTCTTTTAAGGTTACATTAAAATAACATTCGGGATCTGTTTGGATCTGACAAAATCCAGGGAACTGGCTACAGCCACAATTTGTCCTTAACTTCTTTGTGCCTACATAGGAAAGGTGCTAAACAATCCATATTTTTTATTCACAGTGCTTCATTGTGCTGGAGTGGAGAAAGTAGTCTCAGAATTAGACCAATGATTTAGGCAGTTCAGCTTCCTCTGGCTTGCAGCTCTTCTAGGGCAAGCTACTCTTTTGATCTATTCTTATAAATTCTGGAAAACTACATTGAAATTTTCCCACAGGTATTTTGAGGAAGAGTTATCATCCACTGATGGTGTAAAATGCTCTGATCCTTGTGCACAGAAGGAGATAGAGCGTGGCAAAATCTGTGCTGCTGGCAGTGCCTAGTGGCTCATGCCAGAACAAGAGTTTAAATATAAACATCACTTTCCTGAGTTCACTCCTCTCCCCTCCTGCATTCCCTATTTTCCCCTCGTGACACTATGTCTCAGAAATACACCTTCTCTTGCCTCAAAGAAAAGGGCATGGCAAAATTTGGACCTCTGCACTGCAACAGCTAGGATCACTGGAGAATGACATTCTCCCTTCTGTATTTTTGGTCCAAAATATAAAAATATGGAGACAAATTAAATCACATTAAAAATTAAATCACATTAAAAATTAAACCACATTATATCTAGGATAGCTGTGAAATTTGTCACGTCAATTATTTCATCTAAAAAAAGCCTAAATGCAGAGCTTTGATTTGGAATGTATGTGTCTAGTACAGCTCATAGCTCAGGATTTGTAAAACAATATACCAGGGACTTCAAGGACATATGACTGAGTCCTGTATCTTGTAGCTAAATTGAAAACAGGCAGCCAGGTAAAATCCTCATTTCCAAATTTACATCTGGGTCTTTTCCCAGTTGTACAGAAGAAGCTATTCTCACAGGGCTTTTAGTACAC
Source organism: Hylia prasina (assembly GCA_013397195.1). Classification (NCBI taxonomy): domain Eukaryota; kingdom Metazoa; phylum Chordata; class Aves; order Passeriformes; family Sylviidae; genus Hylia; species Hylia prasina. The sequence continues at coordinate 835,396 of VYXD01015736.1, forward strand.
CTTTAAATTGCAATTTTGTTTCTTAGATCTGAGTGACAAGAAAGATGAATCATGTCACAGAATTTATTCAGCATTGCTAATTAAACTCATTCCTGGAGGCCTGGGAAGCACTAAACCACTGGAGCGTAACAGTGAAAATTAGTGATTTGAATAGAAGAATCATGAACTTTGGAAAAGAAAACATTACCCATCGGTGGAGCTCACAAAATAGCCTCTTACAGAAACTAAATAAGATTAATGAAGGTGAAGTCAAGAAAAACAACAGCTTTTAAAAGTCCTCATGTCTTATTTTCTGAAGAACACATAAAATAGACTCAGTGCCACTAAAAACCTTTAACATGCATATTTAACAAGAAAATAGGGAAGCAAGTTTTTATAGGCCTCACCTTACTACACTGCACAGAAAAAAAATCTTTTCAACAAAAATTATTAAAAAAACAATTCAAAAGAAAATAACCTTCAAGTATTTCCAAGTATTTGGGTCCAGATCCCGACCCTTCAAATTTTGTTGTATTTCAGTTAAAACCGTTGTCATAGGTGTTTCAGTGCTACCATTAATGTTTATTCTCAGTGCAAGAACTATGCATGTCTCCTGATTTCCTTCCTGCTGAATAGACTTGCACACCCAGCACACAGCCCTTGAGGGCTCAGCCTTTCACTTTGTAACAAACAAAGCACAGACATGACAATAAAAATCGGCCAGGATAACGGGGCTGCTGCCTCTGGCAATCCATGCAAAAAACAGCAAGGAGGAAGCCTTTGAAATCAGAAGTCATTGGTGAAATGCTGGGTTTAATGTAGGGTTATTCTCCTGGGGGGAAGGCCAGCGCTTCTGGCAGTGTAAGCTAAGCTTGGACTTCAGTGGGCCCAAGGAACCATGAAAGACTGATTATTTAGCACAGTGCCTTGCTGTGAACCCAGATATTACTCCCAAATCATGCCAGAATATCCATGTAAACCCCACAGCTGTCAGAGGGCAGCTCAGAGGGAACCTGAGTATCACTGGTGAGACTGGAATTGACCTGCTATAACTGTGAGAGTGGGGTTAGACTTGCCTTCTGCTGCACTAGAAATGAATAGAGAAATGCATGCATAAAGAACTGCACAACACACATGTAATAAAACACACTTCAAAACTTCCTTGTAAATCCCAGGCTTCTATCATCTTCCTTTTTTAATAAAGGGGGGGGGAAATAACTATGTGGTTTTTATTTTAGCAATAAACAGACTTTTTAGGGGACTTCATCCAGTTGGCTGGATTATTCTGGTTTTTATAATGCTGTGTTGGAGCTTCAATGGTCAGAGACCCAATCCATTTAGCAAACACTTCTAAGTTCCAAGAGTAAAACACAGCAACCACAGTTCTCACAACATACCTTCAGAGAAAATACAACTTTGCCAACAGCACGATCAATCTGTGGTTGGCCCAGGGTTGTGGCTGGTTGTAGGTGTCACTCTCTTCAACAAACTCATGTAATTTTTGATTGAGCCATGCTCTGATAAATTCCTCATGCTTCTCACAGGAGTTTCTCAGCCCTGAAGTCCTCCATAACAGCACTGCCAGTGCTGGAATCCAGCTGTTCTGCATGTACAGGCATTTAGTCTTTCCACTGTAGCATTTATGAATCTGTATACTCAGAAGCCTATTACTTAGAAGCAATTCATCTCGAACAACAAAAGAAAAAGCTCTTTAAAAAAAAAAAATGCATCCAGCTTACCAAAAGGGCTCAGCCTTAGATGTAAAACCACACGGATACCTGAAACCACAGCTCAAACCCCACCACCTCCATGACAAGGATATTGTAGCAATAAAAGTGCATCAGCTCTTGAAATCCTGCACTCTTTGGTGACCTGCTCCAGAGAGGTTCTGCAGAGATCCATTACCTCTGGAGGTTATGGGCTGGACCGAGCAGCAAAACACAGAAATGTGATCTCTGTCAGCCTTCACACGACACTTACAAAACTAACACACGCTGCGACATAAGCGATGACTTTTGTTCAAGCCCACTGGGTGACTGAACATGCACAGCCCCGTAATTGCTCTTTAAGCAGAGAGTTTTCCTGATGATTTGGAAAGCGGGAGACCAAATGCAGAGCTCCATCAATACACCAGGCAACCGAGAGAAAATCCGGCCAAATGTTAACAGGAGGAAAAAAGGTTTTTTAAAAAGCTGTTTCTATTAAAGCTCTCTTTGAGTGCAGAGTTCTGAGTTTGTAAGAACATCCCTCTCCATGTGATTTACATTCAAAGTTACTCACCACTGCAAATTACCCCTGACCATGGCTATTCAGTGAAAAATGCTCACTTTCCAGAATGCCAAGTGAATATCAGGAATATGAGATTTGAAAGGAAAATGGCAATTGGAACTAAACTGAAACTGTCCAGTAGCACTGCTCAACATCTTGCCTTGCTATGAACAATATCAAGTTCAGCAGCAGCAACAAGTAAGCAAAGCTTCCTTGAAGATGATTTTGTGATTGTCTAATTCCATGATCCTCATAGTTTCCTGAAGATATTTCTCATGCAAGAAAAACAGGATACAATAAACTTAAAAAGAAAGAATAATAATATGAAGAGTAGTGCCTATGCCCAAGTCATGGAAGCAAGACACAGCTCTTTAAAAAAAATTAGATTTATCAAGAAAAAGACTCTTCACAAAATAAAGAAAAAAATATAATTATACATTATGTATGTGAAATACATGGCTCATATAATTATATTTATTGTAACTAAAAAGTTTAATAATAAACCTCAGAGTGCATTTAAATGGTTAAGAAGTTTCCGAACTGTTCTTTTCCCTAAGAAAAGATGTTCTCAGGTTGCAGCTATCCTGAAAAAATAGCTTTCCAGAGTTTGAGTACTTTTAAAGAAAGTATTTCCAACCCAGCAGCACATTAGTATGTCCTTGAGGACAGAGCAGGAGAAATACATATCACGTATCACTGTGCTTTTAGAATTAAAGAGCAAAGGAGAATAACAACAATAGTGTAGCTCCTAGTGAGAGGTGGATTTTTCACCAGCAGAAAGCTGCCCTGGTTTAGGGCAGACTTAGGTTTAGAGATCCCTCTGCTTACTTGTGTTTCATACAACAGCAGCACGCTGTACTTGTGGTACCTTAGAGTATATCCTTCAAAACCTTTGCTTAGAGACAACTTATGGGGCCTTCAGCAAAGAGGGGCAGAGCCACAGAGAAACGACTGGAAGCCTGAAAAGATCTCTCCATGAGCAGAGACAGTCGTGAAGAGGACCACTGTTGACCAAGGGGGGTATTCAGCAGAAGCATATCAAACAATAAAAGATATAGAGGAAACAGACTCTCAGTATTTAGTCTGTATTATACCTGACTTCTAATGAAACTGGAGCACATAACTATGTATATGTCATAGGTACATGCATACATATATATATTTATATATAAAACAACGTTTATATGTTGTTATATGTACTACATATGTATAATTACATTGCATATGTAACAACACACAGTTAACTGGTGGAATCCGTGGCTTTACTAGGCTTGGAAGTGGAATTTAAAACATTGCAAAGACAAGCTTCCCACTCATTTTGGAATGGATGTCTCTCAGTACTCCTCACAGAACATCTTTCACTCTTTAATAAAATTGCAATTGAAAACACTGTAAAAACAGTGTGATTCAAGGGGTCAGCTACAGACCTCTTAAAATTACACTTCGGTAATCAATGACAGATTATAAAAACATTCAATGTTCTATGAGAGAAGGAAATTATGCTTACATTTCATGGCATGTCAGACAGTGGCTAAGAAGAGACAGTGAAGGACTTTTCCACTCCTCTTCCTCTGCCTTCCCTGGGCAAGTTGTTCTGACAGGCTGTTTTGGAGCTCCATCCATCATCCTCCAAGTGATCCCCCAACAGCCAGGATCAGATGCAGCATACCAAACTACATGACACATCATGACACACTCCTGTGTGACCATCCTAACGCACTTGCAAAACTGCAGGCACTTACAGAACACATTAATTAAGTTTTCTTTGGAGACTTCCTCTTCAAATTTAAGATTACACACTGTTTACAGTGGAGACGGTCACCAGAATGGAATTTGACTATCTTAGCCATTTGAAAAAATATTGCTATATCTTGGACTTTTAATAAGGTTTCCACAGATTTTATATGGGTCAAAGGGAGGGAGAGTGCCTCTAAGATACTTTTAAGATAATGCTTCCATTCCACTTAGAATGGAAACTGCCTTTTTGACACCCAAGGCTGCTGAGTTTTTGATCTGCTTTTCCTCAGGTAGAGAATCCATTAAGTGATGAACAGCTTCTCAAGAAGGGTTATGAGCTCTTTACATTTTATGCACACGGCCTCAGATTCTTCCAGCTACTTTGAGCATCTTTAAGGCATGAATCAGCCACGGGCCCTTGACTGCAAGAACCACAGAGTTCTGTACTGAAATGTGAAGGCAAAGCACACTGAGCTCTCCTGAGCCAGTTTGTGGATTTGGGGGCAATATTCTGGCACCTGAGAGAGCTGTTACAGAATCTTGTGATTTTTTTTCCAGGATACTTTGAGGAACATATTGAGAGAAGCCCTCAAATTTTTTGTAAGTACCATTCTTCTGAAATTCATTTAAAAAAAAAAAAAAATCCAGACCTTCCTATATTGTCTGCTCTAACAGCAACATTTTCTCTAAGGCCATCACCAAATGAATAGAATGGTTTGTTTACCTTTTGCTCTAATCAGACTAGATAGGTTTTGTTTTGGGAAGATTTTTGGTGTGTAATGCAAAGTGCTCATTGAAAGATGTTTCTGTGCTCTCTGTGTAAGGTTCTCCAGAGTCTTTGGTAGCACCAGCTGTGTTTCACAGCCTGCTCACCCAGGCTGGTAAGGGACTCACCACGCCACAGCCTGCAGGAAAGCAATGCCAGTCACAGTGCAACTCTGCACCAAACACTCTGTGAGTGACTTGGCAAAAGGGTTTCCCAAGAATTACAACTAAACTCCACTCTTGTCATGAGTCTGTATTTTTTTTCCCCCTAGGAGGGACCAGAGAAAGTTGATAGGAATAAACACATGTTTAGATGGCATGACCTATCTCACCAAAAGTCTAATTTCTCAGTTACAGAGGAAGCACAGAGCATTCTTTAACTTTGCATTTTCATCACTGAATCAGAGATAGTTAAAGAAAGATAATTCCTAAATAAACTGGAAAAAGTGAAATGCCTAAAAAACAGTGCAAGAATGACAATCTTTTCCAAAATTAACTCCATAGCAAAAGGAGAAAAATTATCCTCTTAAAAGCCCAAGCATCAAGTCCTTTCTCAAAAGTTTGGACTAACTTCCCCATGCATTCTTCTTCTTATGAGACTGATACTTAATAAATCATATTCATTTGTTTGTGTCTGTTTTCACTGGAGACCTGGAAAGGCCGAAGCTCATTTGCTCTGTGCAGACCCAAAGGGAGACCACAGCATTTACCCAGAACAGAAATCACTTTTCCTTATTCCAGTGCAGCATATTGGTGGCTGTATTGTCATTACCAGACAAGAAGTGATTTCTCATATTGTTCCTGCCCCAAACAACCACATTGTAGTACTACAATATCTGAAATATAAATGTACAATACTGTTTTCAAGTACCTAAATTGTCCTTTTGGTTAAAGAGCTCAGAGACTCCTGAAAGAAGCATGACAAAGATAAGGAAAGACCAGAAGGATAACTAAAAATCTGTCATTAAAACCATGTTTTGTAGAGTGTGCAACAGGAATCATGCAAAAATCATTCCATAGAAATGTCAAAAATCTCTGAGAAACAACCAAGTCATTTAAATGCAGTCTTAGTTTAAATGTGAACTTGCACGTGATAGATGTGATTTTATACATGTCTATATATAACCCATAAAACCTGTAGATAATGTGCAGAAACGATAACAATCACTGGATAAAAACCACTACAGATTAATGAAAAAATCTGAAGAAATCCTGAACTGCTCAAGGAAGGGTACACAGTTCTGACAGATCCCTTAGTACAAATGGTGGGAGTAAAACATATCCACATGATAATCACATCCTTACCAAAATTGAAAACGTATGTGAAAGTCATGGTGGTCTTGCAAAAACATAAACTCATGAACGATTTTTTGATTTGGTGTCATCATTCATTTCTTTCATTTGAGAAATCAGTTTTAGTAGGCCATGCAAAGATTGATGGCTTTTTCATAAAAGGATATTTTATGAAATAGTGAAATGTAGCATATTTCTACCTGATAAATGCAGAGACCTGTAAACTTTGAACCCACATTGGCCTTTGTTGCTCATGACCCTGTTTAAGTGATTTATTTTCTTTTAACAACTGCAGCCTGCAGGAGGTAGAATATACTGCATAGATCTTTAATTCTAAAGCTTAAACAGAATGGCTGACATTAGAAGACCTATTATTGAAAAGTCATATTATCTTCATTTCAGTATCCCTTTTAGGAACAATATTTATGGCTGGAGAAAATGCATAATTTATAAAAACAACTTGGTAGGCTGCTGCAGAGCAATGGAGGAGTTGGCATCCTTAGCCCCACATCGGGGTGTCTACAGGACTGCATCAAAGCTAGAGACTCTGGAAACCTGGCATGTGGAAAGGGATAAAATCAGAAAACTGGCCTGTTGTCTAGGAGAACATCTTGAGGGAACTGAATACTCCCCACCCTTGTGAAACATTTGGATATCAAAGATTTAGCAAATTCCAAGGAAATAATACTGTGCTAGAATTTTTCTGCCACGCTTTCAATACAACAGCCTGTTTATCGTTGACTTAAGTGAATTCAGTTTCTTTTTTGCCCTCCTTTCACTGTTTTCTGTTTTTATTTGGTTAATGTGCACTGCAGTCAAACAGCATCATAAGCTTACTTCCTGCTCCTCCGTGTGGAAGTCACCATGGAAGTTCAGCAGATCCCTTCAGTCCTCTTCCATGTGTAGAGAGAAACTACCTCAACCCCAAAACATTTACCCTATGGAGACCCAACTTTGTTTTGCTACACTGGGGACTGATCTCAGGTGGCTTCCCCAGCAGCACACCACAGCACTGCTCCAATAATCTTCATCAGATGACGAGGCTACAAAATCTGAGCAGGTTTTAATGTGTATCTCTGCATTATCACATAGTGCCCAAGGCTCCTTCTTATAAAATTAAATGGATATGATCAGAGAAATGAACAATGCCTTTTAAAAACTCTGGATTGAAGTTGCTCATTCATGAAACATGCTTCTGTTAAGCAAATTGTGGAACATCTCATGAATCTGTGGTGTTTTAATAAAAACAATAAAAGTTTAAAACTCCCCTACTTTTTTCTGCTCTTCATTATTAGAAATAAATCTTATGAAGTAGATAAAAGTATTACAATTAATCCCTCCTGAATGGAGACAGTATGTACTATTATTTTCAATACGAGAGAAAATGGCTTTGACTAGAGTGGCAACAACAGGCAAGCTGATTTTATAGTTTTGATTTATTGAATATTAGGAAATAGACTTTTTTAATAACAATTCCATTTAAGTATTCATTAAAATGGAATTAGTACAAGGAGGGCCAGATTCTGATATCCATATTCTTGTCAGACAGCGTTTTATTACAGAAAAGTCTCACTGACATCAGTGGGATTACTTGTAAAAGGCCACTCAGCATGAGTGAGAACACAGAGCTAGACCCTACAAGGGTACAGAGGTTGCAGGTGCTCCCCCCTGACCCCCACGTGCCCCACGCATCCTTTGGCAATGGTTGGAGCAGTATGGAATTGTGTGCTCCAGGCATCTCATCCACACTGGTGCACACTGACTCCTGATTCCACAAACCCCTGGCCCACCTTGTCCCTGCCCCAGGTATATGGGACATGGAATATATATCTTCATCCTCACAAAGGAAATAATTCCCAAGTGCTGATTGTTTTGATTTATATTTATCTTCACAGTTCTTTCAGTCTAAGTTTGACCCAAAGAATGCATAGCACATGTTGCCAGGAAAAAAGCACTATGAGGATAAATTTTGATTTATAAGAAAAAACATTCAGAAGGGAAATAGTAGGGGGCTACAGTAATGAATCTTACTAAAGGATCAAGGCTGAATACTCTACTTCTTTTTTGCACAACAGAAGAAAAACCATCTTGCATTTTTGGTTTGTACACTCCTGATTTAAATATACAAATAAACAAATTCCACTAAACACTTGAGATGTCACCAGGTAAAGAGAACTGGCTTAGTTACTAATGTTATTTATAATTAGAAAGAGTACATTGATTTTTTCCATATGCAATCTAAAATGTCTCAAATTCTGAGTTTTAGCACCTGTACTGTATTTCTTTATTCAGTAATCTCTATAACGAGCAAGGGAGGAGGCTGAGAAATTTGACCTCTATCCATAAAACAATGATGGATGAGCAAATTGTGAATGTCCTAATATAGCTTTCGTTCAAAATTACTTGGCAAAAGATTTTGACATATAATTTTTAGTACACATGCTGTAATTTCATATTTTCATTACTTTCATGGGTTATTCCTGGAATATGCTTCTACTTGACTGGGTGAACACAGAATTCAGTCCTGACAGCAAATACTTCACAGCCTGTTCAGTGCATATACAGCCCTCTCTCCTCTGAAGAGAGGAGAATGCAAAACTCCACAGCAAAAAACTCACTTGCTAACAGAAAAAGAGCAAATTTGTTTGATACTTTTATAAGTACAAAAAGAGGTCTATTTTTTGTTTCATTGCAATCTAATGTAATGAATTACAGTCATAGCATAATATAATACAGTGCAATTAGCAAGCAGACTACTTCCTATTGTTTAACTTTGGTTTAAAAACTGCCCAACACTAAAGGTTTCTGTTGTAGAGTTCTGAAAGGTCAGACTTGAAAGCTTCAGGTTCCACTGAGATAAAGGCACAGTACTTTGCAAAGTTATGCTATTATCCCTGGTTATAATCTTCACTGACTTCAGAAATAATTGCTTTCCTTAAACAAAAAGGAAGTCTGATTCTAATTTGCTATCTAGATCTACATTCTTATATTCTTTTTATAGATTTTTGAACAAGTTATCACTGGAATCTTCCTTCACTCAAACATAAGTGAAAGTTTTATCTTACTTCAGATATCACAAAAATAATTTATGACTAAGGAAACAAAACCTTTTGTCTCACAATATATTTCTTTGCGACAGCTGTGGTATTTCACTGAAAGCACAAAAGCTGTGATGGTCTGGACTGCAATCAACCATTTTTAATAGGAAATTTTTAAAGACTTTTAATAAGATCCCCTAACATAATTTATGAGAGAGGTTTTGAAGTGAAGAGGCATTGTTTGGCAAAGTGTTCTTTCTCTAATCTCAGGAAATTTAAATAATTGAGCGCTCATTTCCTCTTAACTTAGGATTTCTCCTTAAAAATGGTTAAGAAAAACACCTGCTACACCAGCAGCAAAATAAGTGTATCAAGAGTCAAAACAAAACAAAAAAAAATTCTGAATGTTTTTCAGAGGCAAAACTCCATGTCAGAACCTAATATTAAAAATAATAATGCAATATTGAGTTTTGCATCTTCAAGTCAGACATTTTAATACATATCTCGAATGAAGATGGTATGCTGGTCAGGGCAACTGCAGGTATTTATTTTAGCTAATATGCTTAGGGGAATAAGGGGACAAAAGTGGAGATACTACAGATTACAAGAAAACCAGGTGAGTACCCCGAAGTTACTATGCTTATTGAAGTTATCCAGAGTTCCTCTGGCTGCAGAGCTTGGCTGGAAGAATAAGGATAACAGGCTTCCTCTGAGACCACGGATAGATCTTGCAAGAAGAGGCTCAAAGGGTATTTTAGCAGTTTCCCTCTAGCCCCAACGAGAACTAGGGAGAAAAGAGAAACAAGTAAGGAAGCACACTTCGATACATTGATAAAGCTAATCAAAGCTCCTAAATACCAAACAGATTTAGTTTGGCTGTCTGGCAATTAGGATGAAGTTTTAAATTATTTTTTACCTTTTCTGAGTAACTTATACGCCGTAATTCTGACTTAAAGTGGGGAGAAAAAAAAAAAAAAAAGCTGATTTAACTGTGTTCCGCTCGTTTAGGTCGGCTATAATATCTCTCGCAAATGAGAAAATGAAAAGAGGGAGGACCTTTGAAGGCAGGAGCCCTGAGGAGCCCAGGCACAGTCGCCCGGGTCACTGCGTGTCCCAGACCTCCAGAGGGCACTCAGCACAAAACGGATTGGTAAGGCTTCCAGAGACACAGCTCTGTCTCTCCGACAGACAGAAGGCTAAAAATAATTAAGTAAATAAATAAACAGATGATAAACAAACAAACAAACGAGAGGGATTCTGAAGAGGAATAATTATGCCATCATAGAGTCTGCGCTTCCTTTCTGTATTGGAGAAAATCTTTTTCGTCAATGCCTTAACGAAAGAGGATCAGCTTCTAACGCTAAACCCTTTATTGTCAAAAGCTGTCTGCTGGTTTCAAAGAGCCTTCTTTTTTTTTTTTTTTTTTCCTTAAAAAAAGGCGCTTTTTAAGATGTCTCACCTAAAGGACTTTGTTTTCTTCAGTCACCACGTTCAAAGCATGCAGGACAAAAAGTCACTTCTTAGACTCCGCCTCTCTCTCTGGTTTGCCTACAGAAACAAAACACAACAATTTACAGCGGGTGGCGGCCAAAATTCCTCTTTTTCCTGCAGCAGTGCAGTGTTACTCGGGTGGTAAGCCCTTCCCCATGTTACACAGACACACGCAGACTGACAGGGGTGTCCCTGCCCTGCAGACCTGCCGCCCCAGGGCACTGGGAGCGCTGGGAGCAGCGTCCCGGCCGCCTCCGCAGGGACCTCAGGCTCCCTTGCTTTAACCCCATCCACGCCCCGTGTCTGAAGCGGCCTCACGAACTGCAGGCAGGACTATAAACAACGGCCTCGTTTCCACAGAAATGTCATCGTTCCGATGGCACTGAAAGCCATTCCTCCACTACATCCTCTTTGCATCGGTAGTTTCACAAAACACATACTGCCCCCTCTATATTCGAAGTGGCCTTCCTGATGCGCAAGTTCAAACTCCAGCTATCATCTATCATCCTAATTCTTCTGGGACAAATAAAGTATCATGCAACAGACCATATGTGGACATTCCAGCAGAGCTCTTTGGAGTCGTGTCCTGTGTACCCAATGTGATCCACGGTTATTTTATTTTTGTCTATTCTGAATAATACATGACAAACCTCCACCTGGCTATGCTGCCTAAATAAAAATAGATACTGGGGTTGGGAGTCCCCTGACTTGGGCCATGTGTATGCCCTGAGGTAGCTTAGGCATGTGCAGAGGAATTTATTTCAGACACAGCACGGGATCTATAGGACACTCACGGCAGCTTGCAGGAGTGCACAATATTCCAGAATGTAAATTGGCAACAGGGATGTGCTTTAGCACCTGAAATGTCTCCTAAAGATGTGTGAAAATCAAATGTATGATGTATCCCTATCCCCCACGATAACGGCCCCCAGTTACCTTTACTGTCACAGGACTGTGTTAAGCAGTACTAGAGGAAAGTCACCTACACTTTTAAAATGCTCCAACACTCACTCTCTGAAAATCAGACCCCCTTCAAGATCAGACACACAAAAGAGAGACCTATCTTTATATGTATCTATAATTTCCAGGATGCTGACCTCTGAAATACAAAATATTGGTAAGACTATCAATCAGACAGTATTAAAATATTCTGATTAAAAATAATTAATCAGCTACAGTAATTGTAATATTCTAAAAATACTGCCTAAAATACAATAAACTAATTAGGCAGGATTCATATGATGGAAAAGTTAAAAGTGGAAGCATTATTTTAAAATTACACGAGCACATAGATGATTAAAACTAAGTGGAGTCATGACATTTAATAAAGGCGGTGTGGGCCTTTATCAGTTTCATTGTGCTCAGTGCTGTGGAGACTCAGAACCTGGTGTTAAAACCCCGCCTCTAGTTATTAGACTCAATAAACAAGTTTAGTCATGATTTGGTCAGGTTTATAAAATATAGAGGATTGTGTACAGCAGTCGTTATTGACTGGGTTAATGGTTGGACTTGGTGATTTTAGAGGTCTTTTCAACCTTAGCTATTGTATGATTTTCTTGGCTTTAATTTTAGGTTTTGAGCACGGGGAAAGTCACCCTATGCTCCTGGTGCTCTGCCAGAGCTGAGCAGAATCTCCTTGAGCAGAAAACGCGCAGAACACACCGGTGACAGCGGGTGAGGGCTCCTCACTTCTCAGCGGAGCGTGAGCGCAGGTGTTCAATCAAACGAAAGAGAAGGTGGCCAGCCTCCGTTTGGGAACTGCGGTCATACTCCCACCACGTTTCACTCCCGACACACCCACGCCAGGTCTGTCATTTAACCCGTTCCTNGCGGCCTGGCGCGGTGGCGGAAGCCGCTCCGCCTTTCCGGAGCGCGGCGTGCTCGGAGCCATGAGCGTCCCGGCCTTCATCGACATCACCGAGGAGGATCAGGTCAGCGCCCCCGGGGAGCCATCGGCCCCGAGTCGCGGGGGCCGGCCGGGCCGTGTCGGGGGGCGGCAGCCGGGGCCGCACCTGCCCCGCCGTGCGTGCCGAGAGCGCTCCGCGAACTCGTCTGGGCTGTTCCCTGCAGAGATCGAGCAGACGATTAGAGAAAGTTGAACATAATGGCTGAAAGATAACCCTGTGTTTGCAGTTCCTACTTCAGTGTTCCGCCTCTCCGGCACTTCGTTTTCATCGCTCTTCAGCCCTAATTTTAGTTAGGAGAAGAAAACGGGTTCACATATGGGCATTACCTGGAATTTGTGGGATTCTGGGTACTGCAGGCACGGGAAGTGGGAATTCTGTCTTTGAGCTGCTGCTTTTGCCTTTGGATTTGGGGGCTGCTTCTTCCCGGTGTCGTTGAATTATGTATGTGTACATAAATAGGCATGTGTACACAATGTGTGTACGTGTGTGTATACACATTGGAAATCTACAAGAAATGCACACATGGCTACCAGCCTTCAGCCCAGTTTTCACTTGCCTGAATGCCTAGTACAGCCCCATCAGGTAGCTAGTATGAAACATCCTCAGTACAGCAGTTTGTCCCAGGACATTTAGCTTTTTCTTCTGGTTCCAAAATAGTTTGACACTGAACGAGAGATGTAAATATCACAGCAACCTCCTGGTCAGAAGTGCCCCGTGCCAAAAGTTATATGGCCTCGGATTGTTTCTGAAGGGTTATAATTCTGCTGGTGAAGCCCTCAGTTATAATGAATAGGCCTGTTGCTGAGGGAAAGGTATTTTCTTGGTGTAGATTTAAGTCCTAACAGTGGAAGGCAGCTCATGACATTATAAGGCCAGGTTGAATGGGGCTGTGGGCAGCCTGGTTTAGTGGAACCATGGGAGAGGTGTGAAACAAGATGATCTTTAAGGTTCTTTCCAACCCAAGCCATTCTGTAATTAGATTAGAAACTGTTGTGAAGTTTAGAAGACAAAGTTCTGCCTTCTCTGAAGTGGCTTTGTTTATTTATACTTTTTTTTCTTTTCTGGTGAAGAATCAACTAAATGGTTTTAATGTTTGTCTGAAGTTTGCAGAGGGTAAAAGAGTACAAATTCGTAAGAAAGTGTCTGTCACAAAAATTTGCGAGGCCTGCAGTGCAGTGCCCAGTTGTGACACACTGAGACTGGGAGAAAGCCCGACAGATCTGTGATCTGTTCAGTCACTGGCAAAACAGCAGGTGCAGCATCTGGCAGAACAAAAATATGTAAGAAATTTAATGACTTTGTTATTCACAAAACAACTGTTCTGTTTTGTATGCGTTGTCTTTCTCTTTTTTAAGGCTGCAGAACTGCGAGCTTACTTGAAATCCAAAGGAGCAGAAATCTCTGAAGAAAACGCTGAAGGCGGACTTCATGTGGACTTGGCACAGATTATTGAAGTGTGTGATGTGTGCCTGAAAGAGGATGACAAAGGTTTGCATCTCTGAGTCTTGTTGGTTTTGCTAAATTTATCGCCATCGGTGATTTCAAACAGTAACAGTTGGCGGAATTTAGAAAACTGTAGCATTAAAAGCTATGCATCTTCATAAAACTGGAAGTGCATATTTCCATCACTGCCATGGAATGTCTGCATGTACTCTGCCCCTCCTTTCTCCAAGCATCCAGCACTCTTTGAAGAAGTTGGAAGCTGAGCTAAACTCTGCTTGTAGTGAGGGCGTAGAGACTTGTATGTAAAATAGAGTTTTTGATGCTCAGGTGTCATTTTGAGGAGTAGATAATATTTTCCATATGTAATGAATTTTGTTCCTTGCCTTTGCTTGACTGATAATTGGGCAGACTGAAACAAAAGCACAAACCTGATGTGGTTCTCTTTGGAAAAGTGGTATATCCAGCACAAGGTAGCTACTGATTGCTGCTTGCAGTTTCATCAGCTGTGTATTTTGGTTCATGCAGATGTGGAGAGCGTGATGAACAGTGTTGTCTCTCTGCTTCTTATCCTGGAACCTGACAAGCAAGAAGCACTGATTGAAAACCTGTGTGAGAAGTTAGTAAAATTTCGGGAAGGAGAGCGCCCATCTCTTAGACTGCAGCTGTAAGTATTGCACAGAGCAAATGGTGGACTTGGCAAAGTAATTGTGCCTCTGAAGAGGAAGGATTATCTTGTGTGTCTTTAAATCAAAGTGTGAGGTGTTGCAGGAAGCACTCCTTTTTACCTTTTTTTCACTGTCATAAAATAAAAGTCCAGTATTTTTTCCCCTTGGATGTTGCAAAATAAAATAATTACACATAGTTTCCTGCTTTGCTGAAAATGCTTACAGAACTGGAAGCTGGTACAGTTCATGGATGTAAGGCACTGCCAGGTGCTTTGTACTAGCATGTGTCTTAAAAGAACATCTGCAAGCACTCCAGTACTGTTTTTTGAAAGCTCTGTAACTCCTTTGTTGGCTGTTTGTGGTTTAGCCTGAGCAATCTCTTCCATGGCATGGACAAGAACACTCCCGTGAGGTACACGGTGTACTGCAGCCTGCTGAAAGTGGCCTCGTCCTGTGGTGCCATCCAGTACATTCCAACTGAACTAGATCAGGTAATTAAGTGACCCTTCAGGTTGTGGCCTTTGTATGAACCATGTTGCACCTAAATGTTGCTCAGAGCTGATACAGACCATTTCTTACAAATTGCCAGAGCCTAGAGAAATAGCCATGAGGATGATTAGAGAGATGCAACACCCCTCCTGTGAGGGAAGGCTGAGAGCACTGGGATTGTTCAGCCTGGAGAAAAGAAGGCTCCAGGATGCCCTTACTGCAGTACTTTAAAGGGGGCTCATTAAAGAGGGAGAGTGACTTTTGACATGGGCAAATAGTGACAGGACAAGGGGCAATGGGAGCATGAGATTCAGAACACCTAAAAGAGAAATCTCTGTTCTAGGTATTTTTAATCCTTTTCTGCTTGGGAGAAAATGAGAAGTATTTGTAATGCTATTTTAAGCTTTTTCTGAAAGCTTCTATTTCACTCGTATTCTACCTAGGTCCGAAAATGGATTTCTGACTGGAATCTGGCCACAGAGAAAAAGCACACTCTCCTGAGACTGCTCTATGATGTCCTAGTAGACTGCAAGAAAAGGTATAAAAGACAAGTCATGCATACTAGATGACTTTGTATTTTGATGTACTATAGGTGATCTGTAGGGAAAGTATTTCTCACAGGACTTGTAAAATTAATCTGTACCAATAATTCAATCCAAATACACTTCTGGCGTTTTTTAAAATACTTTTAAGCAGTCCTGTATTAAACCAGTGTTCCCAATAACATTAAAGTTAGTAGTGAATTAGCTGCAAACCACAGACTCCCAAAATAACAGTATTCTTTCTATAAATAATCATCTTAGTGCATTCTAGTATTATGCCAAGTTTATTATTTAACTGCACTTCGACATTTTAGTGCATGGTAGTGCTGTCTCTTACTTAGTGATGTGGGAAGGCTTATCAATCATGGCTAACAGAATCAGTCTTTTTATGTAAACATTGCCTTCAGGACAGAGCTTCCCACTAGTCATGGAAATGAATGTCCACAGACTGCCTGCTTGGCCGTTTTGAATTATTATCCTGGATCATAAGAAGCATCTTTGATCTAACAAGCTTGGCAGACCACTGTCTTCTGGCATGCAGAGTAATGCAGTGTGTGTGGTGCCTGTAAATTGATGCAGGTCTGAACTGAGAGCTGTCATCAGTTTATCTTACAGAGATGATACAGTGGATTGACTGCCCTGGCCAGGGCTGCAGAGATGGGCTGCTGTCCAGTGGTTCAGGGTGTAGTTCCACAGTAGCTCAAACCTGTTCAACCTGTCCCTGCAGTTTGGGGTGGGGATGTGGGGGCTGCCCTTCTGCTGTGTTTTCTGAGTTATTTTTTCAAGTTTTTTTTTTTTATTTTCATGGTGAGGCAGCATCAAGCCTGCTGGCTCACAGTGGTACCAGAACTGCACTTGCATTTTCAGCATTTGCATAACCTTGCACCGCTGCAAAGAAGGAAGTTCTGTCCTGTAGCCTCTGTTCCAGCTGCCAGTACCTGTGTGTGCTTGTGCTGGTGTGGGCATTTGTGTGGCTGTACAGGGGGGACATGACCTTGCTGGGGGTTTAAAAAGGCAGCTGTGAATCTGTCACAGGTGGAGAAGAGTTCCTTCTGTCAGGACAGTTGGCTTATTCTGCCCTGCCGGAATTGTAGCCTGGAAACGCTGCATCAGCATAGCAGGATCATTTTTAACTAACCTCAATTTAGGGATGATTAATCCTCATAGAGTAGTTACTCTTGTGAGCTGCATTACTGGGAACTCCTGTTTGTAACATTCAAATGCTTCTGCATTGATAGTTCTGTATGGCAGATTTCAGATGGTCAAAACAATTTCAGAAATGTTAGGCACAGATCTTTTCCATGGCTTAGTGCTTACCTTGTTTCAGAAATATTAACACTGATAACATTCCTGCTCTTCCTCACTTCCTAGCCTGTTGATTTATTTAACTAGTTTAATTCCCAAATTTAATAGCCACCTGTTTTTAGCTAGTCTTGCTATCTAGTCTTGCTATTAGTGGATTAAACTTCCTGAATTTGTTTCCACTGCTGTCAGAAACCTTTTTACTAAATGGTTTTCGTTTGCTAGCCATAGATAGCCAATAAAACCTTCTGCAAACCCTGTAAGTGATGACTCCTGCACTCACGTCCTTACCATGGGTTGCAGCAAGCTGTGCACTGAGCAGAGCAGTGTTTCAGAGCACTTGCACTTCTCTCCAGAAAAGAAAACAAGAAGTGACCCTGGCACCTTTGACCTGGTTCTCTCCTGGATCAATGAGCAGCGCTTGCAATAGTATGGGAAACTCACAGCAGCATTCCAGCTGTAGCACTCAGGAATGTTGCTCTCTCTAGCAGTATGGGAACTGAAATGTATGTGATGAAAATCATACCTCAGTTACTGTTGTTGATTTATAATCAAGGGAAAAGATATAGATAAGACAATTGAATTCTTTCGTTTGCTTGATGTACATTTTAAGTTGGCTCAGTGTGGCAGAAGAGATGGTTTTCCATGGCTAATAGACTTTCTCCCAGTGGATCAGTTGGTAGTTAATAGATTGGTAGCTCCTAAAAAGCAGATGTGCAGAGGTTTTGTGGTGTCCCTTTTCCTGTGGTGAGAAGTGAAAGGTTGTTTTATGAAACCTTTTTCAGCTACCTTGATGCAGTTTAAAGCTGGTCTCAGCTGGCAGGATTCAGCAGCTTTGGCCCTGCCAAAGTTAAATGCAAACAGGTCTGGCAAGTCTGGCTATCAGTACTTGTAGCAAAGAGCTCAGCATGACAGGCACCTGCAGAGTAATTGTTTCATTTAATTTTAGTCCAGTTTAATATTGTGTAATGTAGAGGGACTTGATTCCAACATCTCACTAAGTCTCTGAATGCTCGCCTGTGTTTTTTTCATTCCTTTTATCTCCCATCACTCTTAAGCTCTCACTGGCTTTTTGTCAAGTTATGCATCTAGGCTGGCAAGGGGAGTCAAGACCACTTGCTCAAGCTGTTTTGCTAGAAATAATGATCACATTTGCACCTTAGGTCAGACACATTTAACAACAAGCTGTGGTAAAATAATGATCTGTGTTAGTGCTTGAAACAGCCTTATTTACAGTAGTAATCTGACACTGAATAGAATGTAAAACCAAAGGCCTGCCATATTTGCTGAGGTTCACAAGAATTTAGCACACCAAGTTTGGGAGTAATTGTCATGTAGCATTCTGTTGTTTCCTAGAAATACAAGTGAAAAATTCCACTCCTTCCCCGCTTCAAAATAATAATTAAAAGAAAAAAAGGCAGGGAATTCAAAATACTGTTTGAAATTAGTAAAGTGATAGTTCTCAATTTTTGCTGCTAAGGGAAAGATCAGGAGAGGAAAAGTGCCAGAAAACTGTAATGTAGCTCTGAAGTGCACAAGAACAACTGCTGAAAAGCTTTATTAAATCAGGAGCTGTGTATTCTTAGGTTGAATAGCACATGAGCTGAGCCTCTTTGACCGAGTATCTGTATATTGCCATTCCTGTATTAAACTGGTCCTTTGTCCCCCAGAACATCTAGTTTTGGTGAGATTTCACCAGTACTAAAATCATAGTCAGTCACAGACTGATTTACATGCAAATGCTTCTCTCATATATAAAGCTGCCTAAATTAATTTTTTTTCACTAATACGGAACTGTCAGTTCATCTGCATGAATATTGGTTACCAGGACAAAGCACATAGGCTGACCTCTTTAATGCTGGAATTTTAAAACAAATGTTTCATGGAAGCTTATATCCCTGAACATGGTTCAGGAATACTGGGATCATAGAAAATGCCCCTGCCTGGGGACAAATGTACATCCAGATTATTATGATATTGCCCATGATGTCTTAATATTTGTGCTGCGTATCTCTCAAATCTGGTAAATTCTCTGAGAACAGACTTCACCCTACAGAGAGTGGCTGTCAAACAGTGGTATGGTGACATTTCAAACACCCATATGAAGACAATGTTACTGTACTACATGAAACATTCAGACCTGTGCTGCTGTATGGGTTAAACCTCTGTCACAGCACGGAACATAGTGGCCATGTTGTGTTGGTTTGTTCTTCCCTGTGCAGTTTATGCCATTGGCCTAAGTCATTAAGGCAAATTGAAACTTTATTCTTGCAGTGTTTCATTTTAAGGAAAATTGTGTCTGCTTTTAGACCACGTGGGATAATTTGTTGTAAATTTTGCAACAAGCGTCAGCAGTTGCTGGCCTTGGTGGTAAAACTGTTAAGTGAAAATAAATCAAAATCTGTTAAAATGACACAGTAATGATCTCACAGCTGGTTTGCAGTAGTATTGATGTTGTTTACAAGATAATCTGGGTAGACAAGGCTGTAGGTTTGCTCAGCTTTCTGAGGAGTTGTTTGTCTGTCAGAGCAGTGCTGGAAGCTGCTTGCTTCACAGCAGCCTCAGCCAGTCTCATTGCTGGCCGCGTAATTTCATCAATAAAATCAGCGGCTTTCACTTGGGTACTTGAAGAGAGAATCTATGAAAGAAGAGAGCAGCTTTTATACAGTCATTTTCCTGACCATAAATATTCTTTAAGAGATGCCATTTTACATTTGAAATAAACTTTGCAGCGCTACTTATTGCACAATGATTAAATCCAGATGTGCATAAGAGGAGCATTCTAGTGAACCATATAAAGCTGTTCCGAGCTCAGAAAGCTTTTTCCATAACCAGCAGGTAATTTATCAGTTTAAGAGAATGAAATGAAGGGTGAAGATAAACATTTTGTAGAACAAGAATTGAAAGAATACATCCAGTTAATTTGTTCTCTCCGCTAGAATTAAAATGGATCATCTACGGCTTTTTTTTCGAGTGTAATTTAATTTGACCTATAACATCATAGTGGAACTATTTAAATATTTGAGTGTCTTGTTTGAACTGCTTTTTCAGCAATCCTGAGGTAACTTTATTTTCTTCTGTAGTGACACTGCAGCCAAAGTAATGGTGGAGCTATTGGGAAGTTACACAGAGGACAATGCTTCCCAGGCTCGAGTTGATGCTCACAGGTAATACTGACTTCCCAGTTTCCTTAAAAGTAACTTCTCCTCAGTTGCCAAATTATTTTGATCCCCTTACTATTAAGAGTATTGAATAGCCTGGCAGGCCAAGGGTCCTGCCACAGCCTCTTCTGTAGCACTGCTGACTCAGTCAAGAGTTTGTCTCTGCAGTAGGTCTGGTTGTTTGTAGCAGCCAGGTTTATTCCCATGCAGGTGCACAGGAGTGTTCCTGGTCACTGCTGAGAGAGATCAGCCTTGGAGAAGGACTTCTTTGTGTCAGCTGTGCACTCAAAATCTGTACTGGAATCCTTTATTTCAGATGGATTTTTTTCCCCTGTTTGGGTTTTTTCCCCCCTGACTGTGAGCGTTCTTTCCAAATAGCACTTTCTCTTGCAAAAACATTGTTGCTGTCTTCTCTATGAGCAAGGACAAAGGATGTGAGCAGCACAGAAATCAGCTTACCTGTTGAACAAGCTGGAACTAAATTGATTCATAACAGTGCATTTTCCCCACTGGCCAAAATGAGTAAATGCCTGTGTTCTGATGTTCTAACTACCATGATTTTTCTTAGGAATTAGTTCTTTAAGTTCTGCCAGATGTGCAGTACCAGTAGTTCTCAAGGGAGCTGTTTACACTTAACCATGGAGGAAAATCAGGATTACTCCTTTGGAAAATTGGTGTCTGTGCATAAGTGGGAACTTCAGTGGCTACCCTACAGCAACCTGCAGCGAGTTCCCTCTGAGGGACCTGGTGTGTCCAGGGCTGTCCGTGCAGAGCTCGGCTTCTCCTGGTGTCCTTGTGTGACAGAGAGAGCCAAGGTTTCTCATGTGCTGCTGAGAAAAGCTTTCATCTGCAGTTCCTGTTTCTAGTCTGGAGCTGCAGCTGATGAATCCTGGGCCTTGCACTGTTTGGTGTTGAGGTTTTCTCTGTTTTGTGTCACATATTCAAGTATAATTAAATCTTCCAAAACAGCTTAATTCTATGAAATTTTAGGAGCACAGTAAAAATACCTCTAGGAACACAGGCTGTGCTGGAAATAAATGCATAGATGGAAACTGTAGGGTGATCTGTGCTTTGACCACCTGGCACATTTCATTTGGGATACTGAACAAATTACTTAATGCTTCCTGTTCCTCGGTTTTTCCATCCATAAAATGAAGTTTAAAATTGGAATTGGTGACATATGTTACTTCTGATAATAATAATTGAAACCCTTTGTGAACAACAAATTGAGTTGTTCTTAGTCACAATGATGTGTATTGATTTGAAAGTAAGCGTTTTCCTTTTCTCATCAGATGTATTGTGCGAGCATTGAAGGATCCAAACACCTTTCTCTTTGATCATCTTCTTGCCTTAAAACCAGTCAAATTTTTGGAAGGAGAACTTATTCATGATGTAAGTAACTTTTTTTTAGTGAGATGGTTTGATAGCAGTAGACTGCTTTGTTTCAACGTGTCTTTTGAAATCCATTAGAATACTTACCTGTGTCAGTAATCCTGAGCTGCAGTGGGCTATTTCTTTTACAGTCTTTAAAATTAAAATTGCATGTAAAATGTTTCCCTTTCCATGTTTCAGAAACTCAGTTACAAGTCCTGCCCCATGAGTTCTGTAGCAAATCTTAAGTCTGGGGAGAGGAAGTAAGCTCAGCCCAGACTGCTCACATCTACTGACAGAAGACAGAATCTCAGCTCTTACCAGCTTGTTTTTCTGTTCAATACCCGTAGTTTCTATCTATATCTGTCCAGCCTGCAGAGAGGGAGGCCAAGATATTTAAACTGTTCTTGTGTTTGTTTTTTATCTTCCAGCTTTTGACAATTTTTGTAAGTGCTAAGCTAGCATCCTATGTCAAGTTTTATCAGAACAACAAAGACTTCATTGACTCCCTGGGTAAGTTTTCAGATCATTACATTTCTGACTATTTATGTGGTTTAAGGTAGAAGCCACAGAGTCATTCAGTTTGAGTCCATGTATTAAAGCAAGGAAATTTCATAACAGATTAGAGTTTGTAGATGATAACCTCTTGTAGATTGTAAGTGGGCCATCTAACTGTGGTTTGTTCTTTGAAAACAAGCTGGTGTTATGGCTTTGGAAGAGAACTGTGGCTTTACCCACTGTTTTTTCCTCTTAGAACTCCCCTCCTGAAAGGTTTTAACACATTCATACTCTAGGCTAGGCCAGAGATCACAACTGCATTGAGGAAACTGCCAGCTTGTATAAATCTCCATTTTTTTTTTATGGTGAATAACTTTGTAACAGCAAATACTTCTGAGCAGTAAGATTAAAACATGCAAATTGTGTGTGTGTGTGAATGTGTGTCTGCGTGTGCTGATGCATTAGACCTAGCAAGCCACAGTCTGTCCCAGTTAATTTGTTTCATCACATGAAGCAATGTGATGGAATGTTAATGTCAGCACCCTCTTTATTTACACACTGTGGAAAAAAGGAGTAGTAATTAACACTTTGACACTCCCCCGTTGATGTGTAATTGACTGTTTCAAAGGAGCACTGGTTCATAAGCTATTGCATGCATTAAAATTACGTTTTTTATATTCCAGCTTTTTAGGACAGGGGTCAGTGACAATGCAGAAATTGCTCAATGATGCAGGTTTTTTTATTACTGCATTAAGGTTTTGACATATTGGTAATGAATAAATGTTTCCATAAAAATACAATTTTTTTTTTTTATAACTTTGATTTTCAGATGACACTTAAACACTGCCTTGGATGCATTTGAGGAAAGCCATAGTTTTGCTAAAACAGAGTTTAGTGCAGCTTTTTAACACGTGCATTATTTTGTTTAATGGAGTGTGATACAATTCTTAGAATAATTGCCATCAGAGCTTTAAAATGGTGGTACTTTGGGTATTAAAATGGTGGAAATACCAGTGGGATTTTTTGGTGGATAAAATTAGCAGCAGGTTTTTGGTAGCTTGTAAATGTGTGTATAGGATAAGTGTATCTTTAGTCAAGTGTATCTGAACATTAGTTATGCAGACATCTTATGCTTTTCTTTCTCAGGGGAGAGTGGGTTTGGGGCTTATCTTCTAGGTACTTGTCCACAGAAGTATTTGCTGAAATTGCTGTTGCACCAACATTTGAATGAATTTAGGGAAGCTCAATTACACATCTATGTAGAGTTAATTGCATTATACTCAGTTGTGGTTTCTTTTGCCTTGCCTCCCAGTTTCTGTGCTTCCCTCCGTGAATTAATTCAGTGTGTGAACTTTCAATATATCTAAGAGTCATATAATCTTAGTAAAGTCCTTAAATACCTGTGTAACTGTTTGGAAAGACAGTCTTAACTTGCACTTCCGCTGATTTCTCTGTAGTGTGCTCATAAACTCTTTGTGTCTTTGAGCAATGGACAAACAGAGATTTGGAGGCAGCAGGGATGGAAATGCTGGGAACTGAGTGGCTTTGAAAAACAAGGGCAGTTTGGTCTAGATACCAATGCAGTTACTAGATGAGGCATTCAAAAATGATCTGTTCCCAAAAGCAATGAGATTTTTAACCATGCTTTAGAGATTATTTTTTTTTTAATATAGCTTGCCAAAATCCCTTTGTTTTAAAAAGCTGTTTAGAGTAGGATTCCAGTGGCAGTAGAGCATGGGCTGTAGTTGTAGGCTTCCCTGGACCAGGACCAGCTAGAACTGGCCCAGCAAGGCTGTGCAGGAAGGCTCCTACAGGCAGCATCGGTTTGTTACAATTTGTTGTTTTATTAATGCTGACAACTTAGGCCAGCAGTAGCATTATCTGTGTCAACTGCATCGCCCTAACATGGCCACAGTTAATCTGGTATTATCAGCAGTCTTCTTCGCAAAGTTAATCAGTATCTCATTTGCATTTGTTAATTAGGGTTAATGTGTGCTAATTGATTTTTTGATGCTTGTAGAGTTCCATTAAACCCAGTTAGGTATAGTTGCTGGTGCTCCTCGTTCGTATGAATTATGGTGATCGCATTTTTATTGAATCGGTGCCAAATAGGGAACCTGCATCATAATTACAGCTAATTAACACAACATGATGTCCTGCACTAATGTTCTTCCCTGCTAGTGTATGGGTGTTATAAATTCCAAACCTACATATTTACTGAAGCTATGGGAATGTTGATAATGTCATTCTAGAATAAAAAGATTGACACTCATTTTTAAGAAACTTCCACTGGATCTTAGTTGGTACCTCAAGGACCTTGGGATTAAGAAATGCATTGTTTCATCTCAGTGGCTTAACTTGGTTGACCTAGATGTTTTTCCAGGAAAATGGTCTCTGATTTAGACATGCAAGGCCTTGGCTCAGTTCCTTGTGTTGGCATTTATGCAGTCACATAAAAGATGTAACCTGACGTCCGTATGCAGCACTTCTCTCAGCCGCACTGGATGCTTACATGGGCCTCATGATGCCTTTTTTGCTGTGGACAGATTCAGAGGCAAAATGCTTTCTTCTGGCACCACAATGTTATGTTCTGGAAGCATCACTGTGAGAGGTTTATTTTTCAGAAACCAGGAGAATGAGTGGTGAGGCTGTAAGAAGATTTTTTGGCATAACCAGGCGTGGATTTTCCATTGTGTTGCATTGCTGTTCTTCCAGGTGATGCAACTGGAAAATTCACTTGCACTCTCACCACCTCAAATTCTGTTTAGGTGAGGTTCTTTCTGCTCAAAAGATAAACTTTTGTAGATAATACATTTTTGCTAAAAAACAACTGAGTCTTGATAAATTCACAATGAAATTTGCTATTTTAGCAAAAGACAAGGCAGATGAAGGATTTGATTTTTTACCTCCAAAAAAACCTCTTGATAAGGAAAAGTAGAATATATTTCAATGTGAAATAAATTTTAAATGATTGGGGGCATATAGAGTAAAAATAACATGATAAGCAAGAGCATTTATACATTTATAATTAAACTGAAAAGAAAATAAAAGAAAAAAAGTGCACGAACACAATATGGCCAAGATGAGGCTCCTGACTTTCATGGGAATGGCTGTAGAGAACAAAGAAATCTCATTTGACACAATGCAGCAGGAACTCCAGATAGGGGCTGATGATGTAGAAGCATTTGTCATTGATGGTAAGAACTGTGGTTCTGCACAAAGTGCTCATGAACAAGACCTTTACAGTCTTCTAAGCTAATGCTGAATGTTAAGAGCAGTATTAATTTTAATTCCTGTGCTCTTTACAAGGTAAAGCTGCACAAGTTCATGTTTAAAGACAGGCCTGACTGTTGTGTTTTAACCAGTGTTTTTCTTCTCAGTGACAGGAGCTGTATCTCATGTAGTTCTTTACAGAACTAATAAATTGTTTGCAGGTTTAATTTGTCATCTGGCTTTGTTTGCTGTCATTAAAACAGGATGTATTTGTAGGGGAGAGAAGTTCATAAAATCTGTACAGGATATTGCTTTAATAGATTGGCACCAAACAATAGGATTTGTGCATGACCTTCATCTTGTTACATCATTTTGCTTTTCTGCCTACTAGGCCATTAAAACCAACAGCAAAACAGATGAAGTGAACTGCCGTGTTCTTATGTTTGTGTTGATCTTACTTTGAACTGATTTTGTGCAGTTTAATACCTCTACACCATCATGAAAATGTTGCTCCAAACAGTGTTGTTTTTTTGCAGCTGTAAAGACAAAGATGGTGTACTGCAAAATAGATCAGACACAGAGGAAAGTCGTTGTCAGGTAAGAATTCTTCATGGCATTTTGCAGAACTTCATGTGTTCTAATTATTTCACTTACATTTGTAGAATATTCTAACTGGAAGCAAGGTATTGTTCCTATCAGTTGCTGGTAGTTAAATAGTTGCTATTTATCATAATTTTATTAAAGCTCACTCTGAATGTGATTAGCTTATTTAATGAAAGAGTCCTACTTTCCAGGACATTTCATTTAATGACCTACTAGTGACAAGAATACTAATGACTGTTGTTGCATTATATATTTGGGAAGGCTACAGAATTCTCTTAACTGGTGAAGTGCAGCCCTTTCTAGAGAGAAAATCAGAATTTTCTTATTTGCTCATGAGAGTAAAGTAATGCTATAGAAGAATGGTTAGGTAAGTGTGACATCTCTAGTAATCTCCCAATTTTGTTTTACTTCTCCAGTCACAGCACACATCGGACTTTTGGAAAGCAGCAGTGGCAGCAATTGTATGATACTCTAAACACCTGGAAACAAAATTTGAATCAAGTGAAAAACAGTCTCCTCAGTCTCTCAGACACCTAAGAATTTTTTTGTTTTTGTTTTTTTTGCACCTAGTAATATTGCTACAGACAAACTTTATTCAAAACTTTGAGAATTTGTGAATGTTTCCAAAAAATGTATGCAATTGGTTTAAAGAAGCTAAATATTCTAAATTGCCACACACACACACAAAAAAAAAAGAAAATAAAAGAAAAAAAGAGGCAATAAAACTAACATGAAAAAATGTCTTCTGTTGATTTTCTTACATAATCAGCAACAAGAAACTGGCCATACTGGTTGTGCTTCTTTTGTTCATTTTGCAGTGTGGGTGCCTTTCTTTGCAAGAGTTGTGGGGAGGAAGGGAGGGAGGTCAGAAAAACGGTGCTGCAAGCATTTTTTAAAGTAAGAGAAAATTTCCCTTAGACCCAAGGTTGAAAAAATGTGACTCCATAGAAGTGAAGCTTCATGAAGGCAGATCTGCTGCCTTATCTCTGTAATCATACGTGATCTTTCTGTGTTGAAAGTGACCTCACTGATACAGAAACTACAACAGATCTATTTAAATAATTTGGCAGTCAAGGTAAGCAGAAGATTTTTCTGTTCTTCTGCCACTTAAAACTGCTGGAAGTAGTTGTAAATGTTTGCAGAACCCATTATATTCTGAAACAGTTGGAGGTGATTTTGCCTGAAAACTGAGTGAGCAGTCTGTCAGAGAAAATGAATTGAACTATTTCAGCCAAAACTTCTGAGGAGCAGGAGAAGGGTACAGTTTAGTAATTATTTAATTGTACTAAACATATATAAAAACATTAACTTAAGAACTTTTTAATTTTGGGCAAAGCCAATAATAACTTGAATTTGATTGCAGAACCAGGACTAACATTAGGAGTAGGAATTGTATACATTTTTGAACATAAGAACTGTTAACATGCTACATTAAACATGAAACTACACATATATACCAGATTCTGTAGGAATACCTCTACAAATCTGGGTAAGTGATCTGTCTACTCCTAAAAGAATGCTTATCTCCTGGCACTCATCTTCACTGGCCTTCTTCATACTTTCTTTTTCTTGCTGAATGAAGTCTCTCCAAGTTCAGTAATTTCTCAATTCCTCCTATTTGGTTTTGTGTAATGGAGTTCTGAAGAGAGCAGCTGTCCTCATCTTTGAGTGCTTTTTCACTTCTTGCTGGAGTGACAGTCATGTGAGAAGACTTCTGCTTGTTCTGTAGAGCAGCAAATCCTTCTTTCACCTGACAGAATACAAATGTTAGCAGTTGATAACCCAGTGAAGTTCACATACAAAGGTTCAGATTGTTGGATTTTTGCTGAATATTAGGCAAGCAAGGAAATGCAAACAAGAAAATAAATCAATTGGAAAAAGGATGTTGAATTTGAAGTATTTGTATCACATTTAATTTAGAAAACTTGATAATGACAACTATGCTTTTATAAACCAAACCCTAACATAAGACTTGGTACAAGAGCGTGATTTAAAAAAGAGAAGCTTGTATTAGAATGCAGATTAGTAAAATAAATAGCTTAATTAAAGAGTTTAATGTTTCAATTGACATTTCTATTGCTATGCAAGCATTTGATTAACAAAACCCAAAATCATGAGGTTTATGGTGTTCACTCCCTCTCCACTTGGCTGTATGGATTAGAAAGCAAACATCAGTAATGCAAGGTCTGTAATAGGTTGGCTTTTTTATGTTAAAGATCTTTTTGTTCTTTTAATAGTTTTAATTACTCTTTGATATATTACTTAGCTACTTCGTATCTGTCCAAATCGAAGACAGATGGCAACACAGTAGGGAAACAGTTTTTTTGCCTGATGAGCAAAAACCTTGCGTTTGAATGATGAGTTCTCCACTTGTAATCTGGGATCGTGTGGCTCTGGGGGGAGCAGCAGGCAGCACCAGCCACCTGAACAAGGTGCAGCACAGAGCCAGTGCTGCAGGGGATCTGCAAGGTGACCTCAGACTCTGCTCCTGTGCTATGGCCTCCTCTTGCAAGGATCACAAGATGAGACCTTCCCCTTCTGCTCAATCATTTTTTTAATATTAGGCACCTGTGCCCCAGCCAAGTCTTAAAGTACCATGTCTTTATCAGGCCTACCTGAATTTTAGCACATTAATTTTGTGCTAAAGCTTACCTTCCCTAGTGTACAAGCATTTCTTAAAGTCTGAAGTATGAACAATAAAATTCTTGCAAATTGTTCATTATTGTATTTGTAACTGTTACTGCCATGCAGCTGAAGGTGCTAATACTTGGGGTTGGTAAGGACTGGCATCATCCTTTCAGTGAGGAAGTAACTTTTCCATTTGTGTAGTGAAAGTTTTACTCTGTTAATTCTCTCATGCTTTTCCCCAAGGCCTCAGCAACAAACAGATCATACTTCACTGCAAGCCGCTAGTCAAAATCTGGAATAGCAATCTGTGGGGCTGAACCTGTCCTGTACTGAAAATTGCATGTTTAAATTGGGCTGGGTGTGCTTATTCATCCTTACCATGGTACTTAAGCATGAACAGACTAATGTTTAAAACAGTTCTTAATATTTTTACTAGACTTAGAAGTGCACCTGCAGCATTTGTTTATCATTTTGATCCCTTTTTAGAGTACTGTACTGTGGTTGAATGAGATTACCCAAATTGTAGAAGGCTTAAGTCTGCTCTAGTTGCAATCATGCACGCTAGTCAAAGCAAACAAAGCAGCAAAAAACTGTCAAGCCCATTTTTAATCTCCCAACAGCTTGTTTATATTGGTCATTAAAATGACCAATAAAGCTGAGAACAGGTATTACAGTGACACCAACACAGAAAGGAGGGAGTGCTCTGCCTTATTATGAAGGATTTGGAAAATCTAAGGTGAAACCAGCAAGGCACTATTCTTGTCCATCTCTGCTTTTACTTAGCTAGCACAGCAGGAGCTTTGGTTTGGAGGTGACAAAGCAGACATAGCCACAACCAGCTAATGAAATGCAGCTTTGCTTCAGCTGTAGGTGACGCAGTGGAGTTAGCTCCTGGCTCCACAAGAAAAAGCAAGAGACACACAGTAAATACCACCACTGTGCTTGGCGGAAATCCACCTCCGTGTCATTCACAAGTAGAGTCAGGCTAGGAAAGTCGAGTAATTTAAAACATCAGTCTTGTGAATTTCAGGGAATGTGGATGTTGATGGCATCAAGATCTGATTATCTGCTGAAGTCAACCAGCTTTGTCACTTGAAACCACTGTACAACCTCGTCCAGAGACAGCCCTGACTACCTGAGAAATACCTCTAGAACCTCTTCTAAAAAGGGAAGGTCAACTGCAGCTGTAAATCATTGTATCACTTGAATGATACATTCAGCATTGGGTCAAATTCTAATAGAGCAGTTAGAGCTGTTCAAGAGTCTAACACAGATCTGAAAATGCAGTGATGAGCCATTGGGAAACAACAGGCTTTTACATGTTTGTATAATGTTACCCTACAAAATAATAAGATTACTCTTAAATAGGGCATCATATAACTACAGTGTGTGATAAATGGATAGGCTCCAATTCATAGATGTGCTTGATTTTTATTCTTTCATGGATTCTTTTAAATGACAGGGTCCTCTCAAGTAATAGAGGAAACAATGCTTCTGTACTTTTACATACTACTATTTTCCTTTTTTTTTTTTCCCTTTAACTTTTACTGTAGGTGATGATTTTTATTAGGGTACACACTCTTCCTCCCCTCCGAAACAGACTGGTTAGCATCTGCTTGATTCATATGCTGTGACTTTTTCCTGCTGCTTTCTATCAACCTTAATTGTGAAAAATGGTGTCTTGTTGCCCTTTTGATATTATTTCGGAGATTGACTCAGCCTTAAAGTATCCAGATGGGTACAGTTGTACAAATATCTGTGGAATTAGCTCACTGAGGTCTGGTCTGCCATATTTTTAATTGACTTACGTGTTCTGTGGGAAAAGAAAAATCATAGAAAGCCTTTGCTGTAGCATTCCATTCTTCACTAGGCTCTCCCTGGGGCTCTCGGTGGATACTAGAGGTATTCAAAGTGTTGGCAGCTCTGTTCAAACTGCTAGAATCTGATTGACAAAAAGGAAATGGTAACAACTGCAATTTAGTCTCCAGGCACTAATTGTGAATAACTAAACTGGTTTAGCTCTGATCTTAAAAAATTAAATGTTTTTGTTTTAAATCACTGGATCTTTGTTGTAGGCTTTTGCTCTTCATTTTTTTTCTTTCACATGCTTCATCTATTTTTCCTCTAAAGATGAGGTATGTTTCTACTTTGATTAAAAATGTTTTCTCTCATTTTCACATATTAAATTAATGACAGAAAAGTGATTTATAGAAAGTGTATGCATTCTAAATATTCTAACTGAATATATTTTTTCAAGCACTATTACTTTAAACTCACCTTCTGATGACGATAATAAAATGCATAGTTAATGCTGTTATAACATGATATTCCAGGGTGACTTTTAATCAAAGACATGAACACAAAGCTTTTCAGACAATTAAAAACATTTTAAATAAGGAATCTTTTTGTTAATGGCTATGTCTGATGTTTCAGGTGGCCAGGCAGTGGGTAGGAAAGGCAGGTGAGTAGATTAATCACAGCCAAGTATAAGCCTCCAGTCCTTCAGAGGCTTTATCCAGCACCATTAGATTCTGTTGAAACCAGTATCAAATTCCTTGCAAGGTGAAAATACAAGGATGCTTTCACAATTCCTCACAATGCAAACAGGAGCTGTTTTGTCACTACACAGATGCCTGTGGATCACTGCATCGACAGTAAAATCTTGTTTTGCTATGAAAATACATACTACCTTGTGGTTATGTAACAGTTGTTTCAGAATACTGACATTTTCTCTTGGGAGGAAGAGGAAAATGGTTATGTGTTTGTTTTCTTTTTCTAATCCTCTGCCAGGAAGCTCTTTCCCATTCCCCGTTCATTCCTTCATTTACTGATGTGGAGTGTCTGCTCTCTGGGAACCAGTGTATAAATAGTAAATTGCACTGTGGTGAGGCAGTAGAAGGAATTCCCTGGGATAGGTTTACTAAACTCTCACCAATTCTCTTCACCTCTAGGTCTCCCATATGGCTAAATGGTTTGTGCTTCAGTCAGTCAAAAAAAAAAAAAAATTAAAATGTAGGTCCAGTGTCCACATGGATTCCACTGCAGGTTTGCCATGTGGGAGTGTGGGAGAAGACCTGCAAACAAAACAACACAAACCCCAACACAATAAACACTGGGAGCTGCAGTGTCGTGCACCACAATGACTTGTAGGGGAGGTTCTCCACAATCCCAAGGAGGTGCAGCATTCCAAGAGGGCAGCAGGCTCAGGGAGGGACCTGTCTCAATTTGGCAGCATGAGGCACACCTGGGACACAGACCAAGACCCTCGCCATGAAGGTTTGCTGGAATTCAAGAGGTCTGGTCACTAGGCAACTCAGCTGAGGGACAGGAGTTAGTTCCCTACCAATTCCTCTGGATGAATCTCTCAGAGTCACTTGGAGTTGCAGTACTTTGCATACAGAAAGGTTTCTGACAAGAAGAGGAGGAGGAACTCACAGGGAAGAAATTCAGATGGCGCTATCTGTTCTTACAGAAAAGATACATGCAGAACATCGTGTAACTAGGCATTCATTTTATTGAAACAGATACCAAAATTCACATTATCAAAAGAAATAATGTGGTGTCTGAGATCAGGATTCTGCTACCTTACTACCACTACTACTGCCTTAGGGACAAAGACATGTCTGAAACTGAACTTCAAAAAATGTGCATGGGCAGGAGACCAAGGACAGAAAATTACCTATAGAGCTGAATTCATAACAGCAGAACAACGTAAAGAAACCAGACTGCTGAATTTCTGTCTGCCACTGGCTGTAAAACTAAGGGTGGGAGTCCACTCTGGTCTTGGTATGTTCAAGGGCCAAAAGTGAAAACAATGCACCAAAAAACCTGAAATAGACACAAACACCCTGTCCTGTGGATCCTGCTCACAGGAAAACATCTAAGCACCCAGGGCTCCAGTTTTGGGGTAATCTACCAGCTCGTTTTATTGCAAAACAAATCTAAAATACGATTTTTCCACATTTCAGTAATGATTTAGAAACCCATGGAATAAAGTTCATATTTACCATTTTGGATGTGCAAAATATTGCTCAACAAATAATAACCAAGTGTCAATAGTAGCAGGTTAAAAAAGCTCATTGAACATTTAAAAAGCTCCATGTTTTCCAGAGCCTGACACAATATAAAGTCCTTTTACACACTTAACACATTCAGATGGTTTTAAGTGTCCATCTAAATTAGAGATGTACAGTAAAATAAAAAAATAAATTTCTGTAAGCCCTGTTCAAAGCAGCATCTACTGATTCAAAATCTACCCTAATTTTGATGCAAAATTAGAACACTGAATAATTTGCAAAAGCTGCTCAGTGCTTTTCGGGCCCATGCAGAGTCCTGATAGAATATGCTCTACATTAGGGTTAGGAATGCCTATCAAAATTCAGTTTGTCATTGCACTGCTGTTATTTCACAAAGGGAAATATGAGAAAAAAAAATATTTAATCAACTAATTGACTGACAAGCTAACAAAAGCTGTTCAGTTGCATTTATAACATAAATAGCAATCTCACCTTTTTGTGATAAAACCAAAATGTCAGGTTTATATTTTTCTACACTAAGCTTAGGTATAGAAATTTCACATTCTGATAATTTTTCTAAGCACTACATGGTTCAGAACATTAATGCTTATATTTCCTTACCTTGTCCTGTTTCTCCACTGTCCACATTTTCACTGAGATTTTGACCCTGTGTGTTTGAAATAATGTTTGTGTTTTCCACTAAGCATGGTGGTTTGTCTTTCAAAAGGGAAGGCTCCTTGGAAGTTGAAGTCCATGTAGCTTGACCTCTCATTTGATTTACTCTTGCACAAGAACCAAGAGGTAAAAAATTGAAGTATAGTGGAGTTTTCTCAGCTTTTTTATCTGAGGTTGAAAGATCAAAGGATGACCTTGCACTTATGTTTACTAAATTTCCAGATGTTCTCATGGGTAAAGAGCATGATTCTTTCACGTGACCCTCAGCAAACTTTGTTCCTGGAACCGTACTATTCCACGAGTCTTTCTTCTCTTTTAACAATGTGTTATTTGTTGAAGTATTAACCTCCAGGGAATGTCCAGTTTTGATGGAGTGTATCTGAGTATCATTGTTAACATTTTTACATGGAATTACTTTATCTGTACTTGCCCTCTCTGTTGGGGAGGGTTTATGAGCAGTTTCAAGACCATCAGCCTTTACTGGAGATTCGGCTTCGGCATTTGAAGTCCATGTATTTGTAGCATTCCCTGTTTGTTTAGCACTGCCTTGTTCAGGTTGCTTGCTGTGCATGTCATCTGCATTTATTCCTCTCTCAGTTTCTGGGGGACATAAATGAAAAGTACCTAAGAGAGTCTTATCTCTGCATTCTTTTGCAGCAGCATCATCACCACCTGCATTATCACAACAAACAGTTGGTGGGTGTTGAGCATCAGTTGCCAGAAGACCAGTACTGTTCATGTTTCTGGGATTGTCATCATTTCTGCCTTCAGCATCTACGAGTGTCTGTTCCAGAGGAAGTTTATCTCTATGTAAACCACTCAGATTGAAGGTTTTTTCTGTTTTATGTAATCCACTGCCTACAGAATTGTCACTCTTCAGCAAGCTACATTTTTGGTATTCTGCTTGAGAATTCTCTTTAGTATAAGGTAGGATGCCAAAACTTAGCTCCTCAGCTTGGTGGTCATCTGTACTTCTCTCCTGCAGAGCACTCTTCTCAGAGCAAAGAGCAGCTTCAGACTCAGGTTTGGGTGCTTCAGGTGTAAGGACACTTTTGTTGTGCTGTCTGGTGTCTGAGTTTGCATCTGCCTTGGCACAAGTTGATTCATCTGCAGTATTGCACAGTTCTTCCTTGATAGTGTCAGTCTCCTGACTTCCATTTTTCCTGTCAGCATCCACAGTCTCAGCACTGCCTACAAAGTCCTTCCTTCTTTGTGTGTGGTGTGGTGCCAAAGGCTCAGTGCTGTCCCATGGCTTTTGATCTAAATTTACATTGTTTTCATCTGATAACCTTCTGTGTGTTGTTCCTGCATCTTCTGCCTCTCTGCATCCAGTGACATGCATTTCCGAGGTGTGTCCTTGGGTAATTAAATCAGTATCTGTGCAGAAGGTGTTCCTGGGAGAAGCCTCCCTTTGCTTTACTTCACAAGGGCTAGCAACATTAATTTCATCCTTAAAACTGTTTTCAAGAACTTGTGAATCTGTAGAGTGAGTGTATTCTCTAGTTAGTGACTGATAACCCAGAGGTTATATAATGCTTTATTTTTACAGTTTAGAAGTTCCAGAGAGATGGACTCAGGATTGGTAGCAATACTGAAGTCTTATATTACACACACTATCTCATCAAAGAGTTACTGAAGGTTAGTATTGCACTATGGTAACTACAAAATATTTATAAACTGAGAGAGCAGAGAATATATTGTTATTCTCTAGATTTTAGATATGACTATTTAATTCAGGATTTAAACCTTCTCTCGTCCTACACTATATCTGAATTATCCTTTCTTAACAATACTACTTATCTCTATTATCCATGGAAGATTACTTTGTTCTATCTTTAATTCCTCAATGCTTGAAGACTGGTCCCTTGTGTTTTTCACTTCAGTTTCTTCATTTCCACAATTACCGTATTTTCTTATTACAGACTGCGTAAATTCATTTTCTTTCTGAATAGCCTGTATTTCACTGTCTTTTGAGTGTTCTTGACCACTCTAGCATAAGAAGGAACAAAAGATTATAGGTATTTTTGTGATTTACTATAGTCACTGATTAGGTAAAAAGTTCAGGTATATATTTAAAATTAATTTTACAATTCTGATGGAAAACAAAGATCTGAAGTATAGAAAGTAAATGTAAACAGAGGAAAAGAAAAAAGCAGACTAATACCCTAGAAGAGGAGCAAGGAAAACAAGTCCTGCTATATTACAGTCCACAAAGTTACACATTTGACAGAATTCCTCAGTGGAAGGAATCTGTGTTGTACATGTGGTGCCTGGATCACTCCCTCTCTCTGCTGGCCCGCTCAGTGACCTGCTCAGTAATTCCATGTGGAAAAATCCTGCATGATTGCTGTTTACACCCAAACACATAAGCATAGAAACAACACATATAAACAACATTTTTTTCTAGCAAAACTGCCCAGGACTTTTAACTTCATTTCACAGGCAGGTAAGGCTTCTGAATTTGCAATTCCTGACATTCAGTTCCTCATTCCTTCCCAAACAGCTTTTTAACATGAATTTGAGCCAAATTCAACAAGAATGGAAGCCTGAAAGAATTGTTTACCTAAAGTCTAAATCTGTGGTCTACTACTGCATCTGTATTTGTGTTCAGTTTTGAAAGCTGCAGTCAATGAAGTTCTGTGGAAACTAGGGCCTGAATCATGAAGGTAATAAAATCCCACCAAAATAAAAGGAAAAGGGGACACATCCTTTATCATCATCAACAGTTTGGCAGCTGAAGACAGGAGCACGTGCTGGCTCTTGCCCTGAAGATAGGATATAAAAGTAGGTTGATGTGGGAGGGATCTTAGTCCATAAAAGATGTGGGAAAAAGCTGAAGATACTTGGGTGACTGGAGGGGTTGCAGAAGGAAGGCTGGGATGTGGGAGGGAGTTACAAGAGCTGTGCTTGGGCACTGAGTGTGTGGGGAGAGCAGAGAATATTGCAGAGTGGAGGGAGGCACAGAGACAGCACTGCTAAAAAATGGGGCTGCTGCAGTGCTGGCAGAGTAGGGGATGTAGAATGCAAATCTGCCAGGAACAGTGTCCTACAGGTCACAGAAACATCCTGATGCTCCCAGCTTTGCCGATTTGGGGGAGGGAGGAGTCCTGGTAAATAGAGGAGGATCCTACAGTCATCTTCCTCTGCCAAATATTGACGTTTCAGTTGAAATTTCTTTCTCTTTTCCTCATGTTTTATCATTTATTTTCCCTGTCACTCTGATTTGGAAATTGTATATATTGTATCTTTTTCTTTTCTAGGTTTTTAATTAATTTTGCTTCTTTGCTCTATATAGCCCTGGTGATTTCCTTTTTTCTTTCAAGAAAGCTGTAATTATCTTACAATCCTTTGTTTCTAGGAGCTCTTTCTTCCAACAGAATGCCCAAGCACCACTCTATACCTGGGTACTTTACTCTTTTGTACAGTAGTAAGACAGCCACTGCAGTGGAACTTACCACATTTGTTGGTATGGGCTGAGCTGGTGACTGCATCTGAAAAAACAGGGCAAAGTGTTCGTTGAGAGACAGAAAGGTTTCATGATTCCTTTCCAGGTTTTCAAATGGGTTAGAGAAACCTACTTTTCAATAAAT
Organism: Hylia prasina; assembly: GCA_013397195.1. Taxonomy (NCBI): domain Eukaryota; kingdom Metazoa; phylum Chordata; class Aves; order Passeriformes; family Sylviidae; genus Hylia; species Hylia prasina. Next base: position 872,070 of record VYXD01015736.1, read on the forward strand.
TCAAATGGCTGTTCAGCCCTTAAAAATAGGTCCAAGATGAATAAATTAAAATACCTAAATAACAAAACTTTTAAACTGTGGTTTAGGAAAATCTAACTAAGAAACACATATATCCCTAAATATCCTTTCCCTCAACAGTGTATTTCATAGTATGAAATTCAAATCCTTCTGAAAACCAGATCTCCCTGTACATACACCCACAAAAGAATTACAGCAAGCCATTGCTGGGTGTAACCCTGTCCTATAATGGTACACAGCTGAATTACAAATTACATCAAACTAAATGTGAAGTATGATAAGGTTAAACTAAATTGCAGTCTAAGTCTGTAATGAGGTCTGACATTGTAACTTCCTTTTAAAAATGTGTTTTGTTTAATAACTATTCCAGAGGAGATCAGTGTGAAGAAGTTTAAGTTCATTCTGAATTTCATGCTCCACAAATAACCACGGGGATTTCAGATTGCACTAGGTGTATAAATAAGCATATTTCCTTAGAACACTTGGAACCACAGTGAAGATCTAAATCCAAGCCAACACCTTTCCCTTTTATGTGTCACTAGATGCTGACTCATTAGTGATACAAGGTGAAATTCCACAAATCAGAATAACCAATATGATCTGCTGCAGCCTCGGTTTCTTGGCAGTGTTCCACCTGCCTAGCTTTGGAAATCTAATGATTGTACAACACAAAGTGGTGTGGCAATATGCCATAAGATAGTGTAAGAAGTATATTTGGAAGACATCTGACTTCTTTTGCATTTACGAGCATATGCTTTAAGCTGTTCTGCTTTCAAACCCATGGGGTTATCTTAGTAAGCACCAGGACTGTTTATCATGAATGCCTGATCACTTTGCTTCTGCATCCTAAACAAAATCGATATTCCTTTTCCATTCAAGGAAACAATGATTTTTAAAAGATGCACAATTTGCATTACTCCTTGTGGAGTTCAGGTTTGGCACAATGAGTAATCATTTCAAGTCTAATTTCTCTTGCATTATTAAGCCCATACCACAGCCATGTATATGTATATTTTTGTGTGTGAGCTATAAACATACACATGTATGTGCATTGTCAAGAAATTGATTTTAAGTTCTTCCAAATACTAAAATAGTTTTACTGTTTGTCATTTTACTGACAATTCACGGACTAGTTATAAAATAGTTACCTGTCTTTACAGTCCTGGTGTCTTCCTATTTTCTTAACACTCAAAACAAGATTGTATACATGAAAAACGAGTTTGCCGTTGTTTGAAGGATAGAACATTACTTGTTTGTAAAAGTTAATGGAAAATGGGTATAACCAACACTGAACAGAGCAACAGAACACACTGCACAGAGAAAGTTTCTTACGGCTTCTGACACCCCAATTTTTTCAGTCTTACAGAAGCCTGGAATACAAATTTGCAGTCCAGCTTGATCATGGGATAACAAAAAGCTGCAGGGCTACAAGTTCTTCCATTTGTTCCAAAAGGCCATCTTTGTGTGCTTAACCATTATTGACTTCCCATATGTGCCCTGCACTTAGAGCTGAACATGGATTTGGTTCATCCAAAAATCAATTCTCGTTCAGCCTGTACTGCATAAAAGTCTTTTGCCTCTTGCATTCACCACCTATGAGCTCACTGTGCCTTTGATGACTCTTAAAGATGCTATGTGACATAAAGGTTGGTGTTTTTGAAACTAAAACTGAAGAACTTAAATAACCTGTGCACTGCTAAAAACAACCTTCTCATCTGTCCCATGCTACTGATTTTAGAGAAGCTGAAATAAGTTCCTCTCAGTAGAAGTGGACCTACTTCTACACCTCCAGAGAACTTACATACTTATGAAGTCAATTGAATCCACCCCAGTATTTGAGAAATATCCATGGAAAATATGGCTGTGAAATAGGATTTAGTAAAGACAGGCTGTTTAAGTTAACTGCTGTCTGTTACGTAAAAATTGATTAATGGAATACTATCTCAGGTTTCTATGATGTAAGCACTCCTCATGATGAAAGGAGAATATTCTGTGGGTACAGTAAGTTTCAATGATATTTAGGGTCATTGTCACATGAGTATGTAGGTTGAGCCATGCCAAAGTAAGATCACTGGGCATGGCAGACAGGATTAGAAAAACTTTCATAGCTTTAGTTCTCTGGCCTTTTTACAGGGCACACTGCAGCTAGTAAAGACACTTACCTGCAGATTTTCCACTTGCTCAGAATGCTGATTTCCCTGAGGAGGATGATAATCTTCAAGATGTCTCTGAACTCCTTTAAGGGAATTCAGCTCATTTTTAATAGTGTGTATTTCTCTTCTCATGTTTTCCTCCTGTAATAATTGCAAGTACACAGAGCACACAAACACTTTATTGCATGTTCAAATAGGTAAACCCGCATTTTTCAAAGGTATCAGCAGCTTAGCAAATGCATCCTTAAAAGAAAGTATGCTAAGGAATTTCCTTCTACAAAGTAATGGAGCTCTTTCATTCAAACCAAAATTTTAACCACATTTCCATTATAGATTATAGCTTTTAGTAACTGGTTTGGGAAATTTTTTTTCACCATTTACTGCTAGTAGCAATGCTCCAAAAAGGTGAATTTTTTATTTGTAGCTTTCCTCTTTTTTTGCTCAAAGAAAAATGTAATATTCAACATTCATTCTCTACCTACATTGTCAAGAAACCACAACAGCAAATTATTTGCATAGCACTTCTGTAGATAGCCTCAAGTATCCAATGCCCCCTCAGTACATATGTGACAATTATATTTTTGTATTTAGAACCAACTGAATGGTCAAAAATACAACTTGTAAAAAGAATAAAAGGGCAATTTTACTTAATTTACAAATATTTCCAGACCAGTGTTAACTTTTTCCTTGATGATTTACTTTAGGAGACAAAATTTCTATTTAGGTGTAGCAGAAATATGAAAAGGAGTAACAATTATCTTCTAAAGAATAGATGCAAATATTCCTGAGAAATAAGCAGGGCAAATTCCCATGTCTGTAGAGGAAATTATGGTATAAAATTCTGCAAGGAATCAGGGAGATCAAATCTTCTCAGGGAACTGAGCATCAGAACAGTTCAGCTATTTTGTGGTCTCATGGTTGCAGTCTTCCCCATAGTGGCTGCACTCAAAGGAGTGAGCCTTAGACAACAGGATTACAAGGACATTATTCACATTATTTCCCCACAGCTTCCCTGGAAATCTATCTACCAAAACCTTTCTGGCAGTAGGTGTCAAGCACACAGAAATAAAAAAAAATAAGACAGACTATTAAACAAATGCTGCTTAGAGTCTGGTTTCCACACATTAAGCAGATCTTGTCTTCTTGAAGTGGTATTAATCTTTCCTACATCTAAACATGCATTTATTATTGCAGACAATTTTTACAGCTACAATGTTTTGCTAATTCTTTTGAATTCAATAATTACTGAAGTATTCTTTAAAAGTAATGAGGTAATAGAAAGAATGTCAAATATAGAAGACAAACTATTGTTTAGGTGTTCACAGAGTTGAATTCACTAGAGGGACATACCAGACACACACCCTCAGTCCACACTGAAGAATCCCTTTCAAATCAGAACTGCAGGAAGAGCCCTGACATTTTAGAGCACAAAAGTCAACCTAAATCTACCTTTAAAAAATGATAATTTCTAGAAGTGTCTGTATCACCAGAGAATAAATGAGGTGTTTTAATTGCATTATTTCTGCGATATTTTCTTGGCTTTTAGCAATTACCTGGAATGCTTGACAACTATTCCAAAAAACTTTTCATACTATAGCATTTAATTTAATAAACCTACATAATTTTCCCAAGTTCTTAGTGCCTTCTCATGCTCATTCTGAAGATTAAGGAACTTTTCTTCATTTTCCTTTGCCTTCTCCCTTTGCAGCTCATTATCTCTTTCAAGGGCCTGCAATAAAATTAATTATCCAAAAAATAATCAATACCACATTAATGAATTTTGATGTGTTTTATGTTGCTTGGACCTTTGCTTCTAACATGCTGCAAGTGCCATACAGATCAGTGATAATGTGCTATCTCAACAATAATTTTCATAAATTAACAGAAAGGTGCTTATAGTATAGCTAACAGGAAACAGGGGGAGGTTATGAAAAAAGAAATGGCTATAAAAGGGCATAAAAACACTTGCCATTATTCAGTTTCACTGCATAAGTTTTAATGTGCTGAAAAAGTAATATAAAGTCCAGAGATGAGAGATATGAAATGTAGCATAATCCAGAGCCACTGTACTTAAAGAAAAAACTACTGTATACTGACAGGGGAAAAAAATTATAATCAATTTTTCTGTCCTAAATTGTTTATTAACCTCTCTTATAAACTATACAGTCTTTACATTCCAAAACATATCTACTGCAACATGAAGTATATATCTGATTATGCTTTAATTTATTTTTATTAGGTCACTGAAATAGGAGTGCATTGAGATAACAGTAATATTAAGTTTTATATTACCATAACCATACTTGCAATGTTTTTGGGTTAACTCTTTCAGCTTTCCTGTGCTATATTAAAGGAGTCTTGTGTAAATCAACAGCAACTTCACCAATGTATCAGGTACTCTTGGAATTTTCCTCCTATCATATTTTTATAGCAAACAATATGGAAGATAAAACTCACTGTATGCCATTACCTGCTATATAGATGACACAAATATATTTGATAATGTAAGCATAACTTTAATGCATGAAGCTGTATGACCAGCTACATTTTTCTGATTCTGCTGAGCTTCTTTGAACGTCCACTTGCAAAATGTTGTGGAGGCAAAACTCCAAACCAATTCCTTTTTACTCAATCTTTTAACCAAAAATGAGTCCACTTTTTGATTCTATTAGCACCAATTTTAAAATGCCTATGTTAATTTAGCTACACTGTTAATAAAATTATATTTTACAAGTACTAACACTAAGAAAATTCAAACCACCTTGCACTTTTGTACACGTGGGAAAAGTTGTGCATAAGAATATAATGGATCTTTGACAGATTATGTATTTCAAAAAATGGGACAATTCAGCAATATATTGTCTGAATAATCCCACTCTGGTGTAGCATCTTTCATCCAGTTGCATAAACCAGAAGTGCAAGACCTCCTCTCTTTGATGAACCTGCTCTTAACTCCAAGGATGCTTCTCCTTGCACCTGAAATGCAACCTCCTTGGTGGTGGATTATTATAGTTATTCACAGCATAGCTCTTAGGGCAAAATATCAAAAGTAGCAAATGTATGGAACTGATCACATGTTAAAGCCAGTTGTACAGGCAGGGGAATACCTGAATTCCTTACATTTTCAAGGATTCTGTCATCTGTTAAAGATTTTTTTTTTTTAAAGTTACATATTCAGCTCCTCATTTTATAAATTCCATTTGATGTTTTAAAAAATGCAAAAATGCAAAATAAGAAGCTAACATTCCTTGGAATATCATGGTAACTGTATCAAACTGATAAAGGTCTATTTACATCAGTCTCATAGTGAGAGTTGAACCAAGAGCCTCTTATTGGTTATCCATGCCTTGTAACACATCTAAAGTATTTATGCCTGAAGTTACCTTTGGGGACTGCACTGAAACTTTGATGTCCAGCAGTGGTTTGTGCTGTAGTTAGAACAATAGAAAACAGTAATACCATCCCAATGTCTAATATAAACAGACCCAAATCAGAGCAGGCTCTCATCAGAATCAGCATAATTGCAACCAGAAATCAATTTTTGGCCTGCACAGGCTGCAAAACAGAGACTTGTCCTCCATTCATACTGTAACAAGAAGATAACAAGCCATACTTGTAGGCATTTATGTGCAGTCTTCAAAGAGAAGATTCACAGATACCATTTACTGTTCTAGCTGGAGCTTTAAGGCATACTATAAACTTTATCTGAGAGGGGAAACAATAGCTCAGAAATGCTGTCAGAAAAAAGCACTTTAAAATAGACTTGCTATTCAATAGTCCTTACACAATGGACTAAAGGGTTCCTGTATTATGGAAGTCATCATCAGTAAGGTTGTCTTCAGACTCTATTTTAATCTACAAAGCAATTCCAATTATCTTAAAAATAAAAATAAAAAGCACATTACCATCTTACTTTAAAAAAAAAACAGGATTGCATGAATAGCAGCTAATCCAGATGTTTTACTGGACCCAATATACAAATAACAGAAGCTACAGAAAATCATGCTATTTTAGGCAGTTCTACAGCCAAAGGGTTGTTCAGTTAATCTTTGTAAAAATGTTGCAGATGCTTTAATTCCTAGGGAGATTTTAGCCACTTTCTGATGGAGAACATAGCTCACCTTCAACCTTACTTGTTTCATCAAAATACTTGTTTCATCAAAGAAGTCCTATGTTTATATGGTGGCAGAAGGCAAACTACTTACACCTGTTAAGAGTAAAGCCTTAGGGAAGTAAACAATTTCAAATTAGCATGGTAGCATTTATTTAGAAACAAAAGTGTATATCCACGCTGGAAGTTCAGTTTGAAATTAACTGAACTCCTAGTTCAAAACCTTGTGGTTACATCTGGGCAAACAGTAGATAGTCATTTTTAATAGTGCAGTCAGTGGTTGTACCTGAACTCTGCATGGCACCTCTGATGGGAATGGATATGACCCTAATCTTCAGTGCACTGACAGCTATTGAAATGTGCAATCTGAACTGTTCTGAGCTGCTTTTACAAGCTAGAAGTGTGTCCTAGAGTGACTTTATAATGCTTGTATCCCCAGTCGTCTGTTGTGTTTATGCTGGACGTTACGTTCTGCACCTTTCAGACTGGTTCCGACAGCGAAGGGGGGCAGAAGAAGCGCGCTGTTTTGCACTCACTCCTCCGCATCCTTCTCACGGACTGCGTTGTCTGCAGCGCGGACAGCGGGAGAGAGCTCTCCTTCGCTTTTAATCAGTTTGGGGGGTTTTTTTGGCGTTTTTTTTTTCTTAGTTAGCTGAGGGCAGAAGTTTTTTGGAACTGTTCAGCTATTGTTCGATCCGAGAACGCCAGACTATCGTCCGGCCCCGCAAACTGCGCTGCGGCCGGGACCCGGGGCCGGGAGAGACTGAAAGGCGAGGACACACCCACAAAAAGGACTCTGAACTACAGAAAGGCTTTCTGAATTTGCCATCTCTTCAGAACAACGAGAAGTTTCATTCTTTAATGTTATTCATTTTTTTCACGTTTGTGAGTACTTTGCTTGTTAAATAAACAATTTTTTATTCCACTTTTCTCGAAGGAAATTTATGTCTCCCGAGCTGGTGGGAGGAGAGGCCGCTTAAATTTGCTTCTAAAGGGACCACTTCAAAAGTTTCCTCCCTAAATTTGCCCTAAACCGAGCCAAAGAGGAACTGAGGAGTGCTGCAACTCCACACTCTCCAGCATGATTACTTCCCACCTCTAGCATAAATATGACTCCAGAAAACACAGAATGAAAGGGCTAAAGGTAATGCACTGTCTTAGGCCCTCTGCTTTAATAAAACTGAGGACAAGCTCCAGCTATGAACGAAGATCTGAAATTTGAATTATTGCCCATGTGTACCTATATAAAATGTGTGCCTATACAAAAACGACAAGAAACAAAAGTCATAAAATAATTTTATTTCAATATTTGAAAGCAACCCTGTTCTGGTTTTGCCCTCTAGAAATGGCTGCTAAGAATGGCAACCATGATTTACTTCAGGGAGAGAAGAGGGAGAGCACAGCCTGCACTTCAAGGTTCGTGCTGACAGTTAAGGAGCTGAGGGAGCAATGGAAGTGAGGTCAAAAGTTCTGAAAGGCACACAGATGTCTTTAACAGCCCTGGACTTAAAAAACATATAACAGATAATAACAGCTTGTCTAATTGAGAAAAGTCTGACCTGATAGTCTTCTTTCAGTGCATTTAATTCACTTTCCATTCTAACATTCGTTTGTGTTACTCGCTGAAGCAGCTCCTGCATGCACTGTAGAGAGCTGAGAATTTCCTAATTAAATAGAATAGAATATACTGAGCAAGATTTTGTTTCTGGAATTTAAATTTTAGATAATTTATGTCTTTTATGTTAGGTGGGTTTTTTTTGTTCTGTCAGTGTTTCCAAAATCATGTCTGTAAAAAAAGACATGATTTCCCCTCAATATTGGGGAAAAATTGTAGGGAGAAATCAGAACAACATTCATTTTTTCTGACGTTTTACCACGGAGAAGTTAACATTATTATAAATTATTATAACATTCTTTTTCAGAGAATTTTTCTGTACTTAAAATGAAAACCACTCAATCTTCATACATTCTTCAGTGCAAATCTGGATAAAAATATATCAAATCCAACCCCCACTGTAATTTCAATTCAGGACAAACAGAATAACTTTAGCTTACCATATCACAGGTCTGAAAAATATGAAAATCCAAAAGAAATTATTTCATTAATGGATCACCCTAACATGAAATTATTCTCTATCTCCTGAATTAAATCCTAATAGATGTGAACTACCATCCATTAGCTTTGCATCATATGGTGCAGCTATATCATATTTTACTGTCAGGGTCTGAACTTTTGTGGTACCTTCCTCAAGACTGTATTGTTACTTCATGAAGAGGAAGTTGTAAAAAATGAGCCACCCAAAGTGAGCTGATTTGAGTTGATGAAAGTGCCATGAGTGCTGCCATGAAGTGTGTTGCAGCCTGCTGGAAGCTGAGCCATTTTTTATTGAACACTACAAAACGTATTTCCAAAGTTTCAGAGACAGAATGACCCAGACAATCATCACCCCCTCTGTAAGACCACTTACAGTAGTTACTAAAGGAAGACCTGCACAGAAAAAAAAACTCCTGAGCTTCAGGCAGAAAGAAAACTTAAATGTGCTCAGTTGCTTCAAAATACATTGAGAAAGGTACATATTGTTAAAACAAAGTACTTTGATGTACTTGCAAAGTATTTTCAAATTATTCTAGTTTTGGTTCTACTGGATACACAGATACAGCTATCTAATAAATATGAAATCAGTATTTCCGTGTACTCTCGTTCCTTTTCATGCATGTATAAAAAACATTTGTTCACTGAAGCTTACATTATTTTTAGTTCAGTTTTACAACCTGAAGACTGAACCTCAGAGCTGTGGGATGGCTTGGCCAGGGTCATCTGACACATCAGTAGAAGAGTTGGCCAGATCTTTTAAATCTAGGACAGTTTTCTCTCAAATAGACCAGACTACTTCCCTGATACAATTTAGTACAAATCAGTTGTAATTTAGATGGTATTTCTAGCCCAAGTCCAAGAGCCACTGAAGCCAACATTTTGGTTAATTGAGGTTAATTGTTAATTATTAGTGCTCCACAACACAGAAATCCATGTCTTCTAACCCAAGCACTTGGAGGAAATACAAAGCTCGTCTCTACACTAGATCCCTGTCCAGACTATACCAAACCCCTCTGTATGTTCAAACTAACCTTCCAAATAAACCCTAGCAATTCACACAGACCAAGAGAGAGACACAAACCAGAATCCTTCTCTTAGATAATACATGGCAAATATGCACACGAATTATGCTCCACACTTCTCCATAGAAATGCTTTTAGTGCACTCAGCCCTGGGAGAGTAATGAGGCCTGAGGATGTCTCTCATTTTTTTTCCCTGTGTTTATTGGCAAGCATTTTTAAAAAGCAAGCTAAAAATGCAAACAGGCTTTTATAAATTGGAAGAGTATTGCTAGATGAGTGCTCTATGGGCATGCCAGCAAGATACTGCTCTTGTCCCTCCCTGGCACCAAGAATGATACACTTCTCTGACCTCTTCCCTTTTGTGAACAGCAGAGTGAAAATTCTGCAACTGTTCAAGAAAAGGAAAAAGAACCAACCACCTTTTTCAGGCTTAATGTTCTGCAGAGTAGTGCATTATGTTGTTATTACAGGGAACAAAAAAATTTTGCTACATTTGATACTTGACTCTATAGCCTTTTTTAAAAAAGAAATTTTTTCTGGAACATACCAGAGTTAGCAAGAGGAGATAGTCCTAACTCTGTTCAGGGATGTAAAGGTGTTGTTGCTTAATAGTCTAAATGTTTATGTTCTGTATGAATGGAACATCAATTCCTTTACATACCATTGACACATTATTCCTATTTTACCTGTGTTAGGATAAACTGCTGGCAACCAGAAAGCAGAACAGCCAGCATGTTATGCCAGCCTCATGGCTTATTTATGCTGAACCCGCATGTAGTCAAGTGTTTCATGGGAATATCAAATGTCTCCCATCTGAATTCAAAGATAAAATGCAAGACTTGGAATAAAGTGTCAAACAATGGACTTTGTTCTGGTAATACTTTTTCTAAAAATTCAGCTGTAAGATATCACTTATGCCAGTATTTAAATACTTCTGAAGTGTAAACAAGTGAAATTAAGTAGTTTTTGTGACTTAGTGCAATAAGAAATCTAAGTATGAAATACAGCACCTACATTCTCAAGTGATTTTTAAATAGCAAAGCTGTATTAACAACTCACCAGCTTTTCTTCTTTAATGTGAGTGTTTTCTTCTTGAACTTTTTTACTGACTGCTGTCTCCTTAAAAAAAGAGCATGAAAAACAGTAAAAGGCATTTAAAATTACTGTCAAGTTTTTAAACAAAATCATCTTAATGAGATATAGTGAATCTTCATGAGGCTATTTAGAGAAATTGAATTATTTTTCAATGTCTTCTTACCCATTTTTTTACTATGAAATTATACTGATATCCATAGCACATTTATTTCCCTAGAAAAGGTTATAGTGGAAGTAGTTTAATTGTATTGTATATGCAATATAATAGAAAGGAATCAGTAATCTGTATCCATCAAAGATCATTGCCAAGAGGTTTGCTGAATGAAGAATAGAAAATATTCACCAAAACTTTAATTTGTTTTAAATCCAAAATACCATTCTGATTTTCTGTTGCAGTTCTTGAAACTGTTTTTCCTTCACTGCAAGATTGATGTTTTCTTCTCCCACCCTGTACTGAGAGGTGACCTTGGACCTTATCAAGTCTGTAGTTACTTTCTTCAGTTCCTTAACACAGGAAACACGTATAAATAGTTCATCCAGTATAGGCATTGCAATTCAAAACAGAGACAAATCTTTTAAACTATCTTGGTCATGTCCTACTTTGAAATAACGTATGGAAACAGAATAAATTAGAGGTACTGAAATGTGTAAGACTGACTTACTAAACTTCAAACTTGTCACACCTGACTGAAAGTTTATTTTCACAGGTAAAATGTTATTGTGCCAAATTTAATTTATTTCAAATATTTACTTAACCATTTTGCTATTTTCTCTTCCAACAGGTATATTAGAAGTGGACATTGAGTTGGTTTTAGTGAAATGTTCTTTACCCATTTACAATAGGAATTACTATTGTAACTACTGTGTACGTTCTTGGGAATGAGGAGGGAAAAAAATGGAAGAACAGCGATTATCTGGTAAAAACAAGAACTGGCTATAAATTTGTAGGATCTTTGCTTTTCCTGGAGCATTAATTACTTACTCTCAAGAGAATGCTAAATTAATTTTATATTAGAAGGTTCTACAACATGATACCTTTGATTTTATAGTCTTTATCCTCTTTTAAATATCCTGTGGCTTTTTTTTTTGCCTTTTTTTTTTTTTTAATCTGTTTTGTAACCAGTTTATTCAGAGCTCCTAGTGCAGCAAATAAACAGCAAACGCTTTGATCTCATTAAATTACAACTTATAGTTCCTGGAGCCATAAATATTGTGCCCTTCTCTCCCCCTCCCCTCCCATCCTGGTGCAAGGTAGTCTGTTTAATATCGCTCTCTCCTTGAGCGCTCTGACGTTTACTCAGACAAATAGCAGAGGTTATGAATGCTGCTCACAGATAGCATCAAGAATTCTCCGTGATGCCATAGTGGTGAACCAAGCATGCAGGATGGTCGTAGTTTTATCTAACAACTAAGTTTGGTCTGTTTAACTTTTCTTCACAAAACTGGAATTTCGGTTATCACAGACAGAATTATCACAGGCCAGTGGTTTAACTGTTCTGGACAAAATCATAGAACAGTACAGAAGAAGAAAGGAAGATTACATTGTAACTGAAATCCACAAAGTTTTATGGAAAATACAAGTATAGGTAGTTCTTTTAAATAAATCATATTTTTTGCTAGACGCTTTATTTCTCACGTATTTTAGCCATAAATAAATCTAAAGTGATCTAGTAAGTCCTAAGTGTAATTGCAGAATCAATTACAGATCTGAAAGCCAGCAATGCTGTACATTCTGTATGCTAGTTAGGTTTTTCCCATCTTTTGCAATAAAGACATGCCTTAATTGTACTGCTTTTACAAGAAGCCTCTGTTATGAACCATGCAAGGAGAGTTCCTGCTGTTAAGTGGCAGAAGGTGCAAGCAGCTCTAACTTGGTGAAAGTGCAAAGGTGCACTGTGCCAGCCTGCACAGGGAAGCAGATGAATGGGACAGAGAGCACAGCTCACAGGCTGGGTGCCACACCAGCAGGTGCAAAAGCCTGCCATGGATCTGATGCCAGGTGTTTTCCAAAAGTCAGGCTTTATAGTGTATGGAAAAACCTAATTTGGTCATGGGGAAGGCACTAGTCACATGAAGAAAATCATGTCCTTGAGGTAGAAAAGATGACTGTATTTTCTTCTCTGCAATGGCAGGTAAGTGTGTACAATCCATCTGGAAGCAAACCCAAATCTGCTAATACAAAGCTGTAGGTGGGAAAAACCAAAACCAACAAACAGCCAGAACCCAACACGAACTCCAAAAAAAACCCCCAGAAATGAAACCACCAGAAATAATGGCAAAGTTTTTCATGGTGAGTGAAATCACAAGCAGCAAAAAGAATTAAAAAAATAATTTTATACATACATACACATATTTTCTTGTATTCTGAAATTAATTCAAATGTCACCCCATTGCTTTTTTTCTAGTAGCTTTCATTATTAAGATCACAAATAGTATCCAAAAATTTATAGAATAAGTAGAATGTGGAAAATAATTTTATCATTTTTCGGGTGGGTTGAGAGAGAATGATAAGGCTTTAAACTCATTCCCTTGACCTGTTGCTAGCAGCCAGTGCTTAGGGACATGGCTTCAAAAACACTTCATGCCAGAGTAAGTCAAGAGTGTCCCAAAATCCCAGTCCTGCTCCTTAAACCTGCTTTCCTTCTCTGAGCTGGTCTAAGCTAAAACTTCCACTTTTTTGGTTGGGTTTTTTTGGGGTTTGGGGGGTTTTGTTGTGGTTTTTGAGGTTTTGTTTTTTGTAAAATCGAGGCTTGTTCAATACAAAATATTAATTCCACTCTCCCTTGAGGTAACACAAATACATATTCCAGCATAAAGAAGTGGTGTGGGACCAGAAAAGCAGCCAGCACAGGCAGATACAACCACTTCCCAAGACTATGAAAACTTTACCTGTACTCAATATTACACCTATATCTGTTTGCTCTCTTCCAAGATTGTTGCAACCCTCTTGTAGTCTTTTGGGTCTTGAGCAGCAGAGTTGTTTTTTGAGCAGCAGAAGGACAGAAACCTTCTTCTTGGCCAGCTACCGATGCAAGCATTTTCACAGTGGTTGAAAAGAATACTACAATACTGAATATCAAAATGTTCAAGCCCAGAAACAAATATTACTGAAAGGAAATTTTGCCACAGTCCATTATGTTACAATTTAGGAACTGGACTTGAAGCAGGCAATGTCAAGAGGAAATTAAAACCTCTCTAAATAATATTTCTTTCCTGATGCCCTAGAAGAGTAAACCTGTGCAGAACAGACCTCAATTTCACTCAGGTTTACTTATGTATGTTGTACATATTTAACCCCCTCATAACACACTTGAAAATTCATTAAAATTTAGAATCTAGTTTATTTTTATCCACAAATGTTAAATAGCATTCACTAACTTCACATTCCTATTAAGAATAAATGTGAGAGATCATCCAGGTCTGAGTGAAAGTAATGGCTGTGATAAGAGCTGACAACCTAATTAAGATTTTAGTACCATGGATAGTCATTCCCATTCCAGCACTGAGGCTACAGAGGAAAGAAGTTTGAACCTAGGAGTTGTCAGAGCTGTTAGAGGTCAGTGAATTCTCCAAGGCAGATAAAACCAGCTTTAGAAGTTGTCCAAAATTGTGCTGTTGATATCATGACTTCTTTCAGCTATGTAGCAAGTGAAAACAGTCTGGTAATCCCTTTTCAAAATTCTTCTAAATATCCTGATTCAGATTGTTCAGAATAGGGTGGTCAAATACTGAGAACTAATAAGAAATCCAGAAATAACTACAATAAAGGCATTTCCTGCTGAACTGAGGAAGTCGGATTAAGTTTCAGTTGGCCCCCTTTCTCTGCTTATCTAAGAGTATTTTATTTAAAATTCATAACCCTTCTTGACCTTAAGAATCAAGAGTACAGCTGAAAGAAAGAGTGGATCAAATAATATGATTGATTGCTGGAGTACCTAAATCTAAATTTCTCTCGCACACCTATGTTACTCACAAATTTCACAAATGTAGAATTTTCTTAAACATTTCTTTTTTCTTACCTCTCAGATTACTTACCCTCAGAGAATGCTAAGTAATTAATTATTCTGGGTTTCTCACCAAAAGCAACAAATCCAATTTACTGTGATGCTGAAATATTTCTAAAACTCCTCACTTTTTTATTTACAATATACTACAATAAAGATGTGCTGCATTTTAGCTGAACACTCCCATTTTTGTCACATGCAAATTATTTCCCTTTTTTAAAAGGAATTGCAGAGTTGGAGTGTACACAATGCACAGACAGAGCTGCTCTCAGACCTTCAGAATTATGATATCAGCAGCCTAACAAACATGGCTTTCTTACAGAGGAAAGTTATCACCACTGACACCTTCCAGTATTTTTTTTCTGTTTCTCTTCCTTCCATCAAATATTCCAGATAAATATATACAGTTTTTATTTATAACCCATCATTTGAATTATGTAGCTAAATAAAGATTTTTAAACACTGTAATACAATCACTAATTGTGATATATAAATTTATTTGAGAATTTTTCCAGGGTTCTGCTTTATTGTTACTGTGGATTTCAGTCTGCTTTTATGATGGTAAGAGTTCTGAAATCCTTGATCACTTCAAAACTTGATCTTTTTAACAGTGAGCTTTGGGATGTTATATTCTAGTATGTAACTAAGAATATCCAAATTAAATTCCTGATTAATTTTTTTTGTGGCTAGAATATCTCCATACAAAAGTTAAGTAAAGCAGGTAAAGAATGAAGAAGGTAAGAATGAAACAAATAAAGAAAAATCTCAAAATGTCTATATTTCAAGATAAAATTAAATTTTAAGTCTGGCTTATACTGGAATCATACTCCAAAGAAAATTAACAATAAGAGGCTACATGCTCTTAAGAAGAAAAGAAAATAGAGTAGATTCAGGGAGAATTTTCAAGTACTTTTGTACCTTCAAATCCTATTTTTCAGGCAAAGAAAGGTAAACAGGTAAACATCCCTTTTTTTTCATCAATATAACCCAAACATAAAATTATCACAGTCCCTTTTCCTCATGTACAAATGATCTTCTCCCCCTGCCCTTTTTTGTTTTCAAAAACACTCACAGACTTGGCAAAAATTCCATGGCAATTCAAAGCAATCATCGATTAACGTTGGGCCAAGAAGTTGAGATAATCATGCATTTGATTCCTACATAAAATAATTACAGAATCTAAAGGAGAAAAAAGATTAAATGGAGGGAAATAAAAAGATAAGGAGATATAAGGAAGAGACATAGTGTGGAAAGATACTGAGTTTACAGAACAATTCCGACTTATGAATGTCCTTTTGTTTTTCTCTTTTCAGATCTCGAGAAACAGCTCAAAGGGAAAAGAACATTATTCTTCCCACTATTACCTATGTTCAAGAGTGCAACTCAAAAAATGTACTTGGCAAAGAGGAGTTTCTGAATAGAGGCAGGAGAAAAGAGTGACCACGTCCCTGTAAATAGAATCACCATAATCTGATGTCTCAGCTGCCTTGTCACAAAACTCTCCCACTTCACAGATTCAGTTACACATTTTATCCCGTGTTCAAGCTACCAGCTGGCTTCCATGGCAACTGCTCTTCATGTTGTATCTCTGACTAAACTGAAAACACCACTGCTACCTTCCTCATCAGATGGAGAAGAGATGGAAGCACAGGGAAAAGAGATGTCATTAATAATTAGCAAGACACAAGGAGGATGCTGCAGAGGTAAATAAAAATTCACAGGGTACAGAAAATTCTCAGAGTTGCTGCAGTTTCAGCTGCAGTGCCCGTGGAAGCTAATTTTGCCATTAGTCATAGAATGAAAAACTGTTTTGCTGCCTTTCCACTTCTTCTGTTAATACATCAGCAGCTTTTGGAAGGCCCAAAGAATCACAGAATCACAGAATATTCTGGGTTGGAAGGGATCCCTAGGAATTATTCTCCATTCAGAAATGTGCACTTACTTCCTTCAGATTACTTATTTCAGTCTCTTGTCTTTTATTCACTGATGCTAGTTTCTTATTGTGCTGTATGGCTTCCTGCACTTTAAACAAAAGTTAAAGCATGTTAATAAATAATTTCACATTTGAACAAATACTTGATTTATAATTGCACTATCTTTGCATATGCTTTTATTTTAAAAAACAAACCTAAAACTGCAAATATGATTCAACTACTTTAATGGTGTAGTTTGATACCACACTGGAGGATTATACCAAGTAGTAGCAGTTGTCCATACCACCTCAAAGAATGACTTAAGGCTTTTCTGTGTGCTGGCTTGCTTTTTTTAACCATAATTTAATTTTTAGTGTCTTATGATGTTATTTTAGTAGGACTTTTTATCTTGGATCTATTTTTTAAAACTTTGCTTGCAATTTTCTGATGAGATTAATTACTTTCAGACTAACACAGAACATAATGGGCCACAGAACAAATTACTGAGTTAACAGATGTACAGAGGTATATGCATATGGGCCATGGAAGACAGAAAAACAACAGAGGCTAACACAGCAAAAAATTCTAATAATTACTTCCATTCCTGCTGAAATGGAAGGGAATTTTCTCTTAAACTATATACAGATGAATATATCACTGGGCAATTCCTTGAAATTCCGCAATGAAAAGCTGAAGATATTGACTGGTTCCTGTATGTTTTCAGACAGCTCTATTCAATCTTTGCATTTGATCCTCTGAAGTTCCCCTTCATCTTTTTCTATTTTCTGATTCGTCTTGGTTCACCCCTAATCTTTTTTCTTTATTTTCCTCAATAGTTTTCTGGCACCACACTTGAGTACAAGAATTGTAGACAAACAGAAAGTCCTCTCCTTTTCTGCTAGAGATGGTCCACCATGGGGAATGATGTACAACAGCTTCACTGTACAAGAAGCAATTTTGCACTTTTGAATGAGAATATGTGCTTAAAAAATTAAAATACTGATGTGAATGTAATTGCTGTCTTCTGACAAAACTTAGGAAAACCCCTCAGAAAAACAGGCAGGCCAAAATTGGTAAAACTCTCTCCCATCTTTCAGCAAAATCAGCAGATATTGGTTAGCCAATAATGTTCTGGATTTAAAATTTTAAAAATAGAATACATCAAGTAACTTGAGGTACTGAAATACCACAAATATACATAGAATATGCTACCAGTTTATTCAAACTAGATTTGAAAAAAAAAATTAGTTTTGGGCAGAAATAAAAAATTTAGTAAGATTCAGTAATTAAAAGGTTTTTTAGTGTTTTGGGGGTGTATTTTTTGTTTGGTAGTTCTGAAATATAATTTCCTGTGTGGTCACACACATGACTGTAGCAGAGGATCAGCTAAGAGCACTGAGGAACCTACCAAGATATTTGATGCTTGGCACGGGGTAGCTGCTATTTTCTGAGTTTTCAACTCGGTGTTGTCAGAGCACAGCAAAACCAAGTGCTGGAGGACATTTAAGGCATACATACCACTGTGCTCTAGTTTGCCATGAGCACCTTTCACAACTCCAAACCGAGATGCAATAGTAGCATAACACCTCTCAACTTCATTCAGTTTCTTATGATGCTCCTCTTTTGCTGTTAAGTGCATCTGCAATTTTTGATCCTGTTATAAATGAAACACCCATTAAATGACACTAAGTAGCTCTCCAAGTGCTTTTGAACATAACAGCATAAATGCAAAATCATTCCCAGAATCTTTCAGTTGTCTATTTCATATGTAATAACCTTTCCCATTTCCAAATAGCAGGAAGAGAGACAGAGCCATCATGATAATCAAAGGACTTGAGTACCTGACATTTGAGGAGAGGCTGAGGGACCTGTGACAGCTCAGACTGGAGAGGAGCTGATAGCTGATACTAGGGGAGGTGTTTGTGAGAAAGGAATAAAGAAATCACAGCCAGACTCCTTTTAGTGGTGCTCACTGACACAAAGTGAAAGACAGGAAATTTCACTTCAACTTGAGGGGAAAAACATTTATTGTAAGGGTGGCAAACACAGGAAAAGGTTGCACAGGCAGGCTACAGAATCTGTTCATGGAGATACTAAAAACCAAGGGACAGGGCTCTGGGACACTGATTCCACTGGCCCTGCTTGACAGCCTCCTCCATCCCACCTCTGGGCTTGTAAAAAATGACACAGCCTAGGGCAATTAGGAGAGAGTTTGTGTATTTGACACATCTAAATAAAAGAATTTCAACACTCTAGCTAAAAATCAGACTATGCCAACTACTTCTCGAGTAGAGGTGACTTTGATTTAGATTAGTGAGACTAATGCAGATTAATACCTCATGCTTCCTGGAAAAATATAAATAACTTTTCAATGAGTAATTCTTAACTCCTCAGCATCAATTAGTAGTTCTAGTATTTTGGAATATAATGAAATCACTTTGTGTATCTGTAGGGGAAGTTGCCAACCACTTTTGTAAGCATCTAATACTTTATTTTTCTTCTGTTCACATGTTGGCCTAAGTAATACCACAAAGAAACCCATGTGGTAATTAAGTACAATATATTTAATGAATTTTACCAATCTCCCTCATTTTGTGGAAACTGTTCAGTGACACATTTTTTAAAGCCACTTGTTATCCTTGTAAGACTAAGATTTTTGTGTTCTTCTTTATACTGTATTTTTAAAACAGTTTTGTAGGTACTACTTGGTGAATTTTAAAATTAATCTCTATGGAGAGAATGGGTTAAATCAATTCCTCAGAAAGGATAACCATTTGTTTAGGTATCTAATCTAATTCTAATCCACAGTAGAGCAACACAGCAATTAAAATGAACTGGGCCAAGTTCATTCCTGTGTGTAAATTCAAGTTACACCAGGATGCATCTGGCCCAGTCTGTTTGGCTCCATCTCCACACAGTAACAAATGCAATACATGTCCAGGCATCAGAGGATAATAAAGGATGATAGTAATCAAAAGAAATGACCACCATAAGACTAGCAAAACAGGATATACAATACAAATTTCTCATGTTTTATAAGGTATGAAATTAAACACACTAGAGCAAATGCAAAGTCATAATGGAAGCACTGGTAAAGAAACATCACCACTTACAGAAATCACTGCAAGGAATGTAGGTTGAAAATGTTCTTATACTTTCTCTTTTTCCTAATCATAAATTAACTGTTGAAGATCCGTGCTTAACTAATGCTAGGAGGAAAATTTTATAACAAAAGCATTAAAAGGAAAGCTTTTCTTTGTTTTTCCTGGTAGTTCCCTCAGATATATTTATTCCAAGAGATCAGTGAATAGGAAGACAGCCCTAATTTGAGACCTGAACAGCTTGTGGCAAGATCTGAGGGGTTTTGCTGTTTTTAATATGGATTTTTTTCTTAGTATTATCCCAATTCCTTTCTTTAGTCGGCAAGATAGTGTTAGTCCCTCCTCCTCCTCTCTCAAAAAGTTGAAATATGCTTTGCTACTTCACAGGGCTCTTTCCAGGGAAGAAACAAACTGGCATGATCTATCTGCAAGAGTTTTACTAAGAGCTTAACACTTGCCTAAATACAATTTTTGATGGCAGTCTTCTCTCCAGGCTTAATGCACAGAGAAATAAAAGCCTGAGCATCTGATTCGTCTCCTCGCAATGAAAAGGTTGTAAAACATTCTTCCATAGAAGACAATCAAGAAACACCAGGAGACACTGCAGGATGGGGAGTGGATGACCCTGGAGTTGGAGTGACACCCACAGAATCTTGGTTCTTCTTCCTTATGTCCGATACTGCAAGAACAGGAATTATTGCCCTGCCCTCCACTAGTAATAAAGATAAGCTGGGATGGGGAGTGGAATTGATTGTGGCCATATGGCTTGTTGAAGCACAATGATTTCTTGGTAGAACTAGACCCAAGAAATAGCTTGGGGTCAAGTGGGTGACTGGAGAAACACAAAGAGGGAATTGCTCATATCTCAAAGATATTCTGGAAGTGGAGTCACTAGCCAGAGGTACTCAGTGAAGCAGAAGGTGGTAATTGGGAGGTGAAAGTGTCAGAGAAACAAAGGAGATGTAATGGCATGGAGACCTAAGGCAAGATTACATGAAAATTATGCAAAGGGCTACCAACGGTAGATGTTCAAAATAGAAAATTTTTCACAACAGTTCCTCCAGTTCTCACTGTTTTTCTCCTTTAAAAATAATTTGGTTTAATTTATATTGTATCACTGCCTCCTCATTGCTTTTAAACAACATAGTGTGATTACAGGCAAACTCCTAAAAGACACAGAAAGGAAACAAAACCAACATGTCTATCGTGAATTATTAAGAACAAAGCAACTTTCAAAGTTTATTTAACATTTTGCAGTAATTAGTTTTTCATTCATTTGACGACTACACCTGTATTAGAAAACTAAATGGTGGCAGAGAAGTTCTCAGGAAATGCCTGTACTGTTGTTAAAATATCCCTGACAGATTTTGGCCCGTGCCAAGTAGGACTCATGTAAGCAGTTCCTGGGCACAGGTCAGGTGACCGTCTGCTGGGGACAGTGTGGGTTATTTGGATCCAAATTCCCTCTTTTCTGAAGAGTGGAAGGCTTTAATCAGCCTAGACCACTTGACTGCAGCTTCACTAAATGGTTTCACATGCATTTAGTTTCCAATAAAAACAGTAAGGGAAGACAAGAACAGATGTCATATGCAGAGAGTCCTGGCATTCTCCAGTGTATCTGTCAGGAAACCAATGCCTGACCATTTTCCTCCAGTTACTTCTTAATTTCAGCAGCAGGAAAACAAATACAATACAGAGCCCACACTCCAGTGTACTCTATCAGTTGAACTGGTTTTGTAGTAATCCCCTTGTAGCCTCCTGACTGCATGAGTGCTACTGTCCTTATGCAGTGAGGTGCAAAACGACTGTGCTGCACACCATAATCAACACCTTTTATTGTGGGGAAAAGAAAGACAATAATAAAGACTAATAAATAATAAAAGACAAAAAAAATCTTTTATTTGTTTGTCTCTCTACTGTCTTTCAATACGAAACAAAACCTTCCACTATTTCAAAATTATAGCATATATGGTAAGGATTATATCATCACTACAATTTTTGCATAAACTTAACTGGACAGCATGCTAAAACATGGTGTTTATGTCAAGTATTAACACTGCATATATTATTCTAACAGAACAGAATTAAAGGAACAAAAACAGAATGAAAAAACTACACCAGTAAGGCACACCCAGTCCCCAGCATAGAGAAGCTCCTTCACTCATTGACAGGGTTTCTAAGGTGCCCGATATGAACTGAACAGCACATCTGCTTACTCTAGAAACACACTCCAGAGAACAATCTAATCTGTCTTTAACAAAATAGAAATAGAAATGGGTCTCAGATAAAGGATTGGTTCAGAATTTCATCCATTTTCTTTTTAAATACTTTGCCACTGGTGATGACCAAGAGTCTACATGGGGGGCTACTCCTCTGATCCCTTGAACATAGCACTTATCTCAGTCCAACCACTGTAAAACTGCATTATTCCACTACTTCAAAAGGTTATGGGAAAGAATTAATTCACTTTTGTTCACCTTGTGGGGTATTTTGTTTTCATCTTTTCATATCACAGCATTTTCCCTAAATAAGTCCCAACAGTACGTGTTCTGTTTAGCACTACGTGCAAAAGAGGATTTCTAGCATCTTGCTCTCACTCAATAGCAATTTAAATTACCATACTTTGTATAAAAGTAAATGCTTTCAAAATAGTCAAATCATCAATTAATGAAAAGTTTATGAACATAAGAAATATATTTGTTTAAGCAGCATAGATGCATTTCCAGCTTACAGAAAAGGTGTTGCCCTTTAAATATTTTCATTCATGTGGAAGACTGAGCTTGTAAGTTATGAAAGAAAGATAATATGTGAAATGACCTAAATGTAAGTCCAATTATTCTGTATATTTTCAACACATTTTTAGATCAGCTGCATTTTAGGAATAAATACAAGTTAAAAGTGAAGTAAGACAAAACACATTTTATGTTGCCTTTGATCTTTAACTTGTAGCCTTATCTCCCAGGTCAGAGGGTACATTATTCAATTTCACCATATTTTGTGTAAAACCACTGTAGCGTTGAAGATGACTTTCAGTACAAATGTCATGGTACTTAAAGCTAAACTGGACGCTAGTTTTTTGAGCTTCTTAATTAAAATCACAGTTTGTAATGGTCTGACAATATTATCTTTATTCTTTCCAGTTGAGCAGCAGCAGAATTTTCACAGCATTTATTCAATCAAGCCCAGCAATGTTTCTGCGGCTCACTCTTTCACTTCCTAAAACAGACAACAGGGTTCAGAGCCACTACACTGTCACTCTGGGTAAATTTATTCCCTGTGTCAAAGGGAGTAAGCTGCACTGGATGAAATCTAAACTGTTCAGGGAAACTGATGTTAAGAACTAATTCTGAGGAGTAAAAAAAAGAGTGAGAGGAAAGCCACCAATTTTTCTTAAAAACAAAACCAAGAACTGCTAGGAATTCTCTATCACATTTTGAGATTATTATGCTAGATCCTAACAGAGTAATAAAAATTACATTATTTAAATGACAGTCTATTAAAAAAAATCTCTATAAAGAGAACAAATGTACCAGTTCTACTTTAATTTGGTGAGGAAAGAATACCACATGCTGAACAGTAGCTACCACCCTATAAAAACCCAAAAACATTGCATTTGTAAGATTTTCAGATTTGAAGCCAATACCTCTTTTGTGTTACTTGTAACAATTATCATATACTATTGAAGTATTCAAGTCAGTAGTGCATTAAACCCTAGGCACACTCTTCATTAAAGCTGCTCTTTGTTTTTTTTACTTTTATTATTTTCTTACCATTTCATTCAGTTTCTTTTGTAAAGTGTATTTTGAAATCTGTAAAACAACAGAGAATTATTCATTAAATGGTACTTGCATATTTCTGACAACAACCTACATAATTAAGTATTGTTATACCTAGGATTTAATTGCATTTGTTATTAATCCATCCAATGCTGGTTTTGAATTAATGATGTCCCAATTTCATTTGTTATTAGATTCACTTTACTTTGTAATGTTACTTCAATATTTAAATTATGTAAAACCACTTTACACTGATTTGTTGCTAGAGGAGTTTCAAAAAAGTGCATAAATCCTTGTTTTTTCTGACAGGCACCATAAAAATAACATGCAAATGGACCACAGTCTGTAAACTAGACCCTTAGAAATAAACAGAGAAGAAGACAAAGATAGAAATTAAAGCATTCCCTCAGCTCCTACAGGAATAGAAGTGTGTTCCCTTTTGGAAAAAAAAAACCAAACCATCTTACTAGATATTCTAAATGGCAGCATCTATCACATGCTTTAATAATAGAATGCTGACATTAGAAAATATCAGCACTATTTAATACCCCACTGACAGAGTATTTTGATCTGCATAATGCTTAAGAGGGAAAAACAGAGTAATGTCAGAGAACCCAGAGTGCACAAATATTATACAAAAAATATTATTTTTAAGAAAAAATCTACAGAACAATAATTTTAAGGTAGGGTTCTGAGTCTACAGAGAAGAATACAGAACTGAATTAAAAATTCTTCACTCTTGTATTAGGCTCATTTCCTAACAGTTTCTCTGGGACCACATGTCCACTGTGACCTCTTGCTTCCTCAAACCACAGCAGAGTTTCCTAGATCTGCACTGTACTGTGACACAAACATTTGATCTGTGAACATTCAACATTTAAGATAATTTTTTAAACAATTTGTGGTTTATCTTACAAAAAGAAAGGTCAGTGGGATCTTTCATTACTCTTGCTGTCCACGTATTATGTTCAGCAGACCATGGAGGGATGGATATTCTACATCATCTGTGCTATGCCAATGTTTGAGCAAGGCAAAAAAAATCCTTACAGCTATTGCTCAGAAGACCAGCCATGAGAATCAATTGCTTTTGCTCCTAAAATACATTCAGCGTTAACTAAGTGATTAAACAAAGAGTCTGCTACCAAGTAAATGCATTGCATTATGCAAGAATGTTAATCGGAATAAACACAAGTTTCAAAATCATAGTAAAATCCATTATAGCCATTTTGTTTTCAACAGAACTATTATCCCACTCAGTTTAGGGTAGAAAGATTATTCGTTTCTGGTGATACCTGAAATCTGGCAGTGCATTACAATGCTAGTGATCCATTTTCAATATATCTGCCTTGCTCTTAAGCCATGGATCAAGTGTAAATACAGAAACCTCCCAGTGAAACAGAGGAAAACACTGAAAAGCACGGGTAGCCTTGCAAGTTGGAGGCCCAGGGTGAATACTCAGTTCTGTTTAGGAGTCCAAAACCAAGGATCCCAGACAGGTGAGAAGTAAGAAAACAAGAATGTGAACAAAGAGGAAGGTTGTGGGTATGGAAAGAAAGCACATTTCACACACTGTCTGGACTTTCGAGCCTTCTTCTGGAGGAAAAGAACATTAGCTGGAAGGTTAACTTAAAGCAGTCTTGACACTGAGGACTGGAACTCAGTGGTACAAAGTGAGGTGTCCTAGAAAAATTAAACAATAAGACCTTAAAGACCCTCTTAAAACCAGCAATTTTCTTACTAGTAAAAAACCTAAAACACTTGCATTCCAAGAAACGTTATTTTACAAAAGCAATCATTTACCTGTAATGTTTTTAATGTTTCTTTCAGTCCATCAACTTCTTTTTCTTTTGTTTCTACAGCAAGTTGGTATTTTCCCTTTCAACAAAAGCTGTACTTCAGGATTTGGGCAGAATAAATGCACTTACAACAAGAATTTATCAAAAAGAATGTTGCAAAAATAAAGTGTTACTCCACTCTGACAGAACAATACATTGGTGAATAATTCAGCTAAATAATTTTAAATGTAGATATATATATTGCTATAAAAAGAAAAGTGAAAACACAAGAGTATATTTTCACCACTTACTAATCAATAATTTTCACTCTATTGATCAAGCCTTAAAATTGTCTGTTCTGGGAGAGACAAGCCTGACTAAGGGAGAACTCATTCAGTATTTAGAACTAAGATACTAAATTTTACAACAAAAGGTATCAGGTAAATCCATTTTCTTATCTGCAGTAGCAGGATCTTCATAGAAACAACCTGTGCAGTTTCCCAGTCCACAAAGAGTGAACTGTAACCTGCTATTGCTAGAATCACTAAATACATGCAAGCACATTTTATATTCATATATACATATACATATGTGTGTGTGAATGCATATATAGACAAACATATAGAATTTGCACATGGGAAAGTCAAAGCACTTCAGTAGAATTAAATCTGGTAAGAATCACTGGCTACAGTCCATCCAATGCAAACCAGAATAAATATCACAGAATATGCCAGAAAACACAATTACATCCATTCAACCACCCCTGCACGTTCCAGTCATTTCCAACATAATGCTCACTGTGCAATCCTCCAAAACCCCCTGACCACTCAGAGTACATGTAATCTAAATTGGTGCAAAAATTGCTATTTCATCTCTGTCTTGAGCTTAATTTACTCTTTCAGTTACTTTGGTATAAAGTACTGAAAGTACTATTCAATTCAATGGAAATAGTTAGAAGGAAAAATTAACCAGCATACAATTTAATTCTGAATCTGTTGTTGAAAATACAAATCAGAGGGTAAAAAATGGATATGTATGAAGAAATTAATTGTCTTAACAAGAAAAAACTCCAAACTCCCAATTGAGAAAATTACTCAACCAGAAAATATAAAATAAACATAGAATAAGTATCAATGCAGCAAACATGAAGTTTACTTTGATGTACTTGCAAGCCATTTTACCAGTTGGCAAATTTCTATGCCAGTTCTTTGGCCACATCCAGAATATTCATCTGCTCTAAACCACTGGGAAATTTAAATGAAACACTAGATGCCACGTGCAGACATTCACTGACTGTACTGTTTGAAACAGGTTCATTGTACACCAAATGTAAATCCTTCATGCAGAGGAGGAATTGGGCATTCAGCCTGGTGTAAAAACTTGTAAATAACAAAATCCACGTAAATTTAAAATTTTAGGCTAAAATTTATCTTGTTTCAGTTTAGGTCAAGTACCTTAGGAAAGAAGCTCAGCTAAATCAATAAAATCCCTATTAAAATATGATTTCTCTGAGGCAGTTAGAAATGTTATTTTTCAGTACTACTTGTAAAGGCCAATGATCCCAATTTATCCCAACCCTCTAGAATAAAGTAAATTTCGTATAGCTGCAATATCAAAGAACACTCTTTCCTCAACTGATTTTTAGCATAAGCAGTGACACTTCACAAGTTCTACAGTCTATGAACAAAAAACCAGAAATAACAAAGTTATAAAGACATTTCTTTTGCAAAGACCACAGCAAGAAACATGATGTAATCGTAATATACTTGGTTCATACTTAGGACATGTTTGGTAAGTTTTATATCATTGTCATTTGCTTATGCTCTTCTTTGGATGACAAACAACAAATAATTGTGGAGTACCTTTTCTTCTTCCATGGCAAACATCCTTGCCTGTAACTTGATTGTCAGTCACATAAAAAAAGCAAAGCAAACAAAAAAATAAGAACAGTGCATGGGAATAATTTTATTCATGTAATTAAACAAACAATACAGTTATATTGACCTCCATTGTATACTTGCTGCCTTTTTTTTTTTAAGACTATAGGAACTGTAGAGTTACAAAGAGAAGTTTGTGAATCTCAAGTTATTTTTTTAAGGAAGAAACCTAATTGCTTGTCAATTTCTTTTTTGTGTGACATGATTGTGATGGAGCATCATGATAAATTTTAATGATAAAAATGGAGCATTTTAATGATAAATTCTTCATCATCATGGGCCACAGTTTCAGTTCCTGTGAACATTCTCTGCAAGGTCTCTCAGCACTTGTGCTTGCTCACTGCAATATGGAGAATAAAGTGCAAGAGTGAAACACACTTTCAAATGTTGAGCAGAGTCATTTGTGTGGCAGACCTTTTACCATGGTTTATGAATCTACCCTTGCAGAGGCCATGCTAAATTAGAGGGGAAAAACCAAACAAAGCAAAACAGAATAAGGAAAATATTAGAAGAAGCATTCTCTTCTCTAGGAGGTTTTTGAAATATAAAAATGAAAAATGCCAGGAGGAGTGGCATCTGG
>VYXD01015736.1:899709-922312 GCA_013397195.1 Hylia prasina
AGATATATAGAAATATAGATTTTTTTTTTTTTTTGAGCTGTCTATTCTAGCATTTTATATGCAATAGAAAAACATTTTCATACCAACTGATAACTTGCTATGACGCTGTTATATTTTAGAATCCTGCAGCCAAAGCCAAAGGCTTTATTTTGTTACCTGTTTTTTAAAAGCCACCATAGCTTCTTTGTTTTGTTGTTGCAGTGCGTCGGTCTGATGCTGCAGAGTTTCCTGCTCGTGTGAAATAACAACAGTGTGAGTTAAGTATTATCTCAGAGCAAATCATATATGAAGTATTTCAAGAAAAGGCTGGCCTATTGTTAAATATTTTTAGAAGGACACAACTGACTAAAAAACCCTGAAGACTAAAAAGACACAATTTTTTTAACTGGTAATTGTCTTTTTGGTAGCAGCTTCTCTTTAATTCTTAACAGGTAACAATTCTCCCCTCTGGAATACAGATCTTTTGCTAGGACTTCTGTAAGCAAATCCTACCCATCCCATCAGCCTGCAGAAACAATCCACATCCAGCGCCATCTTAAGACATCACCTTGACACTGGCCCAGGTAGTTCCAAGAGAATTTTATTACCCATTAAAAAGAGAATCCCATTGAAAAATAACTGTCTGTCATTCTGTTTGTAATTAAGTTTTTGCCATTTAACAAGCTACCTGAAAGAGCTGAAGGAAGGCAGAAAAGACTAAGTGTAAGGCAATAGTATGAGATTTTTATCACCCTTCTGCCTGGCTTTACTCTCATCCATAAAAACAAGAAAATGAGTGAATATGTACCTTTTTTGTGTGTTATTATTTCATATCATACCCAAAAAAACAAGAAAATGAGTAAATATGTACCTTTTTTGTGCGTTACTATTTCATATCATAGTCTCATAGGCTAATACTACACTCTACAAGTTGGAAATCGCCATCATATTTTAGCATTATGCCTCTCTATGAGATATTTTGCCTTTACCATGGAAGGTACGTATGGAAGACCAGGTTTTTCAGTTCTAAACACTGAAATATATTAGGTAAAGGTAGTTAAGAGTCTCTGTCCTTGAACAGCTATCTCAAAATATAGACAGATGTTTAGCTTAGAAATATTAGTGTGAAGCCGGAAAATATCCAGTAATGGCTGCACAAAAATAAATATGAATTGAGACTATTAAAAAGAATGAATGGGAGAAAATAAATTGAAAATGTTTCACATACAAGGAGTCAAATTTCTTCTTCTGCCTTAATAGTAATTGAGAGTTTTTAAACATAAAGTTCATTCCAAAATTGCTGTTCTCTCCAGCAAGCTGGTGTTGCTTTCACACTGTACAAGTGAGAGCTGTTGCCTTTTGATAGAAGACAGGAATCCATGGAGATAAAGTATTCCATATCCACTTAGTTATTAACTCATCACAAGATGAGTAGAGAAAGTTTTGATTTGTGTGTAACAAACAATGTACAGTATATAAATGAATATTCAGAACCACATGAAAGTCTTGAGAAATGTTTCCCTCAGGTTGTCCCTTAGCCCTGTGTCCAAGAACATGTTTTCCAGGGGTGACAGGTGAGGGAGGTACACTAGTGAGGCAGGAGCAGTGCTGCAGGCACAGCAAATCAGCTGTTCCCACTGCAGCATTCCTGCTCAGCACAGGAATAAAATTTTATATCCACAGCACTGCCAAATTAAGATGGCACTATCAAATACAGGAATTCAAGCCAATATCATGGAATAAATTATGTAGATATCAGTCTTGCTTCATTAAGCAATCATCCTTTATACAACTTTATCACAGACGTAACAGAAAACACCCCAATGTTGAACTCTTTATAACATACCACTTTCTTGTACCGTATATTCAGGTGAGGTATTTTAATTTTGAAAAGACAGGGGAGTGTCTACAAATACTCATTTTCTAACAAGCCTCACACACAAGACTATCAGATAAAATGTTTCTATTATCTCTGTCAGAAATTCAGACTTGGAAAAAATTCTACATATATGTGTGGTGCAGGGAGACTGAACAAAAAAAGTTGGTATTTTTTTAAATATGAACAAAATCAGCTTTGATATTGTAATGTTATACAAGTATGGGTATACTCACTAGATTTAAAGGAATATATTCTCCAGTTATTCTGCTTTCCCTCCTTGATTGCATTTTTTTCAAGAGCAGCAGCAGTATATTTATAAAATGTAGACAAATTCGAATATTGTAATACGACTTCACTGAAGCAATATCTTTATTTCAAACTAGTTTGTTAAATTCAAGGTAAAATAAAATGAATGACAGAAATGTTGACTGAAAGAGAAATTTTTGAAGGAAATGGTAAAACAGAACCTTGATAAACCAGAGGAAGATGTCTACTTTTTGAACTACTGCTGTGGTCAATATGATTCTGCATTCAGAAACAACCAGGTCACAAATTCAATTTAAATGTCATACTTGGAATTTTCACCTTACTGGAGTCTCCAGGAGTAGAAATTCATATTAGCTTGTTCCTTTGAAGTTCCAGAATATTCGGTCACATGAAGTTCCCAAAATTCTACCACTCATTGTTTACATCAGTTTTGCCATGTGCCAATGTTGAGTGCAAAGTAGAGGAACAGACTTCACCTCACTACCTGTAAGCCCCATCCTTTTATGAGTGGTAAATTAAATTGCTGTTAAGGTCTTAGAATGGGTGAAAATCCTCCCTTTTGAACCCAGAATGTTAAGCATTGCAATGCTAGGTTAAGAAAAGCAAAGAAGGGTTACAAATTGAAAGCACTCTTGCTTTTACAAATATAAAATGTTTCCTGTTTCTGTGTGCACATATATATCTTTCAAGAAAGAAAAGCACAGAGTTAGGATTATTAATTTAAGACAGTTAGGATGAACTCCAAGATGAAATAGCCTTCCTTTACAACTAAGATGTTAAATATCCCAAGATCAAGGATAGAGCTGAAATTATTGTTTTTTTCTGGGGTCGTAAAATATACGGAGTGAAGCCTTTTATCTTGTGCCCTAGTGACAGGGGTCATGGGTTTGATTGTATTAAAGAAGGGAATGAATTTCCTAGGAAAGCATAACCTCAGGAGCCCTAACTCCGAGAAGAATGTTAGACTTGTGTTACTGAATACCTCAGTCTCAACATTTAAAAGCTGACAAACTACTTCTAAGTATGGGCGACATAAAAGTTAGTGTTCAAAACAGCTTTCTGGGAAAATTTCCACTTCCAAAAGATTTCAAGTGAAGTTGTTTGTTGCACTGATATTTGCACTTGCCAAAGCCAAGCATAATACAGAGAAGCTGCTACACAGCTTCCCCCACACTGACGTGTCAACGTGCCTCATTTTCAGCTAAATGTCTTATTGCTTCAGTATTTCCATCTCTTTTAACTGAAGATTGCCAAGTCATGCCAAATATTATTATAATCTCTTGTTAAAAACATTTCTAAGCTGGGCACAATCCAGGTCAAAATAAAAGCTACAGATGTTCATGACTAAATAATAAGCTACTGGCTAGCACATTCTACTACTGAAATAAAAATAGCTCTAAAAACAGGAATTGTAACAAATCACAACTTAGAAAAACCTATTAAATCTCAGCAGGTAAAACATTAAAAATTAAATCTCAGCAGGTAAAACACTAAAAGCATGCTGGAAAGTTACCTTCTGCCATTCAAGTTCCTGTTTCTCTATAACAATTTTATTTATTTGGTCTTCATAATTAGTTTCTGTTTCCTAGTTAAAAACAAACATAAAAAAAAAGTCAAAACACTGAGATGAAGAGAAATTCTGTGAGATGTAAAAGTGCTTCAAGAATCCATTGTAGTCAATGATACAGATAAACATAATTAAGGACTCAGAATATTTGGGACATCTTAAAAATTCAGCTCAAAGCATTTGAATCTTTATTCTTTGTGATGTCTCCTAGGGCAACTGGAAAGTTTGTGTCAGGAATTACTTCTGTTATTATGGAAGAAGTGAAATATTTATCATTATCTTCTGTGCCAAGAAGCCTTCTGACCTACTAAATAAAAGAAATTGAAACAGAATCATGGGTAATCAACACATATTTCTGATAAGGTGAGGTACCAGAAAATCTGAGAAGATCTTGAAGTCCAAAGTTTCCTTCATGATCCACTAAAGGTACTAATAGCATGAAAGTGTGTTACAGATCCTGTTCTTGCAGAAGCACTTAGTCAAGAACCAAACTATTACTTTTGATAATAAATGAAAGTTAGCTTCTGATAATCACAGTTGCTAAATATTTATGAGACTTTTCCTGAAACATTCTGGTATTAAAATTAAGTTTTCCCAACAGGAATCAGCTTCCCTTTGGAGTCCAATTTTTATAAGCACTGGCCTTCCTTCACAAATCCATACCCAAAAAAAAGGAAGAACAAAATGTTTCCCTATGAACAGTCACAGCTCCCTGCAAGAACAATATTCAGGTTTTTGATGCGTGTCATAAGCACTGTCCTGTTTCTGCACATAGTCAAAATAATGAATATCCTTCAAGGACCTGGAGAGCTACACTGATGTGTCACAGAGCTTCAAAAGGCTGCTTCCCTGCCTCTGCTCTGCACACTGATGGCCAGCTTGGAAAAGTGACCATTTTAAGGCAAGCCTCACTTCTCTTTGATGAATCGTTGCACTAATAACAATTACTGAGGTCTGGTGTTGGACACACTCCAGCAAGGGCCAGATTGACTGTGTGAGGGTAAAAGAATACTCCCAATACTTGAACTGTGCACTTTGATATATTATGTGCAAATTTATGCTGTTTTTAAGTTCAACTTCACTACAGTTTAAATGGTGCAATCTTAATACTTGGAAAAATTCAAGTACTCTTGAAGTGACACACCTCAAAAGTTGGTGAGAACCTTTAGGAAACAGTTACAACTTGGGGAAAAAAGGCATGGATCTCTCCAATAAAAAGTAAAAGAAGGCCTCAAAAGGATCATTCTCTTAATACTGGGGTTTAGGTAAAATCCTACTGAATTGCAATACCATGAACAACTGTTATTTGCCATGAGACTAAAAAGATCGCACCTCTGGATGAAGCAATATCCTTCCTGACACACTGAAAGAACAAATGGAGGGTCTTTCTCCTTCCCAAGTGAAGAAGATAACACAAATTATTTTAGTTGTAAAATATACTGCATCTTTAAAAATGCCATTCTTTCTGAAGCCCAATATGAAAAAGGATTCCTGGATTCTGATTTATGTTTACAACACTTCAACAATTGATGCAAAACAGTTTTGAAGATTTTGCAAACCTTTCTCACTTAGTACAATATTTGATTCATAGTCCAAATATTTATCAGTTGAAACAAAAGAGCAAAATATATCCCAAGTGATTCAAAATAGTTTTTTGACATTGATATCTTTTATAGGGTTTTAGGGTCAAAACTGACTTCCTTGATTAGCAGACAGTTTACAGGCACACGTGTGGAGAGAAGCACATTTCTTTCCACAGGAGGCTACTCCCAAGCATTTCAAAAGATTCTTGCAGGTTCTAAATATATGCCTCAGCACTCGTGAATTTTACATATAAAACATTGAAAGACATTTAAAATTAAAATTTGGCTCACAGAGAACTAGAGAGAATTTCTTTAGATTTTGCTTCTCTGATATGTACTGGTAGAATACAGATGGAGAAGAGACCTAAAAATTTCATATGACTTACAGGGTTTTTTTTTTTAAAAAAGGGGGAGATCTTAAAACATTATGAATTATTCCAAGTTCTGCTTTAACAAATAGTGCTGCACAGTTGCAATGATTTTTTTTTTCTGGTACAATTCTGAAAGTACTGAAGGAAAATACATTCCTCTAATTTCCCTTGAGCGATAAAACCAAATGAGGTTGACTTGGAGCTTTTAAAAAGGTGTCATCTTCAACCATTTCAGCCATTAAGCAACAAATGCTATGAATTGAATGAAAATAATATATTATTAGCAAAAGTCTTGCTCAAAATTATAAGAAAATGGCATTAAATTCCACTTGAAGTGAGCCCTTTGCTGTGAATACTTAAGAGGATAAGAACCAAAGTTCTAAGTGAACAACACTCCTCCATCTTACTCCCAAATTATAAAGGTGTATCTGGAAGCTATCAAAAATGCGCATGTATGTAGCTACTGTTGAAAAATAAACATCATAAATACTTAAACTGAGAATGACAATTACATGATAAAAATGTTCTCACGTGAAATTGCTAAGTTATAAACCTTATCCATCATTTTTACATCTTCCAAAGGACATTTATAGTTTATCCATTTTGAATTGAAAGCTTTTCAAACTTGCGTGAAGCATGTTTTTTTTAGAAGTTCTATCGGCTGTTTAATAAGACAAAAACATTGTTATACTTTGGAGAATGATATTGTATATAACTCTGATGGGAGATCAAAAAACCCACAAAACCTTAAAAGTGTTCATTTTTTATTAGATGCCTTAGGACTACATGGATTTAAGTGTTTTTATAAAAAAAGACTACCATAACAATAAAAGAGGAGTAATTTGATGGTTTATTTACTCGTTATAACCTTTAGAAAGTGTCAAGCCTTCTTTAACGTGTTTGCTTCAGGCTGTCGTTTTACAAGATGGGCTGTGGATTGGTCAAGCCCCCTCGATTCTTGACCCTGAACATATTTAGGAACAGAGTACAGCTGGCTCATGTCCAAGCAGCCAAAACTGCTGCTAGGTGCTTTTATTATCTTTTTTGAACTTACACTCTCCCTCCTACAAAATTGCACGTCCAATTTTCACGCAGGTCAAATAGTACTCGCAGAAACTACAGTTTCTGATTGTTTCATGCTATAATTAGAAATTCCTTCATGAATGAAGCAGACCAGTGCAATTTTTAGTAGATCTCATGGATACTGTTCTTCAGCTTTGTTTCCAGGACAAATGTTAAAGGGAGAGAAGACATTTATAGTAACATTATTCTAACTTTAGTTCCTGATAAAACATTGTTGGATTTTCATAGTTACGACAGTTAACAAAAGATAATAGCAGCCTATATTTGGAATCTATTCTCAAAAACTTCCCCTTTTCAGCTGCAGAGACACAGAAATTTGTATCAGCCATTATTTTTCCTTTAGAAAATTTTCATTGGTCTATCCTCGACTCCATTGCATAGGTTACAATTACTCTATAGTTAAATAAATCTCTTCTATGAAAATATATTCCCAGAAAGGCCTGCATTGATACTTACAACACTCTCCTCTCCAACTGCAAGTAATCAGTTCCTAATCAAAAACCATGTAACACAGAAATTATCATCTAACACACTGCCTGCTGACTTGAACAACAATAGCACAGGATGTCACTGTCACAAAGTCTGAAACTTCAGTGCTGTTTATTCTCTTAAATCCACACACTTAATTTTTTTCCCCAATACTCAACTGCCCTCATTTCTGTTATTTTACTAAAAAAAATATGCTAATTTACATTTAGTTATAAAATCCAGTTAAAAGATTGTTAGGAAGAAAATGCATTCAGTTGAGTGCAGAGCAAGACTGACAGACATGGAAGCAAGTGAAGGGGATATCCAGCACTAAAGAACCACTGGCATGGTCAGTGCTTGATGAGTGGGAAAACTAAACTGGAAAAAATGGAGAACACTAACTATTGGAGTGTGAAATAATCCCTAGGGGGCAGGGGAAAGAGAAATATAATTTTTGGGGGGGGTTAATTACTTACATGTTCATATTATGACAATTCCTATGAAGGACAAAGACCCTGTGAATAGCCAGTGGAATAAAGTGAAGCTGTATCGAGTATAATCATTTAAGCAATGTATTCTTTAGAATAAACTTGCACAGCTGGCAAGGATTGGGATTTCCTCTGGAAGACGAAACAGATGAACAGTCCCTTACTCTGAGCAACTCTTCTTTTTTATTTTTGAGGATTTAACTACAGTATGATGACATTGAGTAAGGATTGCATCAAGTCTCTCAAAATATTTTCATATTTAAGAGTTTGCTTTCTGTTAGCTTCACACAGATAATTTCATACACAAATTTATTTTTATTAATCTGAATTTATACTGCAGCTTAACCAATCATTCCAGGCAGTTTATTAAACTCAAAATACACAATAGGTCCTGTCCCAAAGAGCCTCCTGTTGAAGTGACAAGCAAGACCAAGAACAGGAAGGAAATCAGAAGCAACTAGAGGTAAAATAATCTCATCTGAGGCCAAGACAGAGGTCAAAGACAAAACAGAGAGTAAAACCCAGGGTACTGACTCTAGTGCCTCCCTTGGGATATCAGTCCGCTGAACCTCACAAGCAACCTGGAAAGGAAGTGGGAAAAGCAGTAGGAAACCTGCAGAATTTTCACTTTTACTCCACTTTCTAATGGAGCAGATGACAGTTTAGGTTTGGGTGTTTCATTCTTGGCTATGGAAAAATTAGCATGGTGCAAGGCAAGCGCTGTAATTTTCTGAGTTATCCTGTATTTTGGTCTATGCACTACCGTTCTCTCAAGGCTGATTAAAAATTTAGAGATAACCTCACACTGACTGAATTTGTAAGAAATTCGTAGCTGAAATTGGGAGAGGGTTTATTAGGGGTATTTTAAAGCAAAAACATCCATACAAAATTCTACTTAAAAGGATAAAAATGAATGCCACTAGACATAAGCCACGTTATTCAAAAACTCTTGCTTCTTCAAAATACTAATGTTTTATATTCCAAACTTCAAACATACTAAGCAAGCAGCCCTGAACTGATTGTTAAGTCACAACTAATCAAAAATGCATTCAAGGATACTCTAAGATTTCAAATTTTCTGTCTGTAAAATGCTTACTTTTTTAAGCTAAATTTTAACTAAAGAGGCAAATATATACATATGTGTATATGTATTTAGGGTAAAGGAAAGCACAGCTATTTTAGAAACTTAGGACCATGTCTTAACTGTGAAATTGGCTCTTAATATTTGCATCAATTTTGAAACTAAAAACAACTTAAAGGCAGAAAATTACTCACCCCTCTGAGACAACTTTTTCAGAATCACAGTCACAAACTCTTGTACTATAGCAGACACAAAACAGGTATAAAAACCCAAAGAAAAATGCCAAAAGATGAAATTCCATGGCACTCCAGGAACACTTTAGGCTCTGACCAAGTGCATTAAAAGTGCAATGTTAAGTTAACCATGTATATTTCGCTAGGCACTCTTATAAAGGAAAGTATATTCTGATTATTAATATAGAAGTTAAACTTCTCAGTCTATACTTTTAATATTAAAATAGTTTGACTAGAATAAACACTACCATTGTAACACAGGTCTGGGCATCACACCATGGGGCAAGAAAGTGCATCACTCCATCAAGAAAGTACCATCATGCAGCTTTTTCTCTCCTTTTTTTTCTTTTTAATGGTGGTCATTCTTTTGTTTATGGCTTTTAAAGAGAGGATTATAGCATTTCACTTAGATCAAAATAAGCATAAATCAAGCACGTCATCACTGCTAATATTTTAAAAGTAATAATACACATCTTTTGAACAGGTCAAATTCATCAGACGAAGAAAAAGACACTTTAGGTCTTTCAATACACACAACAGTTCAGAAACCCTGAGGGGAGAAATAGACAACAATGTTTACATACACACAACCGAAAAAGTAACCACAAAACCACAGAAAAATACAAGGGAAAAATCACCTACAAAATAAAGCAGCTGCTTTCATCAGCACAAATGGAAATTTACCTTGGTGCTACTACAAGATCATTTGGCCCATTTCAAAAACAGAACACCCCCAATATCCAATACACTATTATTGTAGAGGCCTAGTTTCATAGTCTAGCAATGAAAAAATGGTGAAGTAAAGTGGTTTTAATATAGCTCTTTGCCCTCATAGGTAATAAAAACACAAGTAAACAGCCAAAATTACCATTTTTCTGGCAAATAGCAAATCAATTA
The DNA here is from genome assembly GCA_013397195.1 of Hylia prasina. Lineage (NCBI taxonomy): Eukaryota > Metazoa > Chordata > Aves > Passeriformes > Sylviidae > Hylia > Hylia prasina. The sequence goes on from VYXD01015736.1 coordinate 909,606, forward strand.
TGAAATGAGAAAGACTTAGGGACTTGGCAAATACTTGGATTCTTTCTTTTCATTTTGTATCAAAGGCTGCTCTTAAAGAGAAGAACTATAATTAAAGACAATTTAATGTAGCTTATTTTAGCTGATTATCAAATCCTCTTACTTTGTTACGGAAAACCCAAATTCATTCCCCTACAACCCTGTTGCCTTTGTGCTGTCTACAAGGAAATTTGTAATACACCCAATACCTAAACCCATTATATTTTTAAACCCAAATGCAATTGGAGAATCACTTAAAATACAGCATGAGGTTCAGCCACACTTATGCAGCACTTTCTATGATTACCTACAGAGAGACAGAAATAAGACAAAGACCAAATGCAATATAAACAAATTTACCCTTCTTATACGCAGCTCTTCTATTGCCTCCAATAAACTTGTTTTAAAGTCTAAGAGTCGAATGGAAAGTAAAGTCTCTGATGGACTTGGAAGTGTAGAGTCAAGTGCCTGTACTTTAAAGTCTTCATCCATTCTTTGAGCTTCTTTCTGCAAAATAAAGACAGGCATTTCCTCTCCAGTTTATCTGTAAGAGAATACTCACACTGAAAAACCTGCAAATATGGAGAAAGATCCTTTTTGCACTGAGTAAAATTACTACTTATAGACACTGTAATTACAAATATTTTCATTTTAAAGTAATGTGCAATACTGTAGGAAAAAAACAAACAGATTTCTCAGTAATTCACAATATTCCTTTGCTTCTCCTCTGTATTTCTTGGCTTGGTTTTAGTTTCAGGCAAACACTTTGATGAGCAGACAGAAGTAGTAGAGCTTTTTCCCAGAGTTACTGCCCTGCCTTGACACGAAGGTGTTGCAATGAACACATTGTGCTGTGAAAATGTTGCTGCCTGCCTTCAAAATGTCAAAGATCACGAGACAGGCTCAATTTTAAAAGAGGCCTTTGGTGTGAAATTAAGGACTTATGGTAATGCTTGCAGTCTCTGCATCTGAATTTTAACAAGAAGTTGTTCTGATTCTCTTCCTAAAGATCCTGTACCAAAATGTTGTACTCTGAGCCAGCTACATCAACTGTTGTCAAGCAAGGAGTTACACAAATAGGAGCCCCAGGTGTCTCAGTAAGGACAGAGACACCAGAGGTGACTACAACACTCAGCATTTTATTCACAAAAATGTAACAACTGTACGTATTTCACCTGTTTTTCCCAGATTAAATTTTTTTAATCCTTGAGAGAGAATTTTCAGCAGTGCACAAGAACACAGGATGCCATCCCTGCCAGACACACCTCGTGTGCGTTTCTGCACTAAGAATTACGGAGGCAGGGGTAGAGCACAGGAGTTATGACTGACCTGGCTGCTGCCACAGAACCCTTAGGAAGGAATTCCTGCAGGAAGAGCAGAGACCTGGTCTGTATCATGGGGCCATAACAACTACAAATCAAGGCTCACCACTTTTTCTTCTGTTGTCTAAATAAAACCCTAACATAGATCACATTTAAGCTGCTTGCTCATGGATAATAGATTGACTCCTTGCTTAGCTGCCCCACCGCAAAAGTTATTGTTAGTAAAAGAATGGTTTTGCTAAAACCAAAAAATCAGGCTCATTTTTGTCTTTCATTTTAAAACATATGACTAATACTGAGCTGTTCAACATGAAGTATATGAATTCTTTTGCCAGTGTCAAAATGTGTATCTTTGAAGGACTTCTGAAGAGGCAGCAAATAAGGCCTGAATAACAGCCATGTACAAACATGTAGCACTTCAGGCAACAAATCTGTTGTGTCAATGTGCCAACATGAATCAAGCATTGTGCAGGCAATCTGCAAACATTGTGGACTGAAGCTGTTTGGAGTTTTTTAAAAGTAATCCATTAAGATAAAAACCCGCTATTTATATTTTAGCCAAAAAACTTAGAATAGATAAGTCCGACTCTCCCAAAAGCACACTAAAACATTTTGTTTCTTTCACTCAGATTTTCAAAATTGTTTCCTTACTGATACATGTTGTACCACTACATGAGGAGCTACCACAAACGTTTGCTATCAAGTATTGGGAGATGACCATAATGACAAATCTAATAAAAATGCCAATATTATGCACAATAAACCAGGCACAGAACCCTTTGATTTCACTGTTCATCATGCTAAGGGTATGATTTTTACAAACATAATGTTAAAACATGGCACATGATCCAATTCTATTGCTGTCAGCTGACTTTCCAGGCCTGGAGTTGGCGGAATCCTACAGTGATGAATTTCCACAAGACTGTGCCATTATTGAATGAAGGAGGTGGCAGCCTCTGTTAATAAGAGAAAAAATAAGGGATAAACTTGATTCAGAAAAAGGATTCATCCGACAAGGACAGGAGTACTTGAAGAAGTGCAATTCACTCATTAAATGATTCCTATTCAGGCCAACTTGTAGAAGATGTATATTAACTGAGACACACTGGGACTTGTGATTTTCCTTCCCATCACAGAAGCAATCTGAGACTTATTTTCCTGAGGGGATATTTTCAAACCCATGCTAAACTCCAAGGAACAGAAGCAAAGAGGCCTCAGGCATGCAGGGCTCTCTCTCAGCTCAGTGATCTCAGCAGGAGCACTTGACAAACAAGGCTTTCCCTCCCTAGTGCGGTGAGTGTGGATAAACGCGTGGTGAGTGAAGCTCGCTGTGTCTTCCCGCAGCCCTCCTGGTGACAGCGCTGTTTTCTCACGGGCAATTTGCACTCAGACTGCTTTGCCAGGACTGCCACAAAATGCTTCACAGCCTGCTGCTGAAACCTGCCAGGTACAGGGGGGCTACACACACTCCCCCTGCCCTCCTCGGAGCTCAGCACCACACACCCCTGCGGTCTCTTCCACCGCGGAGAGCTCAAGAAACTCAGCACCTGCCAGCAAGTTTACACTGAGTGGAAACAAAAATGTACAAAATATAATAATGAAGTTAAAAAAGAATTTAAATTATCCTTCATATCAATAAAATACCTGCTTTTGTTGTCACACAATAATACAATCAGGAGCTACCGTAAAGATATAGGATGAATACTAAATGTCCTTCACCACAGAAAATACAAAAAAAATATCTTGTGTAATAAGATATTTCCAAATAATGCATTTTTACTTTAGCAATTAGCATTTGTTAGAATACCTATAAAATAATTTTTTAAATATCTAAAGCATATAAGTGATAACATTTTAAAAGTGAGAGACTAATGTTCCTGTTTTGAAGCATTTATTATGTTTGCTTTCCCATTACTTGCTTTACATTTAACAAAATAAGGAAAAAAATTACCTTTTAAAAAGCACATTAAAAAAATCAATTTTAACACAATTTTAAGTGCCATAAAGGGCTTTATATCTTTGAAAAGCACTTATTAAAAATTACATCTTAAATACCCTACACTAGAAAGTAAGTTAGCCTATAAGCCTGATAGGGGTCAGGGTAATAACACAGAATGAACAAATTACACTGTCATTCCACTTAAATTATTTAAGTTATTTAATTTGACCTGTAGATAGTCTCTTGTCTTCTCATCATGCCTGACTTTTAAGTGGGAGGTCTTCATTCATGATGATCCTTTAATGGAAGCAAAGCTTTCTCCATTTAACCCATGGTGTTATCAATCATGTACAGGGATAAATGAGGCTGTAAGATTTTGCCAGTATCACAAATGACACTGTGACCTGAGGCCAACATCTTTATTTGCTTCTCCAGTGATTCACTTCAGCAGATATTAACCAATTTTATAATCCATGAAAGGCAAAATTAAAGGACACCATCCATAAAACAGAATAATTCCTATCAGCAACAAAGTGATGTCTGTATTATCTTATAAATTATATGGCCATACAGTGTGGTAATGTAATGAAGTAAAGATGGTAATAATCAAATGCCTAGGGCAAATGCTAATATGCATTTAATCACACAGCATGAAGCCATTTGTCACTACAGTTGAATGCATGTGTACATAAAATACATGAGTCACGTCCTTATTGTTATAGTATAACAGCATCAATTTCACACTATCACTTTACCACAATAACAACTGCAGGGTTTGATATTAACTAAAAACATTCAAACGCCAGAAGTGCGACCGAGAGCAATATCTTACAAAAACTGCTTGGGAATATCTTCCCCCTACTATTTAACTTAATACATTCCAATAGTGCATGTGTGCAGAATTTGATGGTATTTCTCTACAAAACCCCCTTTGGGTACATTTTTAACAGGCTGAGTTTCTTTTTAGAAACAGGGTAATTTATGGCATTTCAGTTTAGTCTGGATCCATTTTTAAGATTGTTTCGACCTTAATAAATAATAATTGATTTTATTGTTTGTTTATCAGTACTTACCTACACACAAGGGGACAAAACATCTGCTCCAACATAACCTAAGGTGTTTGCAAATGCTGCCTCCAGAAAAATTACACTGAAGCATAAGTATTAAATTCAGTTCTTGGTGAAACTCCAGAATGAAAATATTAAAGGACAAAGTTTACCTGCTTAGTTCTAGTAACTTCTTATTAAAAGGATGGCCACAAAAATATATTTATCACCACCAGATGCAGACACACAAGTTATAAGAACCAACACTATCACCTCTGTGCTTCAAATGGAGCCCACTAAAACTGACATTTTATCTGTAAGAAACATTTCTATGACTATTTGTAAAAAACTTTACAAAAGTTTATGCAACTGGAATTAATTCATCTAGGCATAGAGCGTGCCTAATATACCCACACACAGAGTTATGTCCAGTCAAGAGTTAGAATTTAAATTTAAATATGTGGAGTTACTCTATGGTCAAGATGTTATGGTGTCACTGTGGAACCATCAAGTCAGATTACTGGGTAACGAGTATAATCCAGATTTTTGTCATGTTAAACTAAAGAGTATGAAACATTGTTTGCTTTTAAATAAAATGGGTTTTTAAAATATTTATACACAAAAATGGCACAGTATCACTGAACTTTATACAAGGCACAAGTATTATAAATAAATAAATAATCCCCCTACAATGGATAAGGTTCCCCTTGTGATCGTTGAAGACTCAAATACAGGCTCTGCCTGTTTGATAAATAAAACAATGCCTTACATACATTTTAACTATGCAAGGAAATGTCTTTTTGACAATGTTCAAACCAACTTGTATTGGAGAGAACTAAAAGCAGATTTGTCTAGAATCCATTGTTATGTCTAAAACGCAAAAACTACATAAATCCTTAAGTTATAATTTTCTGAAGTTATAATTTTCTGAAGTTATAGCCCAGATGTTAGTTTAGGAATTAGAAAACAAGCAGCCAGCTGTACCAAAGGAGCATAAAAGCCCAGACTCCATGATTCTGCTAGGAAGAGCTCACCAGAAAGAACGAGGAAAACAAATCAGATGTTCATCATTTTCCAGATTCCACACACCACGTCTGTCTCACACAAGCCAGGTGGGATTCCTGAGCTATAAGAAAACCTACTGGCATCCAGTGCCATAAAATGTGGACTGTGAAACATCTGGGTACATGGCCCCTGTAAAGGCAGCTACAGAAAAGACATCTAGAGTATGCTACATTTTTTGAGAACCATTGCTAAGAACCTGTATGTAAAGGTTTAGGTAGTCTGACATGTATTTTACTAGGTCTTAAATGTCTTGGGCTGAATTTGATTTAAAAAAATAATTATAATTTTTGAAGGCAGCTTTCTCCCTATCACTATTTGTGCCTTTTTTTTTTTTCCCCCTACTTTAAATCCAGAGATTTTCTGTAGGTAGGGTTATTTATGTTTATACTTCTGCAGCTTGAAAAATATTTAATGCAGTTCTGTTTGATCTTGACTGAAGTTTGATCCTTCGATATAGAGATTGATAGACGAATATTATTTTTCATTTTCTCCTGCAGGCCACATCTTTGTTAGGAAAAGCAGCAAACTGTGTGCACCAGACATCCCCCAAAGCCAAGCAGCTCACTGGATTTGCCCACCCAGAGCCATCTGCACAGCTGCAGAAGTGCAACTCCTTTGAGCTGTGGAAGAGTCACCACGCCAGGAGCTGGATTTGGGATGCAGAGGGCTAAGAGTGGTGCCATGAGGAGCACACTCCAGATCAGGGGGTGTAACACACCCTCCTCAGGGAGCTGTGCTGGGGTAAATCTCTGGTTTGTTTCCTTTGAGGACGTGTCTTTTGGCAGTTTTGGGTCTTAGTTGAGAGTGGCTCCATTCACACATGCAAAATGAAAGCAAACCAGCTAAAACTTGCACAAGAGTGCAGGTTCTCAGAAAGGCAGTCACTGCCTCTAACAATTCCAGAAATTACATCTCTGTATACATCACAGGGCTATTTAACAAAAGTTCTGCCTTCCTAAAAGGGGATCCATCATAAAACTTATATTTTAAAGATGCCCTTCAACAGTTTTATTAAAAATATCGCTGTATTTACTCATTGTCATCTGCAATTATGATGATCTACAAATCATTATAGAATCATACAAGACCAAAAAAATATTTCCTTTGCAGTCCTCAAAAACTTTAGAAGTTAATCATTTTTCAAAATATCCCCAAAGTTTTCAGTTTTCAAAAATATATTGACAACATTATAAGACAATTTGTTCTAAAAGCAAACATCAATACATCAGTATTGTGTGTTCATTTACAAACAATTATGTTCTTCTTAAAAACAGAACATCAAGATGTGGACTCTTCAAAAAGACTCAAAACCAGAAAAAATAAAAATCTAATATTTGTACTTTATGTAGACCGACCATATAAAATCAAAAATTGTTTGAAGGAGGGATGAGGCAGACTTGTGGTTTTTGAAAGCACAGGATTACAGGATTTTTAAAAATTTTACAGTAAACCAGGTAGCATTGTCAATGCAAAGTTCTTCTTTTAAAGGACTGCTTTATACTAATTTTATTATAAATATTGTTTTATACTAACGTATCATAGAATTTTCTTTTATTCATACATTATGTAAGCGCACACAACATCCCAGGCCATGTAAAAGGTCTTTCTACCTCACTGTCTCATCAACAACAAACAAAAATCCAGTAAAAATTCTCTGCTACTGAATTAAAGTGAACAGTAATTCTCTTCTTTGACTTTGCAACTACAGGATTTTTAAATCTGTCCTGAGCACAATTTTGGATTGTACGTTGCTTTTTATCCTGTAAGAATCAAGTACAACACGACCACCAGTGTGTACTTTATGCTGGAGCAATACACCTTTGGAGACCAGACTCTTTCTTCAGACCTTTTCTGGAGAACATTTTCCAACCTTTTACTGCTGCATTAATACTACTTTGCTGCACCTACTCTCAATAGGTAGCTCTATCTACCCTTTTCCCTGTTCTTCCCTATATTTTGAGTTTATATTTTTATTAGCTTACCTTAACAACACAGGGCAGAATCATCCAGAGGACTCAAGACAGAAATTCTGGAACAGACAGGGTATAAAATACAAAGCCTTTTAGTAAAGAAAGCAAAGATGATGTTCTTTGCCACTTTAGCAGCTGAAGACTTAAAATGCCAGATGTGCTCCATATAAGAGATATCCTACAATTCAGCATGGCTTATCCAAGGAAAAGATTTGTGAACATGCTCGTGTTTCTTGTTTTCCAAAGATAAAGTAGCCCTAGTCACATCAAAATGTCCTTATCTCTGATAGTAGCAGTTTCTGGCCTAAAATCAATAACATTTGTTTAACTTTTAGATAAGTGTAAAGATTTTAAGAGTGGAAGCTGTGCACTCATTCTAAAGTTACCTTTCTCAAAGCCTAGGAAAGCATTGTGTCATTTTGGGGTAGGAGACCAACACTAGCCCCATGAGAGAGCAAAACAATTGTCCTTAAAAACCTGCTTTGGAATCTTAGCTGACAAAACCATCACCAGGTAGCAGTAATCTGAAACAATCTGCTGGATAACATGATGGTTTTTATCCAGATTTTAGTAGAATTGAGGGAGAAGCATTAAACAAAGAACTCTCAGCTGCTAGAACCCTCAGAGCTTCTTTGTCAAGAAGCAATGGATCTTGGTTGGCTGCTTTGCTTTTCTCCCAAGTTCCTAAATTATTTTTGGTGGATTTTTCACTTCTTCTTCTTCTCCATATTTCCAGCTCTGTTTCAACATGTGAATTTAAAAAAAAAAAAAAAAAAAAAAAAGAAAAAAAAAAAAAAAAAAAANAGGAAAGCTGAACAACACATTCCTGAGAAGAGCAAACTGATGACCCAGAAAGCATATGGGAAAGTCCCTCTGAGAGCCCTTTTTTAATTCAACCTGCAATACTTCATGTCGATGTGATAACAGGGGCTGCAAGGAATGATTGCACTGCTCCAAATCAGCTTCTGAGATCACAATGCAGTAAAGATGACTCCCATCAAATACAGAGCTATTGCAAATGCAAATGAAGGGTGAAGTTTTAAAGAATTTTGTCACTTGTTCCAAAGTCTGTGTTAGTTGCCTGTTGAACTCTGGATGAAATTTAAAAGACTGGAGCTGCTTGCCCCAGCACTGCATTGCTTGAGATCTGCATTTTTGCCCCCGCTACAAGAGGTTGCCTTCAGTAATCTGAATTCTTTTGATGAAAACATATCATCTTTCACAAGCTAGACAGCATGTTCCAAAAATGGGTGATTAAGTTTTCATATCATATCATTTGGTTAATAGGGCTAACACAGATATTGTCAGGATCCTTACTTTCTGTAATCAAAAATAATTGCATATTATAGTGTATTTGTCTTTTATAGGACATTACTATAGTAAGACCATAAATAATTACAGAAGATTTTCTTCAACCACAAGTAAAATATTACTAATAAGCTAGCAAAAGATAACTCATTTCAGCTCAAATTAAAAGGGGAAATCATAAACAGCTGCGCTCTGATCAAGACTGTAAAACTGTTTTCTGCTTACAGCATGTTTGTATGTGGGATTAAATGCTCCTCCCTAGGCTTTCCATCCGAATACTTTTCAGTATTTAGTCAGCATCCTCTTAGCTATTCGTACAGAGGCATTAAGTGTTGAAGGGATTAACAGAAGTCAAGGTTGCCCAAATTTTACAGGCGCGGAATAAAAGCAGAGGTGTTTCAGCGCGCCCAAAAGCGGTTTGTGCCCGTTTCAAACACCATGCTGCCACCTAGCCGACATCCCGCCGAACTGTGCTGTCCTGGACGCGCCGCAGTTACAGCCTCAGCCGTGGAGCAAAAACCGAACCGTTTTCCAAAAAAAGATCAGCGAAAGACTAAGTTACCAGGAGCGCTGGGACCTCCATCGAAATTCCCTGTCCAGCACAAAGCAGGCGCAGCTGCAGCTCCCAGTGCTCGTACTTGCAACGTTGCCAAAAGAGTGGGTGCGCTCCGGGAGGGCTCCACGCTGCTGCTTGTCTGTAGTTACAGTAGTGAAAGATTTCCACCAAGTGTAAACAAGGAAATAATTAGTACCACCAAGTAGGGGGTCAGTCCAAAATAATACAGTATGAGCAATGAGCAGATTGATGCTGCGTCAGCAAGTTCAGGCGCTGCTGGTGTTTAACCTCTTTCCAACACTTTGGGAGTATCTACTTCATATCCAGAAAGAACTGGTTTTCCTGGTGGCTGGTTTGTTTCCTTTTTGTATCCTCTCTCTTCCTTTAGATGTGTCTGACAAGTACTACTTTTTCCTCCACAAACCATTCCTCAACACAACTTATGCTAACATTGCTATTAAATATTTGGTATCCCTACAATAAAGCTTCAAAAGGAATTATATTATCTCAGTGGGGCATAATATATGAAGAAATTGACATTATGGTGCTCATAACAATTCATTGTTTCCTTGCTGCCTGAGCACCATAATGTGAATATTAGTGACAAAAAATCGACTCTCATCATAGGAAAAATGTCCTAATTTTTTATGTCTGCATCTTACTCTAGGTTAGAGTAAGGATGTCTCTGCAGCACCAGGTTTGGAACAGCTCCCACAGGAGGCTAAGAATGGTAGGAGGAGGCAACAGGCAGCCTTGCACCAGAACACAACATTTTATGTCTCCTCTCCATACCACAGAATCCCCAAAATCCCGGAACAGCAGAGACTGCAGAGAGCAGGCAGGAGTTCTGCTCCTGCCTTGGGAACCCAGCCTAATACACAATCAACAGGCACAGGATTTTGGCAGGACAGGAGGCAGGATGCATGAACTTTCTGTAAAAATGCATTAGAAGACCATAATTACATTATATTGTGATAAAAACTTGAATGCAAAAGGCAGAAGAAAGAAAAAAAACCAGTAACACTTTTAAGATGACACAAATATCCTGAACACGGTACTTTTAGAGCTCTTTTTCATGTTAGCCTTCACCACGAACATGAAATATATTAATGAGACCTTACTAGAAATCCTCGGTAAATGTGGGTATGTTATGTATTTGTTCTAATTCTTAAGTGAATGATAAATTAGAACTTTCCTAATTTTGCAGCTCAAAGCCCTCTACTGTTGTCTACACATTTAGTTTGGGGGGTTTTTTTAGATAAAACATATGTTGCCACAGCACTGACAGAGATGTCCTAGGGCTTCACGTATTTTCCTCTCAGACCTGTGGCAGGACAAAATTGATCATATGCCCAGAGGCAAGCAGCCTGGCTACATTCAATTAGTATTTCCAGACTCTGCATGGGGCATCGCATAAACAATCCATATGAAAAGCAAGACACTAAACCTTACGCATTAAAAACAAGGAAAGACACTGCTCGTTTTGGGGAAGGCCCAAGATACTAAGAGCGTTGCAGCCGCCCAGGCCCAGCTGGAAAACTGCGTGCTTTTTTCCCCAAAAAGACAAATAAAACTACACACACACCGTGTTTTCCCCAGTTCCAGGGGGGAGGTTTTTCTCCGGCAGCACCACACCGAGCCTTTGCCCCGCGCTCCGCGCAGCTGCCGGGCAGCGAGCATCCATTTTTTCAGGGCCCGGTGGGGCACGGGCAGAGGCAGCGCAGCTCTGTGTAACACCAATTTCACCTTGTTGCAGGACAATCAGGGCAGGACGCCTCACCCTGCCCCGTCTAGGCGCGAATCTCCCTGGAAAGAGCCGTATTTTCAAGCCCCCGCCGCCTTCCCAGGCCCGGGGCCGGCCGCCCTCACGCTCGGCGCCCCGCGGGAGCGCAGCGGCGGCACGGGCACCGTGAGGGCTTTGTGCCGGGCACCCCCACAAAGCGTCAAAGTACGGAAACGCAGCGAACATAGCCCAAATCCTTCACTCTGCCCTCTGGTGACACCGTGTAAATTCGTCTTAAAGTGTACGGAAGCCAGACGACCACTTGTTTTTTGTTTTGTTTTGTCCAACACACCGGCCACTTTTTTCTCATCTCACACGTCCCACTACATGGTTGTGAGCGAACGAGTATTTTGCCCCAAGTTTGTATTACTTTTTCCCAGACATTTGTTTTGTTGTTTGGGTTTGTTTTCTTTGGGGTTCGGGCTTTTTGACATAATAAATTAGATTTGTCTATTTGACTTTGTTTCAGCCATGACAATACTGCTCAGTTTTACAGCTGGTTAAAATGCACATAACACTAAAGGGGAAGATGATTTGAGTTTTGGGCTGTACACAGCCCAACTTTGCTGGAGCACACATGGTAAACAAAATACTTCATAACAAAATCAACATTTCCAAGCTGTAAAAGACATATTTTTGATGGACTACCTGAAAGAACATTATTAGAATGATAAGCAGAATGGTGATGACGATGCTCAAAACTGTGCTCTTACTCAGTCCAAATAATTTGTCATTAAAACTTTTCCAACAATTATTTCATTTCCTGGACAGTAGGAATGGAGCTGACTTGCAGAAATACATACGCTATTCTAAAAAAACACAACACAAATTTGAAGGCAATATAGGAAACCTTTTTACTTATTTTCCTCTGTGTGCTAAAATTCAAATATAAATGTACAAAAAAGTTGGGTTTTATTTAAGATGGTTTGTATTTCACTGGATTATTGTCATCGACAACAGCATAAAATCATCATTTCCTTAAGTTTTAGGTTGTCAGTGTCTTTCAGTAAAATCCACAGCATATAATTATGCATATTTCATGTTACACATAAATCAGACTTTATGGAAAGATAATACACTCACTGTGTAATGACTCGCCTTTTTCCCTCCTGAAATCCTGTGATTCAACTTGGCAAAACCTGAAACACCAATTTGAAACAACAACACCTGGAATCGTAATATTTTCCAAAGCACAAGTCAGAAAGTTTTCCTCAGCAGAAGTCTTTAAATTGGTGATCTGGATCTCCCAGACAGGGACAGAATTTGGACTGTCACCAGTAACACGAGCCTTACTCCTGCCAAGGGCACAGCTGGGAGCTAAGAAACCACCCGAGCAGAGGGCTGACCCTCGGACTGGAGTCCACAGACAAGTGAAAACAGATCAGCACATAATGGCTCCAGCAGCTGCTGGAAATTGTGATGTTTGTGACTCAGCACAGCGCTCCAGTCTTCAAAATGCACTTGGCAGTGCAAGTAGATTAAAATATTTAGCAAACCTTCGTCATCTCTCTGATGTTTTCCACTAGGAATTTGAAGAGCTAATCGTGCAAGTGTATACTTAAAAAGAAAAAAAAATCCATTTTTTGAGGAAAAAACAAGTTAACCTTAAAATCTTCGGATGTCATCTCAAATCTGCATCCATCTTTATTGTAAATACCTGCTTTAAATCATGTGCCCATTTTTTAACCACAGTGTATACT
>VYXD01015738.1:0-43826 GCA_013397195.1 Hylia prasina
AGTCTGTGGACAATGACAGGGCTAAGGAAAGCATGTTCCCCACAGATATGGGAGAGAACATCCAATTCCTGTACCCTGCCCTACCCCATTTTCTCCTAAGACAACCCTTCTCCCATCCAGCAAGCTACCCTACACCCCCATTTTCCCTGAGACAACCCTCTAGCTGTCCTGCTAGCCAATCGTTGTTGTTGTTATTGTTTTTTCATGTTTAATGTCCTTATTTAACAAGGCAGTTTCCAAGTTTTTTAGTTAATAAAGAAGGGGGAGTTGTGGGGAACCAGGAGGGACAAGGGAGGGGCTGCTCTCCTATGGAGAGCAAGAACCCTGTGAGTTTGAAAAAGCAAGGTTTCTCATTGGTCCGTTTTGGTGGGCTGCCAACATTCTGTAAACCCCACCCCTGAGTTAGGGGATAAAAGGAAGGGACTGGGACCGTTAGGGGTCCTTCAGAGCTAATAAACCCTCTCTGGAGATCACAGATTCTCATACTTATTTCCCGTGTCACCTGAAGAATCTGCTAGCTGGGAAAAAACTGCTTTGCCCCAGACTGTCAAAGATAGAGTCTGGGAAGCTGAGGACAGAAACCGTTCTGGTGAGAATGGACCTCGGGACGGCTCAAGAGAAGTTGAATCCAAGATCCCCAGCTGCTGGGGAGAAACCCCTGAGGCAGATATAGTTTTCAATAACTTTTAGTGAAGCCTGAATACTTAGATGCACACTTTTTTCCTTCTAAATGAGTCTAATGACAACAGTTATTAAAGGAGAATCTGCCAGCAGGGACAGCTGACCCCCTGACCACAGGGATAGTTCATAGATCAGTACATGAAGTGAGGTGAAGAAGAAGGAACCAGGGGGATGTTAGGAGTTATGCCATTTGCCTTCCAAAGTCACTGTTAACACGTGATGGAACCTGGCTTTCTACGGGATGGCTGAACACTGGCCTGTCAACGGGAAGTGGTGAATTTGCAAAGTAAAATTTGTTTTACCTTACATACAGAGTGTTTTACTTTGCTTTCCGTATTAAAATATCTCAACCCATGGGTTTCCTCACTTCTACCATTCCAGTTCTCTCCCTGAGCCCACTGGTGGGGGAGTGAGCAAGGGGCTACATGGTGTCAGGGTGTAAACCATAACACTTGGTTATAACAATCTGACAAATAAATAAGAAACTCTGAGAGGATAAATAGTTACAATGAGACACAGAAAAGGAAGTGAGAGATGCCTTCCACCTTCTTAAAAGTTCTTTAGGACCACAGGAGGATACAAAATAAAAAATATAAACCTCAACATGCAAAAGCACCAACATACAAAAAATGTCAGGGATGAAAAAATAGTGTTACTAATAGAATTGTCTTTTTTACTGTTTTGGTTGATGTTGACTGACAGTCTTGGACTGTGTAGACTATGTAAGCATAGACATTGTCTTGGGTTATGGAAGAAAAAAAAAATTGTATTCTATTTTCATCTGCTGAAAGCAGTTGGGAAATGTTTTTTCTTTATCTCTTGTTACTCTGGGGGGAGGGGGCAGATGCCTTTCTGATAATGGCTCAGCTGTTAAAACCAGGTGGGGTATTGTTTCTTATCTCTTTCACCACCCATCCTTCCTCCAGGGGGATATTTTCTGCTAATGGGCCATTAAGGCTCACCAATGACATGACACATTTACATCATCCCATTGTGAGATGCTCCACCCAGTGGGTGGGGGCTCCAGGATCCCTGCCTAGATAAAAACTGAGACTCAGAACCCCAGACAATCCTCCTTTCCACTGGACTCCAGAGGAAGATTGGATTCATCAGACTCATCTCAGCATCACTGGACCCTTCTTCAACGGGATCATCTGCTCCAACAGATCATCTGTTTCTCCATGAGGACTGCTTCCAAACACCCTGACCAACAGGGTGTCAGGTCGTGTCCCTGACTCTGTCAGGGTTTTCTGGCTTTCTTGTTTGTTTGTTGTTTACTTGTCTTTTTTGTACTAGTACATTTGTACTTTTAATATTCCTAGTAAAAGGACTGTTATTCCTATATCTTTGCCTGAAAGCCCTTTATTGCAAAATTATAATGATTCGGAGGGAAGGGGTTTACATTCTCCATTCTAAGGAAACTCCAGCTTTCCCTAGCGGATACCTGTCTCCTAAACCAAGACAGACTTTCGCTCAAAAAGAGAAGCAACTACTGTAGAGGAAGAGTCTCAAGTATCTCTCGCATCTACAGGGCTTTTGAGGAAATTGTTTTTCTGGTCAATGTTTAGTGCTCTTTGAGACAACAGCACAAGACTGAGACTTCAGCAGTGTTTTCAGTAAACTTCACATCTGAGCAAAAAAATTCCAATATGGAAAGACATCTCAAATGTGCTTTCTGTGTAAATACATTTTCTAACTTGCTTCTTTGCCTCATAGGATTTATATTAAGTGTAATGCCACAGATCTTTGCCATAGTCCACCTTACCAGGTAGAATTACTTTTTCTAGAGGCATCTACCACTGACTAAATGACAGAGCATGTAATAAACGAGACAGAATGATTTTCTCTTCCCAGGGCAAATGGATTGACGAGCACACTGAGCAGAGTTTCCTACCATCATAAGAGATACATAATGTAAAGAATTTAGGAGATTTACTATCTTGATCCATGCTTGTGATTAATTCTAATGACTGTTAAACAATCCCAAGTTAAAATGTCTGGTCTTTGAAGTCTGATTGTGTATGCTGTGGGCAAAGCTTTCCCCTTTGCTTTGGCATGCCACACACTCAACCAATGGAAGTGGCATGATAGCTCAAGGGCAGAATTTAGCAGTTGGGATCTAAAGTGGGCAGTCATTTTACTAAATGTGTGTTAGATCCTCAATTTAAAGTGCCAAAGCATACCTCAGGATTAAAGCAATACAATTCCCATCAAAATCAATGGGGATTTCATTAACATACTCTCACACAGTGCTTCAAAACCCTGCTCTTAGCTTCTGAAAGCAGGAATGGGTATGTTTATTCAAATAATGTTAATTTATAAGAAGTCACATTATTAACTTGCAATAAAATCAATGCTAAGACTTTTGACTTTGAAGATTTAGTGGCAAGTATTTTAGGTCCTGAATATTAAAGTCAAAGAGCAGAGTAATGTGAATCAGAAAGAGATGATAGAGGAACAGTAAATAATGAAGGAGAATGTAACTAGATAGAAAATATAAAGAACATTTAAAAGACTAATAAATGACAAAGCCAGTTCAGTGCAGATAAATGTAGAACAGTGGTGACTTTGATGAGTCTTTATAACACAACTGTGCATGCATTATAAAATAGGAAGAACAAAAAATGTTAGAGTCAAAAGAAAACTATGTGTCATTGATGTAGGAAAAGAAAGCTTGCAGACGTCTTAACACATGGATGAATGATGACTTTGAGAGAGTCTCTATGACAGAAGCCTGTTTTTCATAAAGTAGAAGTATGAAAGATCAAGACCTAAAAAATGACAGAGGGGGAAAAAAGAAAAATTCTACATGGAGTTTAAAGTATGAAAAAACCACAGCAATGTTTCTGTAGAGGAAAAAAATGATATAGATGAATTGTTCTCACTACATTTCTAGCACTGATCTGACCATGCCCATTACACAAAAGCAGTGTTTACAGGAAGGATTGCCTTCTGTTTGGGCACCGTACAGTGATTATTCCTCAAGTGTTTATTTTTCATGAGCAGTAAAAATACAGTGACAAGGATAATAATGTTCACATACAAAAGACACAGATGGGGAAGAAAAATAGATATGAACATATAAAAAGGTATGCAGGAAAGGCAAAGAAAAGATCACAAAGCAAAAGAATGAAGAGACAAATAAAAGGAAGTTGAAGCAAAATTGATTCAGGAGGGGAAAGAAGTCCTAAAATGCATCTTTGGCTCATGTTTCCCAAGCCAGCTTTAAACAAATAGGTATTTTGAGTCTACTGCAATATGTAGGCTTTCTACAACACATGTGTACAGTGTGGATGAAATCAGGGACTTCCATTTCAGTGCCTCCTGACTGACTGTTGGGACCAGACACTATTCATTGCTGTACTGTGGTTCCTTGTCTTCTCTCCCTATTAAGCTGTTGCTCCTTCTTTTAGGGATATTTAGCACAATAGTGAGCAAGAGCAATTAAACTGTGTATCTAACCCATGAGATTCCTGAAACTCTTTTGATTGTAAGCATCTCAGCTCTAAGAGCATCTCAGACTGGGCTCTTGAATAATTCTAAGAAAGTCACAACAAAAGGGGATATGTCCTATCTGAGAAAGCTACTATATTAGATTCCCTACAGTCACACAGCTATTACAAATTAGTTTGCATTCCAGTTCATAATTTCAAGGACTTTTCCCATAGAGAAGAAAATAGCTGAAATAAAAATTAGAATTCTATTATCATTGAATGACTCTGGAGCAAACTTGCCTTATTTTCTACTGTAGTCTAATTCTGTGTAAGAAAATACCTTGCTAAACTTATGTAAACCAAAATGCACTATAGTTCCATTTTGGCAGAAGTGACTTTCTGTTGAGTCTGGATCACTGGTGTTAAAAAAAAGTGGGTGCCCTGAGTGTGTACTATCCTGGATGCTAAAATATTTACTAGAGTTTCTGTGTGTTTAACTTGCCCTGGAGTATAGTTGGCGTGTTTAGTTCCAATTTTTTAATGATACTACTACTCCTGCCAGTAATTTTTATACCAGCTGCACTGGACTAATTATATGCTTTTCTCAAAAGCCTGTTTTTGAAATAATTATGGCCTTTGAGCATGTAATAGACAGCAAGATTTGTGTAGAGAGGAGTAAAAAACTTTCCATTTGAGGAGAAAGGATAAAAAAGGTGGGCATATCATTGTTACATTCTCATTTTGAGTGCATAAAGCTGCATACCATTTCAAGGTGCCTGTCTAATAAAGCTTTGTTCCTTTATGTCCACGTTACTTGTTAGATTTCTGTGGGTGTTTTTGTTTGTTTGTTTTGCTTGTTTGTTTGTTTGGTTGGTTGGTTGGTTTTGGTTTGGTTTGGTTTGGTTTGTTTTTTTTTTTTTAAATTCTCATTAACTGCATTTTGCAACCTTCTTTAAGTCAAAGAAAATAAACTAGCACAGCTAACTGTAGTGTAGGATCATTAATGGTGCCTTATGGTCAGAAGTTTCTTTTCTTTTATCTCGCCTCCTGACTTGGAATTGCTGAAGAGCTGAGGCTTTGTCCCGATGCATACTACCAGGTCACTTCAAACACAATGCCAGGCTGTCTGCAGTTTGAAGACTATTTTTGAACACTCTCCTTATTTGCTGACTTCTGTTATTTTTTAGAGATTAAGTCAAATATGGAAAATTATTATGTTTGGAAAGGTTTATTCTGGGGCATGTGTAGGGGTATATTTCAGAGCTTTGATCTGGTCTAAGACACATGACTCTTTTAAAGTTAATGAGAAAGTCACAGCTAGAATGGCATGTGATAATCTGAAAATTTTCCCCTTACTGCCTCTTAAGATTTTCTGTGTCATATGTTATGGTAATAAATGGTTCTCAGCATGAGGTTGATTGAAAGGGGTATAGCTGCATGAAGCAAAGAACTTGTCTTTTCTTCATGATCTCTGGATAATGTTATTAGCATATGCAGGATCAGCTCTGAGAGTAAGCAGCTTTTGTGACCAGGGAGCTTGGAATTACATCAGTTTGAGTGAACTTAAATGTACTTTCATAATTTTTCATTTGAAGTTATGTCCCTGAAAAGAAATTGAACAAATATATGGGGTTTTTTTCTGCATTATTGTTGACTACCCTTAACGTGGCTCTGACACAGTAAGTTTCAGGACCTGTGCTTTCCAGACTATTATAAAAAGTCCTTGATATTGGAAAGCATCTAAATAATATATCAAACTTTGAGCATGTAATAGACAGCAAGATTTGTGTAGAGAGGAGTAAAAAACTTTCCATTTGAGGAGAAAGGATAAAAAAGGTGGGCATATCATTGTTACATTCTCATTTTGAGTGAATGGAAAAGCAATTAGAAGACTCTAGTCAGAAAGCTTTGGTGTATATGACTGTATATAATGCATATTATTAGTTTTGAAAAGTATTTTCAATTGTAATATTCATTGTCAAAGTAGGGAGGAGCTGGGATTCATTCACATGTGTAGGGGAAAAAGAGGTACAGTTGAGGAGATTCTTAATTTTTCTTCCTATTTTAAAATATTTAAGAAAAGCCAGGATAAATAACCATTCTCAAAAATAATGTTGCTTTTCATGTGTTCTATTTATTGTTCTAACAAACGTTTCAAATTGATTAGGCTATGGGTAAATTAATGAAGAAGCAGCTTGATCAATACTTTCTTGTACAACTTGAGAAGTATCTAAAAACGCACATGCAGAGAGGGTAAATGAGGGAGAGAAATTCTAGATTTGGAACAAATTGTGACTATTTAAAGGTTTCTAAATTTAGCTGCAGACATTTTCAAGGCATTGTTCTAGAAAATCTGATCACAGGGGTATTACAGATAAGAAAGAATATTCACCACTCTAGTTCTCTCTTTTTAACCTACTGTAGCAATGTTAATAAAATCAAAATATGTAAATAGTACAAGACCTGATTGTGGGGAGTGTCCTCAGCATCCTATTTAAAATATCAATATGAACACTGGGAGTCTGTTTTCCTGAAATCTACAGCTTCCTCAGCCTGCAGCTGGCCTGGAATGGTGCAGCTGCATGATGTGGTTTAGTAGATTACAGGTTACAGCAGCAGTGCTGCACTGACAGCTGGACNATATTCTATAGTCTATATTTATGATATGTTAATAGAATTTTCATTTTTCTATCTAATAAAATCTTGACCACCATGAAGAGAAAAACAAACAAAAATCAATAAAAATTAATAACATTTGAGGACCTTTCATTAACAAGTCAGTGGTGTCATACCTGTGACTTGACCACCTGTGTTCTAACAGCCCTGACTGCTAGGTGAGACTGTATTACTCACAGTACTAAGTCAGGCATGTGTTCCTGTCTCTGCAGGTAACTTGTAGTGCATCACACACCAGGTCACAGGTTATGATGACACTGGTTTGTCCTGTGCCATGAATAGTTTGGGCTTTACCTTGGGTTTCCTTTCCCTTTGTAACTCACCTAAAAGAAAGGGATAAACGCTTTTATGGTCATTGTATGATTTCAGTGACTGCACAAGGCGTTGCTTTGTTACTTAAGAAGAAAAATAATTAGTTTTTATTTAGAAAATGTTAAAATTCTAAAGTAGGATATAGTTACAAATCCATATAACAGTTACAAATACCTATGCCAGGTTTGGTATGAAAGCCATCTTGCCAAGTTAGGCCAGGTCTATTCCTGGATTAGTAAATGCACTCAAGGGAATACCTAAATTATGTTGAGGATGATCTGCTCACACTTTTAGCTACAGCTTTAGTCATCTGGAAACACCTTTGTACTGAAGACGAGCTAGAAGACTGGAGATGTGTTTCCTAACTCTTCACTAATTCTAGCCTAGAATTACTCTTTTCTGTTGCTTCCAGTTTGCATGAAAAGGAGGTAAATTGAGCCTTCATCTCCTCAGGATACAGATGAAGTCAACACCTTTCTAAACAAACAAATTCATTGTTTTCACATCTACTTATCTGCAGAAATGTCTTTTAGTAAATTAATTAATTTGTCTGAAATCTCTGAGAATTAGTTATTGTCAAGGGCTGCATGGGTTCCAAAGAAAATCAAAAAGCTGGTTTCCAAAGTTTTACTAGACCACATTACGTTTGTTACAANGGTCTCTTCCAACCTTGAAGATTGTATGTTTGTATGATTCTATAATTAATTTCTGTTTCTATACATCTTCTCATCCAAAATTTTGAAATATTCCTTAAAAAAAATCATTCTAGAAAATGAAGAAACAGGTAAAGGATATGAATTGATTGCTGCCATAAAAGCCACTTAGAAATCATATTCAGTTATGTATTATCTAATTTTATATTATCTAATTATATATAGTATATAGTATATAGTATNCTGGTTTGTCCTGTGCCATGAATAGTTTGGGCTTTACCTTGGGTTTCCTTTCCCTTTGTAACTCACCTAAAAGAAAGGGATAAACGCTTTTATGGTCATTGTATGATTTCAGTGACTGCACAAGGCGTTGCTTTGTTACTTAAGAAGAAAAATAATTAGTTTTTATTTAGAAAATGTTAAAATTCTAAAGTAGGATATAGTTACAAATCCATATAACAGTTACAAATACCTATGCCAGGTTTGGTATGAAAGCCATCTTGCCAAGTTAGGCCAGGTCTATTCCTGGATTAGTAAATGCACTCAAGGGAATACCTAAATTATGTTGAGGATGATCTGCTCACACTTTTAGCTACAGCTTTAGTCATCTGGAAACACCTTTGTACTGAAGACGAGCTAGAAGACTGGAGATGTGTTTCCTAACTCTTCACTAATTCTAGCCTAGAATTACTCTTTTCTGTTGCTTCCAGTTTGCATGAAAAGGAGGTAAATTGAGCCTTCATCTCCTCAGGATACAGATGAAGTCAACACCTTTCTAAACAAACAAATTCATTGTTTTCACATCTACTTATCTGCAGAAATGTCTTTTAGTAAATTAATTAATTTGTCTGAAATCTCTGAGAATTAGTTATTGTCAAGGGCTGCATGGGTTCCAAAGAAAATCAAAAAGCTGGTTTCCAAAGTTTTACTAGACCACATTACGTTTGTTACAACACACATTCAGTTTTGACGAAACATCACAGCTCAGCAGCTATATCTGACAGCAATTTGATAGGGTTTCATTTACCCTTCTAAAGTTTATTATGCTGAGGAAAACATTTAAGGTGTTGTAAACGTGACAATATACTTGGTAAATCACTATTATTTACTTAAAAACTAACCCTGATTTAATTTGATATGATTTTAATAACCGTATTTTTTTAGAAAATAAACATTTCATAAGCTTTTTTAGAAAATAGAATTTAGTAAACTTGAATATAAAATTAGAATGACAAATTTCTGGAGACAGAAGATCTGTACAAGTTAGAGGTTTGGACTTTAAAGACTAGTTTCAATAAAAATGCTGCTTACCTTATAAGTTCAGTCTTGTTAATACTGTAAGTACTAATCAAAAGCGCCTTATTAAAATATATTTATGTACAGAAAAGCTGTAGCAGCTAGAGTATTGTCTATCAAATTCTCTACCCCACTTCAACAATACTGTCCTCCTGTGTATCTGTGTATCTCAGAAATCTATGGAAACATAATTTTCTCCCTAGAAAATGTGTTTTTCTCTCATTCTCATTATATGTCTCTCTCTCTTCAACTGGTGTTTTATTCCAAAAGTCAATGCATCGGTACCTTCATTTAGAAAATCCAATTCATGGTAATTAGCAAACCTGCTCTTGAATTTGTACTAGTAATACCCTAACCCACAAACTTCAAGGTTTTGTTCTTTCAATCTTCAAGATTTTTCTGTTTGAAACAGTTTGATTTGGTTGTGTTATTGCATTTAGTAGTATGTTATATACAGTAGCATATAATAATCCATGCAATGAGAGTCAAGAAAACATATTGACAAGAAGGTCCAAATGCCCTTTGTTTATTTATTTATATAATCCATTTCTTTGACTTAAAATGAGCAGATTAAATTTTACTTTAAAACATCAACTTATTTCAGGATAGAAATAAAATTGTGTTTACTCTTCCCATCTTCATAGTGACTTCAGCATAATGTAAAGCAGACATAGTCTCATTCTCTCTGAAGAGATTTAATCAATCTGTTGCCAAATCTCTCTTCTCTGTTGGCCTCCTTTGTGTTTTTTTATTTAACATGATAACCTGAGGAAAACCTGGGTGAGGTGAGAGAATATTTTTTTCTACCTGTGTTAGTTTTTCCATCTCCAGCCTCTCTTCTCATCTGTGAAATCATCAGAAAATATTTTAAGCCAATTATGTTTAATACATTTAACAGCCTCTCTTAGTTTTCTAAGTCTATTAAACTCCTTTTCTTCAGTTGCAATCCCCATGTCCTCTTGCATTTTCTGTCACTCTCTGTTTTATTGGATTGAGAAAAAACTTATGCCAAACTACTTGGTGGTGAAATGTGATTTTCACAAGAATATTCCCTTTGGTCTTCAGGGCTTTTGTGGATACAGAAGAGCTACTATCACAACTTTAATAAACTTGTCTTTGAAACTATTGAGTTATGTCATGTGAATTTTCCCTTGGGTCTTTAGGATTTTAGTGGAAATAGAAGTGATACTATCACATCTTTAATAAACCTGCTTTTGAAACTACAGAATTATCTCCTTTACCATTGTGTAATGATGCTGATATGTGGAAATAAATGCCTAGGTTAATGGGTTATGCAGGAGAATGGATTTCATGCATAATCTAGTCAGAATTTCCTCCCTTGGGTTTAGTGTGTGACAGTTTTTCTGGCTCTGTGTTTGCTAGACCAATTTTTTGTTCACTTGCTTTGCTAGAACTGATGATGGTACTTACATAGACCAGACAATCTTTAGTTTTCAAATTTTGCTGGATCTAATTTAGATTTGATCTATGCTCAGTAAAAGCATAGATATCTGCCTCATTGAGGCAGAAAATTTCTTATTTGTCCTTATATTTTGGTAATGCCAGTTTCTTGCATACAGACTAATTCATAATTCTTCAGTAAAAATCTCTCTAATATCCACACATCACTGTCATCTTATTTCTCAAACACTTGTCTTTGCTCATCAGATTTCTGTTCTAAAGTTACATGAATTGAGAAGGAGTAAGTATGTCATTATGATTTGGGATGGCTCATGTAATGACACATAGACTCCAATCTTCTTGGAGGCCATACAGCAAAGTTTATTGAAAGACAGATTCTTTTTAAACAGTGTTTCGATACAATGAATATGATTGGTGGTTTAGAGTCTACACCTCTTTGTAAACCTGGAAAACACCAGGTGTCAGGAGGAAGCTGTCTAGGGATTGTTCATTTCATTTTCATATTGGTTTTTTATATCTTATTATATCGTGATACACTAATTCTTTACTTATATACATAATTTTAAATCAAATGGTTTTATATTTTACTGTTTTCTTGCATTGTCAGAGTTTCTGGGAAGATTTTTTTGTTAGAAAAAAAGTATCAGGGTTTCAGTATATTCAGAACTATAAATTCAGCCATGTAGTTGATCAAAAATAAATTTAGCTACTCATAAACCATTTTATTCTCCTCTCAGATTACTTAATACTATGAAATTATTTGATTTTCATAACATTAGTGGTTGTTTATCATTTCCATGAACCCATCTTTCTTGACCCTCTTTCTTGCCACATAGCATTCTGGAATTTCCCTTCATATTGTGTAAGTACTGAAATAATCAGCATATGGGCAATGATTGGTAAACATTACTATATTTTTGAAAATGGAAGTTATTCAGGTCAGTCTGCTTTTTATTTCTCCCAGGATGAAAACTGCATTCATTGCTAACAGATTTCAAAATAGCATTTGAAAGAGCAAATGGACAAGAGTCTGTACATATAATATGCACTTCTGATTACTAAAGTAGAAGCAAGAATTACTCATGGGGTCTTAGATCATATGGGTTTTACAGAAAACGCTAGTGACTGGAAACTATTATTTTCAGACCAGTACCTAGTTCTGTAGAGATGGAGTTTTTACTTTACAGTTAATCCTGTGCACTTCTGTGCAGATTCATTGTTGAATTATAAAATTATATGGACAGTAAAAGTTCCTGAGGAATTTTTGTCTCCCTCAAGGATCAGTATGCAAAGTCTCTTGATCTACACAAACAAAAATGTGAGTTTTACAAGAATCTTCGTCCTATGGTTTTTACATCTCTCTTTTCTTCAAGGCAAATATTAATGCAATTCAAAAGACCTGAAAAATAGAAAAACAATAGGAAAAAACATAGTACTCCATGCTTCAAGAAATATGGAAATGCTGTCAATACAAACACACATAAACACTTTCTACACATGTTTGATGGTACATACTTTATCACTTATAAATCAGAGAAAATTCTATATGTAGCTGATACAGTTTCAACTATCCATGAAGTTCCTGATTTAAAATCCCCAGTCAACAAAATTCAAAAGACACACCCTACTCACATCACTAGGGGTCAATTTATACCTTAGTCCAAACTTCAAGTACAAGTTATAACAATGCTTCAATTGAAATTCTAGCTACCCTATTTATAAGAGTAGGACCAGATAGCAGCACATGCAGCAGCAGCAGTGTGGCAGCTCAGGCTTCAATGAAAAGAAACATTTCCATAATTTCACAGGTGACTTTGGAAGTCTGTGAAGGAACAATTTTAAACTAGCTTGTTTATTGACAGCTCAGCTATTTCTAAATTAATTACAATCAGACATGGAGTAAATGAATATGAATCAGTACTACACAGTTGGCAAGAGAAGTGTCCTGTGTGTTTTTTTCTAAAGTATTAGCAGATGTATTTAATTAGAGAGAATTATAAAACTTTTACTGTAGTCTTTGAAATGATTGATAGTCCTAGAGAAAAGTGAATATGAGAAAATCTAGAAAAAAGTGAATATGAGAAAAGTCTTTGATTCTGTACTCCAGAGCAGATGGATGGAAAAGATAACAAGAAAATTAACATGAAAGGAAGGACAAAAAAATATAAAACAAAAATGAGCAAAGCTGATAAAAGACAGAACAAATAAAATTTTAAGAAATCTACAACACCCTGAAAATGAAAAGGTCTCAGTCAGCAAGGTTGTCATATTTACTTTGTTGGAGAAACCTTCAGGGTCAGGGAAGGCTGCAGGCTGCTTCAGAAGCCTGTGGAACTCAGACTTTTCCTTTGTTCTGCATTTTGGACCTGGATCTAACATGCAGATTTAAGAATCCATTTCATCTAATTAAAGTTTGCACCAAGATAAATTGAATACAGAAGAGTGTGTATCCTCCATTCCCACTGATGTCCATTTGCTTCTGATCCTCTGTAAATCTCTTCAATATCTTTTATGAATTTTCTGTTGGAGTGCTTAAGCATGTTTTAAGGTTGTTCAGTATGCTCTCTGCTTCAAGATCTACAGACAGATGTAGGAAGGAAGCAAGACCACTGACCGTTTTGGAAGTCAATACTTATTTATACTAAACCAATTGTCAAACTATAGGGAATAATCATATTGAATTAGTAAGTTGCATTTACTATAAAAGTAGAAATTTTAATATTCTAATCAAATAAATTAAAAGGTCTAGCATGCATGCAGAGCAGTTGTTAGAAAAATATGATTGTATAGGAAAATTAATGTATCTGTATCAGAAACAAAAAAGGGCATTTCTACTGCCAGCACCTCGTTTGGCTGAATTGCATGCACAGAGAAAAAATAGAGACAGCGTTTCAAACATGTAGTCCTAGATAAAATCCATATCATCAATTCAACCCAAATGTCAATAGCAGTACAGATTTTGTGCTGAATTCTGTACATAAGAGAACAAAAAATGGTGTACTTTAAAAAATGGGTTGTTCTTAGAGTCTAATGATGACCAAGGGAAAACACAACTTCTATTGGAAAAGAAGATGACATGCAGATGTACAATTTTATCAGCTATATCTATGCCCATTCAAGGATATCCTAGCAGGCTACTTGCTCCTTGATACATACAGCATCCATCTCTTTTCTTGGCAGTGGCCATAATGTCATCTTTTTCTCCCACCCTTCTATGCCCTTGCCTGGACACACTGCTGTCCTTGCTGCACCTCTCCCCATTCACATCCCATCCCCTCCAACACAAACTTGGCCCCAGGAGCAAGGAAGGATCTGTCTGCCTAACTGCTTCTGGTACCTCAAGAAAAGAAAAAAGAAAATTTTCAGAGAGGATAAGTAGTTAGGGTAGGGTTGCTCTGATTGTGCTGGATAGCTGAACCCATCCCAGACACTTGAATTCCTACTAGGAGTCTTGTGGCCAGAGTAAAGGTAGTGGGGAAAATGGCTGGTGGTGTCACAATACCTTCCTACAGTTCTGACTGCATGAAAACACCCCGAATTATTAGTCACATAAATTCTTAGAAGTAATCCATATGCCATGCATCTAGCAGAAAAAGCAGCATAGCTGTATCTTCCAAGGCAGTTTTCATTTAGTCAGACTTTTGAAACAATTAATGAGGAAAAACACAAATAGCATAGCTGAATGTTACTCCAGCATAACCAGAAAAAAACAAAATTCTGCCTTAGCATATGTGCTTCAAGTGAAATGATAAATAAGAGAGAAAATTGCCAGGGAGTTTTCTGTTCTGTTATTAAACTAGCACTGTTAATTACAATTCTGTAGCACTTGTTTCTTTTCTGTTTCCTTAATTGTGTGACAAGGAAACTTTCTACCACAAAATAACACAAAATCATCTACATTATTAGGGTCTTTTTAAAGTAGTGCTGGGAACACATCACTGGCTTCATACAAAAAAATAACTGATATTGAAAGACCTTTTCTTGTGTTTTCCTTAATGTTTTAGACTCTCTCTTAAATGTATTTATTACTTAATGATTGGCATAAAGGCACTTATTTGCACAGCTGGGATAATGCCAGTTTAGAGGGAACCAGAATGATATATTCTGCAACTGCAACTAATCTATTTTGTCTAAGTGTTTGTTCTCAGAGGCCAATGTCTGTCTGGAAAGTTCTTGTGTGTTAGAATGAACGTTATTTCTTTCAGTGGTTTCTATTTATCACAGTGCCGTGAGACACTACTGGCAATTTAGAAAAGAATAATGCCCTCCAGGTTAGAGACCAACAGCAGGAGCTGCTCCCATAAAGACAAATGTACTAAAGATTTATCTGTTTACCTATGTAATTTTTCCCTCTTTAAGATACCAAGGGATTTTTGTGCATCATTTAGTACTGATTTGTAAGAGGTTGTTGTCTAAAGTAAAGAAACATAGCACCTTAGCCTTTTCTTGCCAAAAATTCCTCATGTTTTAGACAATTTGAAGAGAATAGAAATTATTTTATAGTGAAATATATTTTCAGAGCTCTTAATGAATCTACTAAAACATATAATTACCTTACTGCTTCTGAGTACATTAATGGTTTGATTCTCAGTGTAACTGGGGAGACAGGGAGGGGGAAGCGGCTGTCATGTTTCCAGGAGCTATTCCCAAGTACTAAAGATAGGCTGTGAATTTAAAACTTCCATTTACAGAAAGCAATGATAAAATTCTAAGAATTAGTGCTGCATTGAATTAATAAGTTAATTATAGACTTAATTTGTTTTTGTATACTGAAGTGGCATACAGAATCCTCATTAAATCTAATGACAGGTTTTTTCCAGCATATTTGCTAATAAAAACATAATAATGAATGATTTTAGGAAACTTTTAAATAATTTTTTAATTTTTAACTTAAAAACATCAGCAACTGTGGATTTTAATTTGTGGGCATTGGGAGAAAGTTTGAATGCAAAGAAACTGTCAAAACTTGACCTTAGGTGTAATATTTTACATAGGCAATTTTATAAAGAGTGACTTGCATGTGTGTGGGGGATCATACATGCAATTATAAACAAAATCCTAATAGATGTTACAAGAATAATAAAGTTATCATACATATCTGCTTAACTGGTGGCTTGAGTATATTTATGAAGGACATTTCTGGATGTTGATTTTGAGCTGCAAGTTATGATATATGACAAAAACACTTGGTCAGTGCCAACTGGAATGTTTCTGGAAAGTAAACTGAAGACCTTTTAAATAGTCCTGAACACTTAACTTCTAGATCAGTCCTGAAGCAGCATGATGAGGTCTTCCTGGAGGAGATCTAGGTTGTTTAGAAGTTGCAGCTCATCAGTTTTTTCCTACTGATTGAGTAAAGGATATGGATTTGTCCCTCTTTCCTAAAGTCTACTTCCAGAAGGAGGTTCATCTAGTTTCTCATATTAAAAATCTTGCTAAAAAAAAAATGAAAAACTATTTAAAGTAGTGTTTTGTTTGGAAGGGTGAGTGAAAAAGAATAAGCCAGCTAACTGGAGATGGAGGAAATGGGGAACTTTGTCAAGACCCCACTGTCATTCAGAGTGAGTGTGAAACAGCCAACTTACAGCAATTACAGAAAACTCACTACTTTTTCAGGTCTTGCATAACAACTACATTTAGACTGCTTCTAACATGCCAGGAAATTAAACTTCATGGATTGTCTCACTGCAGATAAGTAAGGGAAATTTAGAGTTGATATCTTCAAAAGCAAGGTTTTAATTTTTCTTGTACATTTTGCATCAGTGGAATATGATGGAAATTATCACAGTTAGTTATCTGAATTTGGTCCTTAACTTATGTTACTACAATGGCTAGTGGCTGCTTGGTTATTTTCCCCTACTAACTGATATTAGAAGTGTTTTTCCTAATTCAAAATTAAAGACCTTAACCCAATTCAAATCCCCTAAAATCTGTGTGAATAACTGTATCAAGCATCAAACAAAAGTTTTATTAAAATTGATGCTCTTTTTCATAATGTTCCCTAATGTAGACCACTTAATATTTTTTCCAGTGCAACGACTTAATTGATTTTATATCACTGTATTCTGTTGAATGATTTATGTTTAATTTCTTGCTGTCCAATTAACAGTATAATGGATTGTAGTTCATCAGGGATACTACCTCCTGAGCAGTGTTATCTCTTCTGAAGGTGAAAGCCAGTCTTCATCAAGCCATCACTTTTAACTGATTCAATCCTCAACATTTGACAACCCAGCTGTAAATCTCCAACTTCCCTTTACAATTTTTTACCTTAGTCCAAGTAGTCCAAATACTCTATCAATCTTTATTTTGGTTATAGGTTTCAAGAAAGTAAAAACCTGTAGATGGCAGATGTAGGAATATCTATTGATGAAATTAAAAACTATATAAAATCAACATTAATTAGTGTGGTTTTATTTTTACTTTGGAAAAGAAAATGAGGAAATCATAAAGGGATACAGAGGACACTGAATTCTATGACTTCCCCCCCCAAAAAATGAGTTTGATAATAATGGACCAGGAGGCTAAACTGGTACTGAAAAGGCATAAGAGACCTTTAGGTTCTATAAGAGAAGGAATATTTTATTTTAAATTAAACTAATTTCACATGACTTGGTGAGATGATTCTAGACATTGTCTTTAGAATTCCATTCATCTTAATACTGAAATTACATTTCAAACTTGAATATCTGTGGGGAAGAAGAAGAGAAGGATATTCACACTATCTTCCAGTTAAGGGAGAAATCTGGAAAATAATATTTCAGACAAGAGAGAGAAAATAAATGAAGAGTAATAGGAAGACAATAGACAGGTATTGAGAACTTTTTTGAGACAGTAATGCAACTATCATTTGCTTTAAATAATAAATAGTTCCACAAACACTGCAACTAATAGAGTTGTGTTTTTAAATGATTTGTGTTTCATCAAATGCCTTTTTAAATTAAGTAAACTAAGCCTGCAGCATGTTTTTGTTTTTTTTATTAAACACTAGAGAACTCATATGTGGAGAGAAAGAGAGAAGAAAAATGAAAGTTAGATAGTGTCTAATAAAGTTCAAACTTTGATTGAAGCCTTTCCAAGAATTAAAACATTTATAACATCTCCCTCCTATCTACTCTCTTCAGCACAAGAAATGTGTGTATGCAGTAATGGTGCAGTTCATACTAGGGTCTTTCCCTCAGTGTAGGTATCACTGTAGCCTTTTTCTTGCCCCTAGCTAACAATTTTCACAGAACTTGTAAAAGTATAACATCTGAAAACTCTATTTCTCTGTCAGATTTGATAGAAATGGGCTAGCCAGTTCAAAAGTGCTAGAGGAGCAGGGACAGCCATGCTCTCACAACTGCACCAACTCATGAACAGCCTGACTAGCATGAACTTTTTATTCAGGAAAGAAAGGGAGAAAAAAATAAAGAAAACAAAAATCTCCCTTTGGGAAAGATTCACTAGTTTGTTCATTATTTTTCTTTGATTTTTATTATGAAGACTGAAAGAAAAGTCTTAGTTTTGTCTTGCTTAGTCCTGATTTATAATGCTTCCTTCTCGTGCACTGGGCACAGGGATTTCATTTTGAATCTGTTTAGCAAAATATTAAGTTGCATCCCTGGCCAGTGGGTTGTCTGGCTCATCCTGCACTTCCATTCTTTCCTACTGGGTTGCTTTGCTACCAGAGAAAGTTATTCTCTCTACTGGACCCATCATATATCAAGACATTATTTCTTACAAAGATATCTGCACACCTCAGTAGTCAGAATTTTTGGAGTGCATCTTGGAAGTAGTATTCTGTCTGGAACGCCTGCTCCTTGGTGAAAAAAGGGCACCATGGTGGCATTCTGCCAGCCAGATGATGACTGTGGAAGTGACCCCAGCAAATCTGCCCACCCACAAAGGGAATGGATGTGCACAAGGTCTCTAGGGGCATTTCAGTCATCATGGACATAGATGCATTTCTGCCTGACCTTGACACTCAGCTTTGTTCTCTTTCCATTTGCAAATTCCTACCCCCTTGCATTCCTTCTGAAACCATTTTCTTTCCTGCCCTCCCACTCCCTCCACTCTTTCCTCTTTCACAGGAGATTCTCCCTCTGTTGCCATAACAACAGACAGCAACCTGGCCCTGGCTGGGCACTCCTGCCCTTTTCCTTAAAAATTCAACCTCATGTGAAAGCATTTGTGTTTCATTCTCTCTGAGGAATCCTTTTCCCTTTGGCTTTAATAGGAGAAAGACTCACTCTACTCTGCGTGTGGCCACTGTCCTCTTTTTCACCGTCTCAAACCACTGTTTTCACACCTCAAAGAAACAGAGATTTGATGTTTAATTATCCCCTACTGAGTTTCCTATATAATGTACTCAGAAGGGCATGCCACTTTGCAAGCTTCGCTGTGCAAGTACGTTTATCTTTGCCATCCTGGTGTTCTTCTGTGCAATCACTGCTCTGCAGCTGCACCACCTGGACCAGATGCAGATTGATAGAGAAGAGCAGCTCTGCCCGGACAAAAGGATAAGGAAATGTGGAGAGCTGTGCCGCAAAGCTATCATATCAGATAGCAGCAACAAAAACCTCCTCTCCCCTCACCTAATCTGTAAGACTAAAAGAGAGCAGTTTGATGATGTTTTTCTGGCATTGACAGTGAACAAATCATACAGTTTTTCAAAACTTCCATACAGTCTCATTTTGGGTCTTGCTTTGTGGGGAATAAATTTGTCATCATCAAGAACATCAAGATAGACACAAGACTATCGACCTGTATAAGAGTATTTCATTTCAGTTGATTCAAATCTTGTAGCCTAATGTAAAAGTGATTCTGACACATAACATTTAGATTTTAATAGACCTTTCAGCTCAATTACTCTTTTTGAAACCAAACCATGTGAAACTGCAGATGGGAAAGTTGTCTTTGAATCCAGCCATTCTGACCTCTTACAGTGTACCTGGCGTTGTACTGCGAGAACCGACCTTTGGAAATCCTCAGAATTTTAGAAACATCCAAGATTGGAGCACTTATCAGAACATAGTGACTGTGAGCTAGCTGGAACAGCAGGCAGATAGTGTCAGTAGTGCATAGCCTGCTTTTCCTCCCAATTTTTAGAAACTCTATAATGTTCCAATGCGCAGATATTATTGGCATGGAGTTCAGTTCTTTAGAGTATCTACCTGCTGTCCCAGATATAACATCTCTAGACCACAGAGAGGTGTGGATAGAGAAGGAGCAGTGCAAACATTATTTCCTTTGACTGGAAATTTATGCCAATTTTATACTGACACTGCAACCTCCATGACTCTTTGGGGAAGACTTTCATCTAACTCAGCATCTTCTGCTAAAAGTACATCTTGCAGAAAATGGCCTCTGTAGGTAAACTTCATCTGATAAATAACTGCACATATGGAAGTCCTGCTGCAACTCTCCAGCTTGTGAGACCATGCTACAAAAGATGTAAGATATATGTTCTATGCTTTCTATATAAATCCTTTATAATTGAATATCACAGAAGCACACCTCATCAGATCTGGTTTTTAGAAGATTAAGGTGCAGGTAGGCTCCACCTCCCTGCTGTATATTTCAGATGAAGACCACATAAATAATGATTGTTATTGACTGATGTGAGCTGACACAGAGGAATACTGTAAAAAGTAGAAATTCACCCCAATACACTGCCATGTTAAATCATTAATCCCAAAGAACTATTGAAGAATCAGTAGCCATAGGAGGCTTTAAAAGTTCTGGTTCAAGAACAGGAGAAAGGGATGTTGTTCACAGCCCTGCGAGTTTCCTGTTACCTTAAATGGAAATAAGAGTTTAATTCCCAAGGCAGACCTTCAGATCATCTATTTAAGCAGAAATCATATGAGGGAAGGAAACATGCATGAGAGATATAATTATCTAGCTCACATAAAAATTATGCAGACTGGTGTAATCCCACATTCTGGTAGGATATCCAGTTTGTTTGCAGGAATTGTAGGGGCTTAGAAGAAAGAAAAAAGTAGTTGTAGATTCTTTTATGCAACTAAATAGGGACAACTTTTACTATTTGTGCCCCTCCTTTCTGCTGAGCATTTCACATTCATAGCCCTTTTATCTAGTTAGCTACAGTTTCTGTAATATTAGAAACATTAATTTATAAAAGTCTGGCATTGAATTGGAGGACAAGTATCAGACAGTGACAGAATAAAGTTGAATTTTAGTGGTATGGTAGACTAATAAGGGGCATGCAATGGGATCTGTAGACCATTTAGTTGTGACTCAAAGTGACTTCTGTGCCACTCAGGTTATGCAAAAAGGGAAGACCCCTGAAAATGTTTCTGTCCTCCAAAATGGTTCTGACAGCCCTGCTTCATCCTGTGTCTAATTCCTAAACACAGTTAACATGAACTTCTGTTGCTGATAATAATGTTTAACCAGGCTTCTTTCAGAGCTTCTCCAAATCTATCATGTTTGGTCTGCACTGAATCCTCTATGACTGCTATTCTATCTCAAGGTCTCCAAATTCAGTTTTAGAAAAATGAAATGTGATTGTTGCACAACTTTTACTTCACAACTGGAAAGAAAAAGTTCATTTGATGGTTCACAACATTAATAAGGGAGAATTGGTAGCGAGGAGGAGAAAAAAAGGCACAAAGACTTGGTCTAAGGAAACAGACACAGATAAAGTGTAAACAAAACTGCATATTGATTGAGTTCAGTTCACAAATGAAACTCTGGGAAGAAATTGTGTGGAATGAACCAAAGCTTTTTTTTTTTTTTTTTTTTTTCCTTACAGATAATAATAATAGCACCAGCAATAATGCTGGTTCCAGTGAAAAAAGTTACAGCTTTTTTACCAAACTATTCTATGTTTATGAGAAACAAACATTATCACATTTTTCTAATACTAAAGACAGCAGCAGAAGCAAGGAAAAGGGTTATGATCAGCTCCAGTCTGCTTTATTTGTCTGAACTTGATTTGAATTTTCAGTCATGGGTGACATAAATTTTCCACTTGCTGTTAATATATACTGTGTCTCATACCACACTCATCAGCAGTTCACTGAGTTGACTGGCCTCCAACGTACCTGTCACCCATCACAATTAACTACAGTGGCTGTCACAAACAATTTAGTAGAGACACATCTGTGCTCAGTCAGTCAGTCCCAGCTGTGTTGTGCATATGTCTCTTTTGATGAACCCAACTCAAAAACAGGATTCTTGAAAAAGTGTTAAATACAGTGACCTGAAACAAAGACAACAATGTTTAATCTGTTTACAAGTGGATCAAATTTACATACCTTCTGCTATCTTACAGGTTTAGAGATACACTGCAGTGTCACTGGGCATTTCTCTTTCTTTGGTAACTGTCCATTGTCCAGAAAAAAAAAAAAAAAAAAAAAACCAGAAACAAAAAAAAAAGAGTCTTATAGAAGGCAGTGAAATAAGTAATGGAGGTGGTAAATATTACTACTGGTATGGTAGACTTGACTTGTGGTTGCACCTGAAGAATGCTGATATATGCACATATGCACACACCTGACTGTCCACATTTTGCTGCATTTATTGCTTGTGCTGAGCTTAAGGCCTTAAGAGCCTGATTCTATCAGGAATGAATCTTTTAAATTAAGTGTGTTCATCCATACATTTGAACTAACCAATCTGCCACACAATTAGAAATCCATGTTTAGTAGCTGGCATAAAGTAGTTTCTAAACTACTGCCAATATCCCAATACTCAATATAAGAAATTTTTTTAAATTCTTACAAAAAGAAGGACCTTGAAATCTTACATGATGTATTAGTACATCAATATTTTAAGGTCGCATAGATTTTAAGAGCACAGAGGGAAATATGTCAGACCTGGAAAATGTGTATCTGCATTTAAAAAGTATTTCCCTTAAAGTACCACTGATGAGTTGATCCAATCATACACACTCCACTCAGAGGCTGTTCTTTTGTTTTATAAGCATGCTTGACATTTCAATGCCTTTTTTTATGTTATGCTGTCATATATAGCTGGGCAAAAATTGCCAGATGAAAACGGCAGTATTTCATAATTCATTTGTCCAAGTAAAAGCAATTACACAAGTCACAAGACAATGAGCAGTTAGTGTCTATAAATGCCTGCCTCAAATGAAAAGCACTCAAAGAGATTATATTTACTCTTACTGAAATGTTCAAAACAGTTTTTTATAAGACAAAAACCACTATAATCAGATTCTCTAGTCATACTGGTCAGTAAATCAAACAGCCTTGATCAGCCTGTTTTGAGGCCAGACATTGCCTACCTTACTTTAAATGACATCTAGTAAACACCAGGAAAATCTGGTGTTTTCTTTTAGCTCCACATGTCTACTGTCCCCAGTTTCAAATGCTGTGTTAGTGGAAATAAAAGCTAGTGCCACCTTTAAATCTTTGCCACTTCCATGAATAATATGAATAAAGGGGAGTTGGGAGACAGCAGAGAGGTTGCTGTGTCCAATAGACTGGTCTGATAGTTCTGGGGAAGCATTTCCCTTTTACTAGTCAATGGGAACTTCAGTGATCTGCCATAGCCTCTCAAATGTGGTGGTTAGTGGCTTAGCCACTTCATCCACCAGTCCCTCACAAGCCATGGATACATGTCATCAGGTCCCAGGGACTTGGGGCTCAGGTACCCTAGATGGTCTGGAACCCAATCTTCTCCTGCTATGTGGAGTTCTTTGCTCTTCCAGTGCCTGCCTCTGCCCCCTGCAACTTGAATCACTCATGAAGGTTGAGGAGAAAAGAGCCATTGAGTACCTTGTCTGTATGTCCTGGGTAACCAGCTCTCATTTCTCTGTGTCCCAGTTAAGCTGATCTCCCATTTCCTTCCAGAGTGCATACAAAACTAGTTCCCTAGCTTTACTTTTTTTCACTGACATATCTCTTTTTGGTATACTTTTCTTTTTGGCTTTGACATCCCTGGCCAGATTTAATTCTATCAGGGCTTAACTTTCCTAATCTGATCCCTGGCTGCTTAGACAGTTTTGTTGTATTTCTCCCAAGCTTCCTGTTCTTACTTCCATCCTCTATATGCTTGCCTTTTGTGTTTGAGTTTTTCCAGGATTTCCTTGCTCTGAAAAAGGAGATCATACTGAACAGACTTTAATATTAAATATTTTGTCAGAAAGTATGTGAGTATATGAGGTGAGTCTAGATATTCTTCATTTGATGAATACTTCTTGGTTCATACTAATTGGACTAATCAAACTTGGCTTCCTGAGTCTGAAATCGGAGTTTCATCTCACTGAAGTTTGCCCAGAACAAGTGGAAATAAGGGTGCCAGCTTAGAGCTACTGAAGTCAAGCAACCATGATTTCTCTGTTTTGTCCAAAAGATGGATCGTATCTGAACAAGGGCAGTGTGAGTGTTGAGATGAGTTGTAGGTGTGAATGATCAGTACCCACAAATGCTTTTCTGCTACAAACATTGAGTGCTCATCTGTTGTAGCCTGCATCTGATGAAGTCTGAAATTTTCTGCCTCTACTAGAACACAGAAAAGGTTTCCTTCCACTGCAAAAGTGGACATAGAGAACAAGTGGAAAGATCTAATAAAATATATATACACAACCAAATGTAGGAAAAAACTAATTAAAAGGTATTCCCATGCCTTGGAAACCAGTGAGGGCTTCTGCAGAAACTCTCTCAGCCATGCCTCCACTTACTTGTTAGTGGAAGGAACAACGTACAAGTCTTGGTAAAGCTTTTATGGATTGCAGAGTTGTTTATCGCATGTTTTATTTTTTAGATCCTCAAATGCATTACACATTTCCTGAGATTCAGTATACAAATAATTTGTTGGTTCATGGATTGTCCCTCTTAGAGTATGGAACCAAAGAATAAAGAATTCCATCTGTGAAATAAATGATTGCTCTCATTATTAAAATACTATGTTCTATATTGCAGATACTTGGTATTGCAGATTTACTCACACTTAGTGATCTCATTTAAAAGATGGTGCTTATGTTGGCACTATGCCAATGAAGCAGAGTCACTGTGGCAATTTCATTTTTAAATCTTTGTAAGCTAAACTTTAGATAGAAGCCTATGACAAAGCAAAGACTTTCAGTTCTGTTTCTTTTTTAAAGGAAATATACTTAATTCTTTAGGGGTATCTTAAAGAAATTGAAATTAACTGAAAAGCACAGAGCTTTGCATTTTTTCCTATTTAAGTTACAACTATTACTTTAAAATTAGAACTGCTGAGGAGAAGAGAAGAAAGTTACAGTTAAATTTTCTTAATTAACCACATTCGGTACAAACTGAGATCTATAAAATGCAAATGCCATCATAGATCAGGCTAAAGTTCTATGATCTGACATTCTGTCTACTGTATTTATTTCTACTGCATGCCTGTATAGAAAGGATATTGTTTTCACTCTTTCAGATTACTTTATTTTCTCAAAGAAAATGCATATTTTCCTTTGGAAAAAATGAATACAACAATGTTACTGAGACTTTACCTATTTAATCCCACAATCTAATTGTAAACCAACATTCTTTAAAAGACCCAATATAAACCAGGGACAGAAGAAAGAAAAAACCATATTAGTGGATTTCAAAATGTATTTAACATCTGAAGCATCAATACCCACTAACCATGAGTTGTGTGCTATTGGCTATCACAAAGGAATTCTGTTGGTCACAACTCGCCTGCCAGTAGTAAAGAGCCGTCACATCTAATGCACTTCTGCATTTTTGTATTAGCTGATGGTATCAATAATTTAGGTTCAAAGAAGTTTGAAAAAAGGAGAGACATAAAATTGCCCCATCTGTTCCACAAAGGACAAGAAACATTTTGTTGATTTTACAGCACAAGTACAGATTATGAAATCAAGTACTGTGTCACTGTTACTGAGGCTGTATAATGGACAGGGCATTTCTGGGAATTGCAAACTATCCTTGAATTCTGAGGTAAAGGTCAAAGACCTTGGGACTTCATGAGAGATGAAAAAAGTACTCAAAATTTCATACAAAATCTAAATTATATTACAAATTAGAATAAGAGTTTGTACCCACATACTTATTATTAGCGTAGACCCATTTCATTTTGCATAACATGCTGACATTAGACATGATGAAAAATAAGTATCAGAAAGGAAAGATGTGCAGTCTGTCTGAAATAACTCTGTAAGGGTTTAAAATTGCTGCAAAACTGCAAAGATCCATTTATTAAATAAAAGCAAAGACTGAAAAACTATTACCTGCAACAGTAATAGTAACTAAATGTAATTAGAATAAACATTATTAGATAGTTTGCAAAGCAATTTATTAAAATTGAACTGTCAATTAGCTCATAAAACCTACTTTCCTAAAACAAATCAATTCAATGAATTAAAAAGGATTCTAATCAGAAAGGAGCTTATTACTGTTTTTAAAGGAAAATAAATGCCACTGCTTCATACATCGACATTCACTTTACCTTCTTGTGCAAAACATATTTATTGTGCAAACATATATGCAATACATACATAACAATTAAAGGAAACAGATTGTTATGAGTTCTTACAAAGCATATATATATAAAAAGCCATAGCAAAAGATTATATTAATAGCTTTCATTTTCATAAGTTGAAGGACTAACTTGAAATTTTATCAGAAATTAAATGGTGGGTTTTTTTTCTCATTAGTCTTGCATTGTACTTATGACAATTAATGGTTACTTCTTATTCCTTCTGAAATTTTATGTTCTTTCTGGTGTAAATGCTCAACAACTGAAGACTTATAAAATTACACAGAAAGTATCTAAACCCAGAAATATTCTCAGGAACAGAACCGTCCTTTTAAATGTTAGTACCTTACCTCAACATTTTTTAGAAATTTTACCTTAGGGAGACGTTGACTGAGACAACCAGGCAATTCTGACTCAATACTTTTGTGAAAGGATGGGGCAGGAGAGGGGAAGAAATCTCTTCAAAGGCTTTTGCCAGGTGATAAGAGATCAGAACACATTCACAGGGCTGAATTGAAAAGAACAGCATAAATGTTCAGATCTTGGGGCACCAGCCTATGGATTATTTCCATATCTGGACAGATTTGCTTACTCCTATTACATAAGAAACAGAAATCCAATAGATTTATGGTGTGGATATTTATACAGTAGTTAGCTGATTAACTTCTAATGCTACAAAGAAGCGTTCAGTGACCCCATTTCAGAAAGAAAAGAAATAAACCCCTATTTTTAGTTATGTATGTGGGTTTCCAAGTTGCTAAGAAAGAATATATGTATGTATTTCTGCACTGGTTTTAGTTTGTTATTCTATTTTTTATTCTCTTCAACTATTATATTTATTATATATTTGGGCACATATTGTGCGGATGGGAGACAGAAAGTTAGGTCCTCACCTATAGACAGCTGAATGGTATTTTTACGTTTTGTTCAGTGAGGTGGTTTTTTGCGTGTTTCATTTGGATGGTGGTTGTCAGGGTTTTTTTGATATCTTTTCATATCAGACCATTGCATTGTGGAAGGCACTGCAAAGTTTTAGAGGCTAAACATAGTACTACACTAACAGGTCCATCTTCTTTTTTCCTTGAGCGGGATCTTCAGGAGAAATTTACTGCAGCATGAAACAATTTATTCTGTTTGTAATTCTCAATCTTTCAGGAAAATTTATATTGAAAATGAGCAGGGAATCCTGTTTTTCTTTTTTTCAGTAACACTCTAAGGAATATAAATTTGTTACAATAGCTCTTGATTTCAGTTCTGTTTCTCAGATGGTTTATCCAGTGTTTCTGACACTATCAAACGCAAATGCTCTCAAAATAAAGTTAAGCTACTGTTCTTCACAATTCTTTGGTGCATTAAAGATAAAATAGGTCCAAAGATAGATCACAGAAGTTTAGTAGAACCATACTATAGGCTAAACTGCTGGAAATAAATGTACAAACTGAAAAATGATCAAACAATTAACTTTTTGGACCGCATTGTGATCTATCCTTAGGGTAAAATAGACCAAAACACCTGTTAAATAGCATAAAATGTAATTTTACATAATGGCCTTTATTTCTCTAATTTGCTTAGATCTTGGGAAAAGATGTGATCAGGAAAAGTATTTTATTCCCACTGTGGAATGAAGTGCCAAATTGTTCCAGTTCCGTTCAGTGTGTATATTGTACTTATGCACAAACAGAAATTCATTTGCAGATGAACTGTGTAGCTCCAGGAATTTGCTACAAGAACTATGATATTAGAAAAACAAAAAAACTTTATGATATATGCATATATGTTACTAGAAGGTACATTTTTGCTTTTGTTGGGGTGGATTTAATGACTTAGGCCAATAAATGGATTATATTGAAATCATAGAAATTATTCTCTGAATGTGATTCAGTCTTTATCAGCTCAGAAATGCCTAAAATGAACAGCACAGTATTCTACACACAAAATGCAAAATGTATGGAAGAGTATTTCAATCTTTATCATCTATTTGTCTTAATATAGTAGAAACCAACTCTTCAAGTATATTTGGCCCTTCTGCTGTGCTCAGTGCCCGAAAGTCTCTGTAATAAGTTAATTGATCTTCCAGAAGTAAGTCTTAAATGTCTCACCCACACAAATCTCAATTTCTATTAAACCAAAGCAATCCAGCAAGCCCAAGTAAGTTGGTCACAAGGTTACCTCCTAAAAGTAAGGCAACATTGGGAAAGACTTTGAAAAATCAGAACATAAATTATTTTTCTAGGACATCATTCTTTACATTCCATTTCAAAATACTAAAGAAAAAATGATAAAAAAAAACTTTTACCCATTTAAAGAAAAATGAAAGGATTAAAAATGTGGGGGATTATACTCCTTGAATGCAAGTAAAACACTTGTGTAAAAGTACTACTTCCAGATAGACTACCCAAAAGACAAAAGAGAAGCACAGGAAAAGTGGGTGAATATTAAAGCTAAACCAGTTTTATATCTAGAACTTGATAGTTACATGGGCATTTGGTGACTAACTATTTAATGGCAATACAGAGGGTATGGGCAGCATGAAAATTAAGTCATAACACCTGGGCTCAAATGTATAATGCAGGGTGAGACATAACTAACAGAAGAAAACAAATCACGTAAAAATGAGTCCCATATCATTCATCTGTAATAACAATTAAGTTCAATTCAGGGTTTATATTTCCCCACCCACCAACAAAGCTTACTTGAGATTATTTTCCTCAATTTTTTTCAAGGCAATTACAATCTATATTAGTTGAATTATATTATCACATGGAAATAAACACTTATACTCCCTAATGATGACAATCATTTTGTAGGGAACAAAAGGTTCAGTTGCTTTTGTTTTTGGTGGTTTTTTTAAAATATAAATGTATCTTTGTCTACAGTAATCAGCCATTATTTCTGGCAATATCCCTGTGGCTCCCCTGCCAGCTGGAAAGGAAAACAATTATACAGTTGGCATTTATTTAGGATAACAGCTTCAGAGTCACTGTACAAGCAACCGTTTTCATCAGTGTTATTTAGATACTTAAGAATTACCCTCACAATTTGTTTCAAGAAATTATTCTCATCCTTTGAGATTCAACCCAAAACTGAAAAATATTTGATGGACAGAAAGTTGTGCTTTCATCTGAAAGTCACACAGGTGTTTAGAAGTGAGTTTCAGAATGCTTTATGGCATTTACCAGTGATTTCTAGTTGAGTATAGAAGAGAGATGGAAGAGGTTTCAGGTCTGAGAAAAATTTATCTAAGGATAAGATGCCCCATTCCTTTGAAAGAATACTTAAATGTCAGTGCCTCCTTATATTATATGTTTTAATATATATCAAGTTTTGTAAGTAGCACTTTCTAGACATAAGGTAAAAAATAACAAATATAAATGAAAAACCATTATGAAAAAGCCATTACGAAAAGGGATGAGCTTTTAAAAAAACAAAAAGAAAACAAACACAAGTGTTGTAGAAAATTGTAGCTGCTGTCATTATTAGCTGGCTGATTTCTTTTTGGCATCACGGAAGATCCTCAGGGAAAAAAATGTGAGATGAAAGTGCAGAATGATTTCTGGTATGGAAACAGGTAAAGATGTGATAGATGAAAATGATGGATATTGTAAGAAGAAAACATATTGGTAGACTGACTTAGCTGAACCGCAAGCTTATAGTACAATGTTACAGCAGTTTGGGAAAAATCCTAAGAAAAGACATAAAAAGCATTAAAAAGACGGAAACCATGAGGAAATATTCAAATGCATAAAACAAAAAGGCAAAATTACAATATTTTTAGCCAGGAACAGCACTTTTAAGGAAAGGAATTAAATACAATAGCCATATTTCATGCTGAATGGAAAAGATACTGTTTGTGGGTGAAGATAGAAAATATCTTAAGGACATATGTAAGGTGAGGAAGGAAGGGAGATGACTAACAATTACACGCTTAAAATTTCATGTACTATCCTGTATGAACAACATCAACAGAGGTATAACAGAACGCCATGTATTTTTAGGTGTCAGGTTGTAATATAGGAGACAGCAGGAGAGAAAGATATTAAAAAATATTTATTAAAGACAATAGCAGAGGAGATGTAGCTAAACCAGTTGAAACAATCTGATAAGTGCATTGGGAGCAGCAGCTGGCCTAAAGAATGATACACCGTAGCAGCATAGACAATTTTGTGTTCTTATCTCTATTTAGTAATCTTTCACATGGCAATTTACTGCAGTTCTATTGGCAGTTCATATGGATTACTTTGTGCTTCTTCATGTCTTCAAGCTCTACTTTTTATCCAGAAGCATGAAATTTTCAGTGTTTGAGTAACTTAGAAACTGAAAGAACAACAAGATTTAGATTCAGGCACTTACATGTCTTTAGAAGTCTGGCCTTTAGAAAGAGGAACCCTACAGTTATTCAGTGGTATTTTTATCACTTATGGAATTTTGTCTCCTGAGATACACCTGTATTTTTTGAAGGTTTGGCCCATAGGCAGACAGAATGGCACATATCCAAAAAATTAATTAAATGTGATCTGGGGTCATCTACCTATTGTTAAAGACTGGTTATGAGTGAATTGTGGTCCATAAATCATAAATTGTAACATCATGCCTTTCTGTACAAATACATAGATCTTTCTAGGAAAAGATACCTCACCATTTCACGCATGTGCTAAATGGCCTTCATAATGCATCTCAAAAACCTGAGATCAAGGTCCGTTTCAACTTTGAAGCAAATCATATACATAAATATCTAAATCCAGAATGAGGTACCTTGTAAATTCTTTTTCTAGGGAAAACAGCTGAATATGATCCAATAAAACAGTGGAGAAACTGCTCATGCAAGTTAGTATCTTAATCAGGCCTCTTACCATGCCTAATGCTCGGTGAAAAACTGCACATCAATTAGTACTTTTAGACTGGCCAGATCCCCAAATTAAAACCTGGCACACTGACAGGCATTACACAGCTTCAAAACAGATGTTACAAGAATTATACAGTCAGTTTTCAATTGTTTTTATCTCTCTTCTGCCCACACCCTCCACTTTTTCTCATTC
Organism: Hylia prasina; assembly: GCA_013397195.1. Classification (NCBI taxonomy): domain Eukaryota; kingdom Metazoa; phylum Chordata; class Aves; order Passeriformes; family Sylviidae; genus Hylia; species Hylia prasina. The sequence continues at coordinate 30,949 of VYXD01015738.1, forward strand.
AAGTGTATAATGCCTCAGTAGCTGATGATGTTCTGACAAGAGCAAAGCTTCTCCAGATTTCCATGGGAGTTATATGCATAAAATATAGCTCAAGATATAACCATTACATGAGGCTTTGTTATACTGTGCTCAGAAAAAGGGAAAAAAGAGAACAAATAATTTCTAGATGCATCATGTCCTGCATCCTTTCCCGTCCCATGCTTTGTGTTGTAGGTGAAGGTTTTGGCTTTGAAACCAACACTGCCATTCTGCCTTTCTCATTAGATAGGCCCTTCACTATAATGAACTACATTATTAAAGCCAGAAATACTAGGCCAAACAAAATTAGTGGCAGAATAAAACAGCTAGGCAAAGCTTTAGTTTGCTTCCAAAAATCATTAACTGCCCAGATGTTTAGCCATAAATAATTAATACAGTCATTTTGGTTTTCAGAAATGGACAAAAAGTTTTCTGGGAAAATCTAGGAAGCGTGTCTTAAGCTTCCAGATCGAGGTTTGGGTGCAGCTGAGATGCACTAACTCATCTGTGGCCCGCAGGTTGAGGATGGTGATTCTGTCCCTCTACTCTGCCCTGGTGAGACTCCAGCTGGAGGGCTGCATCCAGCCCTGGGGTCCCTGACATAAGAAGGATATGGAGCAAGTCCAGAGAAAAGCTCATGAAAATGATCAGGGAGATAGAACACCTTTCACATGAAGACAGACTAAGCTGGGGTTGTTCACTCCAGAGAAGGCTCAGGAGAACCCTATTGCAGCCTCTCACTATTTGTAGCAGGTTTACAAGAAAGATGGGTCAAACTTTTTAGTAGGGTTGGGATAGGACAAGGGGCAATGATTTGAAACAAAAAGAGGGTATATCTGACCAGACATAAGGAAGAAGCTTGTTACAATGAGGGTGTCGAAATGCTGGAATTGGTTGGTCAGAGAGGTGGAAGGTGCCCCATCTTTGGAAACATCTAAGATTAGGCTAGCTGGGGCTCTGAACAACCTGGTCTGCGTAGAAACAGAACCCTGCTCATTCCAGAGGTGTCAGGTTAGATGATATTTAAAGGTCACTTCCAATTCAATGATTCTAGCCCACGTTCGCTGCAAATTCCTGTCTTTTTGTATTTCTGGGCTTTTTGCTTTAGGAAAAACTTCCCTTTTTATTTTTTTTTTTTTTGTATTATCCTTTACTCTGTACTTTCTTTTCACTTTTTTTTTTCTATTTGCTTTTCCCTTCTCTATCCATTTCATGTTCACTTGTTCCTCCACAAAGTCACTTCATGTAATTTTTTCACTTCCTTTTCTTGTCAGTCCTGATTCCCTTGGGTCCCTGGGACAGGAGGTGTATCTTTAGTGTTTACAGTATATACTAGACAGAAAAACACCTTTTTTGCATAGTTAAAATACTAAAGCAAAGAGTATTTCTATTAAAACCATTATTTCAAAATAATTTCCTACTTCAGCCAGATAATTAATGTTACATAGTCCAATACAAATTAGAAACGCTTATGTCATATCCACTTCATAACATGATATAAAATAGAAAAGGGCAATAGACTTTACAGCAGACACAAATATTTTCTTTTTGCTAGTACAGTATTTAAATGGCATCCAGTAGTGCAAGTCTGTCACAACAAATTAAATTACCATGTTCTGGACTCTTTTAAAAACAAACAAATAAATAAATAAAAACAGAAAGTCTGAGATGTAAAACAGGGGGAAAAAAATATGGACACAAGTTTATTCTGCAAGATAAGGAGATTCAATATGAGCATATCACAACAATAATGTGAATTAGAAAAGCTTATGTATTTTCCCCTATAGTTTAAATTAGAAGTTTATATACAGCGTTCCTTGTAATCTTGTATCATGTGGCATCTAGAAAACTACTGAACCTCCACAAACATTGAAATCAGACAACAGATAAAGAAATTTTTACAGGGTTTAGAAGTGACCAAGGAAATGTACAAAAAGTAAATACTAAGTACCTTAAAAATATTTTTTAAAATTTAAAAAAAATAAATTAGGAAAAAATTTGACTTCAGCAGTAACAGTCAAAGAAGGAAGCAAAAAGAAATTAAACTTTAGAGAGTATATTTTGCAGGCATGGGAAGGAGTGTTCTAATTCTTCTTTAATAACTCAAGAGAGGATAAATTTTTCCCTAAAATAGTATTGGCTGCACACTGACAGGAATAAATTTGACGCCTGGCAGCAAAAGCATCTGCTAAGATCTACTTAAGGTTTTATAAATCTATCGTGTGGTACAACTTTGCTATACCAGACTAGCATAATAAAACAAAAACCTAAACTTCTGGCACTAAAACTAATTAGTAAGTAGAGTGAGGTTTGGGAAAGCAGCCCAGATGAGGTCAGCCACATGATAAAAGTTTCTAAATATGTAGAGGACCTAAAAAGTAAGTATACACTGACAACAGCTCTTTCACGTTTTAGCAAAAAAAAAAAACAACCAAAAAAAAACCCCAAAAACCAAACAAAAACAAAACAAAACAAAACAAAAAACCAAACAAAAACACCATCACAATCAAAACTTGCCTTTTGAAGGCAAGTAAAAGCTATCAACTTTTCTCAAGTTTGTATAAAATAACAGACCCTGCTGAGACTGTAGTAACCACAGTGACTGCTTTAAGAATCCTCTAGCCTTTGATCTCATCTCATTCTGGACAGCTATATAAAAACACTTTGATTCAACTAATGAGTACTATTCCCCAAAACAATTTAAAGGAGCATCTGGATGTTCTTGAAATAAAATGGAATGGAAGGAGATGCAGAAATGTGAGAAACACACTAGAATGCAAAAGGATTTAAAACATTACTGTGTAAAATCCATCTTCAGAAAGATGAGGGGAGAAAATACCATATTATATTCACCTTCAAAATTTCTCCTGAATTGTATATTCATGTTTCCACTCAGTTCTGAGGAAAACCACTTCCCAGAAATATTCTTAATAATTTTTTAAGTTTTAAGCTTCTGTACTGAATTAATGGTAGACCCAATGTTAATGAGCAAGTTGTATTTATTTAAAAATGAATCTATGTAGTAGTGGGGGGAAATGTTGAAAAATTCTTTTAACTTTAGCACAATAATGTTTGATTCCAATATCCATGTTTAATGCTTGGTTTTGAACTACACAGTGCTTAGTACAACTGCCAGAGATTAATGTGGCTTTGTGTTAATTCTTTATATTTGTGACTAATAATCTTGTACCAGCTATTGCTTCCTTATTTACCTATATCAATGATTATTACAGACTAGCAGATGTCTTTGTTTCGAGAAAAAAGGTTGTGTGTCACAGCAGAATAGTAAGAGAAATACATTATGACCTGACCATATCTTTGAGATGATCTCAAGGAAGAAAGATTATTTGGATGATCCAGAACCACATTCAAATAAGTCCACTGAAATAAGTAGCATATATGCATGCGTTCAAGAAATGTAATGAATACATAATAGGCATGTAGTGAGTATGTATTGGTTTCATTAATATAGCCGGGTCTGTTAAGCTGCTGGGTGTGCATGTTAGGTGGAGATTCCCTCAGGTACTCAGTGTGCTAAATAAGCTAACGTTGTCTTTCTAACCCAACAAACTGGTTGGAAATTTTTCCCAATTTTCAGTGACACTGAGGAGGTAAAACATTTGGTTTACCTTCAGGAGTCTCAGAAGTTCTTGTATATTTTTTTATACCAATATTTACAGTGAAATATTCTATATCAATCACTCATGCTGTTTCTGAAAAGGAAAAACGTATCCCAGATTTATGTTATTTTTTTAAATATGCTCCAAAATTGTTCTTAGGAAAGGCTTAAGGTCTCATTGCATTCTATGCTGAGTGATTGCTAAAACAAAACTAAATTCATGCCAGAGAGCAGACTCAGCAATATATGTAATTATTTAAATTTAAATCTGATGGTCAAGGTCTCAGGCTTGATACAGCCTAGTGGAAAGTTTAATGTTGGAATAAAAGCCTATTCCACAGTTGCATCTCTCATCTGCAATGATAAAACTTGATTTGACAGCTGGAAGAGAAGCAGACTTAAAGCTTTGTGGGTCAGCCACAAGGGAGAAAGGCATGCTGACACACAAGGAAGCATTAGCACTTATGGAAAAAACTACTCATTGTACAAGTACTAATATATTAAGTTAGAGTAGAAACTCTTATACTGGTAATCACAAGCTCTCATGAGACATTTATTGGAAGGAGTTTGAGCAAATATTCAACACTGCAAGAACAGCTCTGTATAGAGCAATGAGAAAAGAAAGAAAGAATGACTAAATTATCACCTCTAAGAACACAGAAAAAATAAAGCAAGAATATGAACTGCATATCTTAGTCACTAATTTCCAAAATGACTGTTTCTCAAGGAGATATATCTTTATAAGCTTTTTGCAGAAACTGTTTCAATATTTTTCTCCTGTACTGATCTGTTGAGTTTATGATTTTCAAAATATGAAAAACCAGAAAGATCAGATCAAAATCTAGAATGTTTCTTTTACATCAGCTTCACCATCACAGTTCCTAACATTAAATCTCTTTTCATCAAATATTCGAGCTCCATCTCTCAGAGCTCAATCTCTCTGCAGAAGGGCTAGAATTTCAGTAGCTGGTAGGAACAATATGCCTTTAGAAACAGGCTTGTCAAAAGCTTCAGCCAGGAAAAAGAATTAGAAAAATAAACAATCCAAAATTATTTTATGCTGGCTGCAGGTATTATTAAATGGATGAATGAGGGTCTTCTATTTACAACTGATTTATTTGTTGTGATTTTTTTAAATAGAGGGATGTATTTCTCTAGATACTGAGTTCTGGTCTCTGTCGGTCTGTTTGCTCTTTTGTTTATTTCCTTCCCCAGATGATATTTATTATTGATTAGAAAATAACATTTTTAATGACAAACAAACCAATGCAATCCTAAAGTCAACAGCTGGCAGAAATGAACAAGTACAACACAATGAATATATGAATAAGAATTGAAGCTCTGAGATAGGGTTAGATTTTCTTACCCTCTCAGGCTCAGGAAATGTGTGATCACATCTCTCTCAAAATGGACTGACAACCAGCAGTTTCTAGAACTATTTTTAAGGAAGAAGTTAGTGCGAAACAAGTACACGTACATTTTCCTATCTGTTTCCCTTTCTAGCTCTGTGATATTTGATTATTTCACAGTATGTATATGTATATATATAGTACTGTAAGAGGAGGAAGACAGATCATAATTTCCTCATAATCTTTCAGGCTTAATTATGTTTCTTATGTTGCTGAATCATTAAGAAATACTAATAAGAATAGTGCTGTTGTTACTGCTCAAGAGAGAGAAATAAGGGTTAGCTTTGTCAGTCTGTATCTGTCAGGATAGACTTAAAATTCCAAAATATGCAAAGATTTTTAGGCAAACTGCTAATTTTAAAATTGCAGAGGAAAGAGAAAATCAGAAGGAAAACAGCTACTGCATCACTTTCAGTGCACTGAGCTAGATTGCATTGTTATCTCAAAGTATGTGGAGTTACTGTAAATATTGCTACTCTTTTGGCACTGTCTCACAATATGTTGTGACGTGAATCTTGTGAAACAAACAGTCAGGGCATTGCAAAAATGTGCCTATATACATGTATAAAATTAACTCCAATATTTGAAGTATGTCCTTTAAGAAAAATACTAGCATACACTTTGACAATAAAACAAAAAAAGTTTCCCTGAAAAGCAAATCCTTGCAAGCTGTTCTCCAATAATGCTAAGGTGTAGCAGGAGTTTTTATCACCTTGTGAAAATGTATTGTGCTTTTTGGAATGATAGGGTCAGGCATTCAGAGCTGAAAAATGTAAATCTCAAATATATTACCAAAAGAATTTATGGCAAAAACTCCTCATCTTAACGATGTTTAAAACTGTACAGGTAGTGAAAAAAAAACCCTCCAAACTTATCTTTTAGAGCTATTCTTAATGAAAATTACTTTAACTTTAAAAAGTTGTTAATATATTTTCAATTTGGTTATTTTAAAAACTCAGTTTGGTCTCTGATTTCACCACAGAAGATCAATTTCATTTTCTTTTTTGTCTTTTTGTCACCTTACAAAAGCTTGGAATTTGTAGTTATCAAGAAATAGGATTCTTTGATATCTAATTCTTAAAAAAATTGTTTGACAGAACCTAAAATAGTATTTTATTTAGCAGGTGGGAATCCTTGAAGACTAGGCTTTCTGAGCTAGGACAATTCACTTTTTAGTAGAATTTAGTTTCAATGTTGTGACAAAATTATGACTATATTGAAGTTTATCAGTACTTTCTGTGACATAATTTTACAGCTTCAATGCAGGAAAATGTGTGACATAGCTGGCTCACCTCTGCTCACTGCCTATTATTCTCAGTGTTTGATGAATAAACTAAAACAAAGCAAAAAAATATAAAACAGGACATCAGATGGTAGAGTACATTTCCATTTCTTCTTTGGACAAACATTGATATGAATACTAATGAGCAAGCAGAGCACTCATGTTTCACAATAAACAAGGTTAAAAAAAGATTTGGACTAAGGCAGTACATAGCCTTTTTTATTTTCAACTCAATATTTTTCTGGTGTCAACTATGCGATTTTAGACTTATCTTCCATCTGAATTATGCAGGTTATTCACCATACAAAATTGATATTATAATTTAATCTTCTCTCCCTATTCATTTGTAAAGTGCCTATAAAAATGGCTCCCAAATGGAAAACTAAGAACAATGATATAATAAACAGAATAAACCATATTTCAATAAATCTCTTATTCTGCAAAAAGCTGCTTTTGATTTCTCTGTACACTGAAAATTAAAGTCTAATTTATGGCTTCAGTATTTTGAAATGCTACTTCAGCATGTGTTAGGAGTGTTTTTTCTTGGGTATCACAGTGCAACAACAAAAGATTATTAACCAAATAATACTACAAAAGAAAAAAATGAGAAGAATAATATGAAAACTATATTCAATTATGTGCACACAATTTGCAGAATATGTAATGTACAAAAGAGGAGCTAAGTAACTTGTAATTGTCAGAAAAGAATATATATATTTATCCATTTAGAGGAAGACTATAAAACAAAAGCAAGTCAGAATTTTATACCCAGCGCTTATTTTTATAAGTAAAATATTTTCCTACATAGTGCTCATTTTTGAAGATTACTTATTTTCCACCCAGTAATGCACCTTGTTTCTTTTTTATATGTACAAATTATGAACAAATATGTCCCTATTAGAATAAGACAAATATAATTGTTAATATTCACCATGAATGTTATCTTGGTTGGTCAGCTGAGATAGACAGCATTATTTCTGGACTTGCTCTGTATGAATTCCAAGCAGCAGAGATTTCATAACAACGGTGTGTATTTTCAAGGGTAACTGCTGTGCATCCATGTGTGCATTCCCAAGGTGGAAACACTACTTTTTCAGTCATACTTGTGGGCAAAATGTGATTCCCATCTTACCTTTGCAAAGAGAAACTTTATCAGAATAATTTTTTACTGTTAGAGCAGTTGTGATGTTTTAATAACTTCATGATATGATATAGTTGTCATTTCCTGAAATTCAATAAATATTTAAGTACATTTCCCTGTTTTCTTTCTCTACATACACTGGTTATCCAAACTCAGCTATGAGCAGACTTAATCCCAAAATGTAGCACATTATCTTTCTGTTGCTGTTGCTAAATTGTTGAATTTATAAAAACAATTGAGAATTGCATTCCATTTTCATAAGCAGAAAACCATTCTTTAAATTGAAATTAAAAGTCAAATCTGCCCACAAATGGCTTCTTCACAAACCAGTGGCTTTTTCCCTGAGTTTGACAATGCTTTTAATATCTTCCTGTTGTTCCCCCAGGCATGAAGGCAGGCAACAGTGTTTTCATTTAACATGAAATTCACACCTGCAGAAAAGCACAGACTGAGCAAAGAAGGATTTAAGTGGGTGGTAATTAGTATAGCTGGATGGGGTTAATTTGTACCTAACAGGAAATTATCATTTAATGGACACGAAGAGACTACTCCAGCCTACCTTTGAGAGTCATGGTGGTTTCCTGGGGGCTTCTATCCCCCTCTGGAATTCTGTAAATGCATTCTCATGGTGACTGCTCTGTGTCTTAGCATGGGAGAGCATTCATGCACCCAGCAAAAGGCATGAATACAGATCTTCATGTTAAGGGGCCAGAACAGCTGAGCCAGGCACACGGTGGTGACTGTGTCTTGGTGGCAGGCACTAAAGGATACAGCGAGGATGAGCACAGCACTGAGGCTCTGAGGTGTCTGAAGGGCTGAAAGTTATGCACTTAGCGTAGTGTGGGATCTCTCCTGGATTCTGGAAGTACTGCTTTGGATGTATCTATTGGGTCTTGGCTGCTACTTGAGATAGGACTCAAGTTCACAAAGTCAAGTGGCTTAATCTAGTTTTGCTGCCTGGTGTAACAACCTCAGTGTGAGCAAGTTACTGACATTACATCATCAAACTGGATTGGTAATGAGAACTTCATTCCTTAATAAGATAAATGGGAAGGACAAGCAGTAAAGAACTCTTTATTTTATGCTCAAGTATTACCTTTTTCCTGAAGATTACTGAAGTGCATGAAATGGTGTAATTTTTTCTTCCAGGAAGATCTGCAGTATCAGTGAGAGTTTCCACCAGCACAGTCAGAACTCTCATGAAACTGGGAACCACTCTGGATCTCAAAAGTCATAAGAGGCTGCAGCTCATAATGTTGCAGCTGATTTTCTATCTTATCTTCTTGTGTGGAGCTAGAAAAATTTAACCTTTTGTGAGTCATCTATTCAGGATGAGAAAAAGGTATTACTCTCTTGATGAAATCCTCTTTGCAAATAGAGTTTTCATTCCCTGTACACAAGAGAAACCAAACAATAAAGAAAACTACTTTTCTTCAGTGCTCTGAGACCTTTTTAAATAGTATGCACCTTAAAACTCTTTTAAATTCCTTTTTAGCTCAGGGTAAAGTTATGTTTTTTTATTGTTATATACATATTTCTCAGCAAGCTACGCCCACTCAGCCTGTAATCTTTACATTCCTATTTTTCAGGTGTTTTGTCTTTCTGTCAAGCTAAAATTTTGTGTCATATTGTAAGCAAAAATTATTATTGTTTAATTATTTATTATTATTCGGATTTGACTTGGCACACGGCGCCACAAGAATGACTAAGGAAGGTGATGAGTGATGTATGAGGACAGACAATTATCAACTTGACTTTGCCATTTAACAAACATTTCCTGATTCTTTTGTCTTCAGGAAAAATACTTGGCCAGAAGGCATCTTCATTCCCTGGGTAAGCTCTTCTTTGGACAGAGCTGCATTCCTGGGATAGAATAGCTTAATGGTTTAACCATGCTCTTACTTATCCTGTCTTAGATGGAAGGCAGTGTTTACAGCTGTCAGGCTGAGTGAGGTCTAATATACATATAAGAACAATGATTTTTGAAGCAGATAGCTCCTCAACACTGCTTGTATACAAGCTGGAGCTGAGTTCTTCTTGTCTATGCAAGGCACTTTTCTCTCATGTCCAAACTAAGATGCCTGAGGATTTCTAGAGCACTGATATCCATTATTTACATTTGGGATGCGAAATTTCAGTGCGGCAATTTTCACCGTTATTTTCTCTTTATAAATGTTTATAAATATTATTTTTTTTTTCATTTTAGAAATTTCAACTCTAAGAAACTCATTGAACTCTAGGAAAAGAGCTAAGATCTTCTGTAACAATGAAATATAGTCTTCAAAAGTTGTTTCGGTGACTGCCAGAGACTTCACCTTCACTTCATTATTCAGTCACTTACAAAAGCAATCTTCATTGAATATTATTTGTCCTTGAGCATGAGTAGTTCAGATTGTCATTTGCTTTAGAAGAAGCCACTTATTCTCAATTCTGATAGCAGGTTTGAATGCTGATAAATGTTAGGAAATTAATGTGAAAAATGAACCAGGTAAAATTAACAGCAAAGATAGAAGTGTATTAAAAACACTACTGTACTATATTCAGTAAACAGACATCTTGTTTTTCAAGTGGTTATTATAGACCAGAAGTGTCAGGTTTACTAGAATAATACAAATTAATGAACTAAAATATTGAACCTTAACAGATTGCTTTTTCAGAGCGCAGTCTGTTTTAAGCACAAGTCCTTAAAAACCATCACATCCCCATTCTAAACTGAACCAATCACTATAAATGGAAAATTGTATTACTCAAATTCTTTGAAAGATGTTTTGGCAATGATGTGTGTTCCTACAGTGTCACACTGCCTATAACATGACAGGGGACTGTCTCAGAGCCCCATTATTACCTGTGATTTCTGCTCTCTTTCATGGATTTGTTAAAACTCAATTCCTCACTGCCACAGCTCTAGGTGTCTGCTTAGTGCTCCTTATTTATATTCAAGTTTCCTATCCCCACTCTTCCATTCTGTCTCTTCATAAAACTCTCTTTTACACTGACTTTTTTTTCTTTTTGGAAGGGTCTTTCAAGTTTCCTCCTTATCAAAGGGCCAGTGTTCAACAAGTTTTTTCTTCTCTTGTCATTGCAAGTTTTCCAAGATATTTGGTCTTATAAATTCTTTACATTATATCAAATACAACTGGGCTTGTATTTTATCTCCCATCTTGCCAGTAGCTGAAAAAACCTTCAATTTCAGCATGTTTTATTGCTGAAATGCAGTGTTTTGCCATTCTTGCTAATGCTTATAATACTTTGTATGTTGCCTTTCCCTCTATTCTCTCCTTCTTGCCTCTTCTCTCCGATAGGGTTATTCTGTTTTGTTCTCTTTCTAAGAAGCCTGCTTTCTCTCCACCTTTTCAGACATGCACTTTTCTGTCTTCTACTATTATTTTCCTGTTATGTCTGGGAAAGCTATTCATGGTGTTTGCATTTTGACCTGTAATAGGAGGAAAAGCTGTAATGAAACAAAGGAAAGTAAGGTAGTTACTAATGCCATTATCAAAGCAGTAAAATATTCTGTGTTGTGGAATATTTGCATTAATCAGATTATTTGTATACATTATTTCTTAGTACAAAATAAATCAATTATGTGTTCCCACACTATAGACATTGAGCAAATAGGCAGACAGACAAATCAGTCTGTTAGATTTGTGAATGTTCTACTTCTTATACTAGACAGCAAAAAAATAAGAAATTGTGTGTTGAGCTTTTAGTATGTAATTTTCTGCTATCTCAAACTCAGTCAATATAGCTTTCCTATACAGTTTACAGCAATGATTCCTATAACACCAGTGAAGCAAAAAAACCCATACAGATGCCATTAAAACACAACCAATCTATTCAGAGCCAATAAAGTAGCAATTAAATAACTTACATCTGCATAAGTTACAATAGGCGAGAGGAGTTAATTAGAAACTCTTACATCTGTCTGTTTTCTTAAGGAAATTACCTTACAAGATTCTTCTTCCTTAGCACAGAATACTTCAAGGAGAACACATGTGGAGGAGAAAAGATAAACTCTTAAAGGTTTTTACATTCCTAGAAGTTTACCGGGTGACTAAGCATCGTAAAAAAAAATCTGATCAGGCTAAATGGAGCTACTGCACAAGAACTCTTAAATAAATGCTAAAATAGCCATAAAGTATTGCTTCTACATGAGCTATTCTCAATATGTTTTGTTTTTTGACTAGGAACACAGACAAAGAAGAAATGCGCGTCACTTTCCAGCGCCCTGTTCCTTCTACCAAAGACTAAACTCAGCTCAGTCATAAAGTTATTGAATGCTTTCTCCTCTTCCCTGCTCAAAAAGCAAAGGACTCAGAGTAAGACTTTGAAAATTATATACTGTGGAGTTACCAGTTTTTCTGGGGGTAGTTTACCAAAGCCCTTAGCAGACCATCTGCATTTATTTATTTTAAATGTAGTGGTCAAATGAGGATGAGTTTACAAACTCAAGTCCACATGATTAAAGGAATTCTTTGCCAGAGTTTGACTATCTGACAATCTCCTTCCTTTTGGTTTCCTCCTCCATTCTCCTGAACAATGGTTTATTATTAATTACTTCTTGCGTGGCAAAATAATCCCTTACATAATTTTTATTATTTTTTATTATAATTTACTTAGCTTCAGTTTCCCCTCACCAGATATAGATTTTTTTTTCCTAAACTCTTCTAAGAAAAATTATAATGAAGACACTTTTGGATCATGTTAATATCTCAGAAAGTCAGCTATACTATTTATTCTCTTGAAAAATATTTTAATACATTTTTCTTGAAAAACAATACAAAGGGAAACAACACAGCTCAAAAAAAAAACCCTACAAAATTCAGATTCACAAACACAAATAAAGGAAAAAAATACTTTCAATTAAGTGTATAGATGATTTTTTTTCAGAGCAAATGATATCTAAATATGAAAAGCATATAAAAAGGAGCCTAAACATATGGCACAGGAAGATAATTGTGTGTTTAAATAGAATTTTGTATCTGGAAAAATATGAGGAGTCATAAAATCCTCAGGTTACTGTTTTTCAGAATTTTTGTCTTAAAGCATAGAAGCAGTTAGGGGTTAACACAATATATGAAACTGAAGAGTCCTCAAGATATTTGTAATTCTGTCTCCACATATTCATTTATGCCTTTACCTCAGCCATTCTTATAAGAGCTAGGAATGTGGAAAAGTGAACTCTGTTTTTACAAAGGCTTTTAAAATGTATTTTATTTTTCCAGACCTAAATAAATGACATTTCAGACAGACTCCTGTGAATAGTACATGAATGATACAAATTAAATAAAATGATGGGAATATAATAATATTAAGTTATAATATTAATTAATCTAAGATTTAGTTATATTAATTTTATTTATTCAGGATTAATAATTCTATATATTAAAATAATTATTATAATAAACA
>VYXD01015738.1:43860-59304 GCA_013397195.1 Hylia prasina
AATTATTATAATAAACATTTTATTATATATTATTTTTCTCTTGCTTTTTATAACATTCTTGATACAATTTACTCAGTTATTTGTTGCTTAATTTTCCTTAGTTTTGTTCCAAATTTTCTCTTTTTTCTTTAGGATTTTTATTTGCTTTTGATACCTTCCCACTCTCTTTTGTCTCACAACTTCTTTCCTCTGCCACTTTTCTGACTATGTTTCAGATATTGTGTTTTCTTTGCTATTTTTTCCCTCATGAACCCCTGACTACCAACAAGCAATGAAAACATGATATTAAAAAATAGAGTGATATTTTCCCTTACATAATTTATATTTCTAACCATGTCACTAAGTTTTATCTTCAGTTCTGCCCACTTTCTCTTGTCACTTATTTAGGAATCTGGATTAAAAAAATCCAACTGATTGACTGAACAGACAAAAAAACAAACAAAAAGCCCACCAGCCAAACAAAAACAAAAACCCAACTAGACTAGCAGTTTCTGATCATGCTGTCCTAATGTGATTGATAACACTTTCTATAACATTATGATTTGAGAGTCCATAATCTTACCTTTAGAAAGCCAGACACAAAAGCTTAAAATATTTTAAAAACTTGAAATTAGATTATGTGCATGTAGAAAATGTGGTTTTTAGTTTTTCTCTCAGGTAAAATTTCTTCTTAACAAGTACTGTTTATCACCAATATTTGTCATAAAATCTACACTTAATTTCTGTCTGTGTTATATGCCTACTGAAATGTGCACCCTAGATAAAATACAGGACACTCAGCTGATAAACGTATAGACCTAATTCTACTAGATCACATTTATGATGAGGTTGTCAAAATTTCAGGCATATGTTCAAGCATCATCCTATGTCTTAAAACCTCAGTGAACTGAAAACATTTAATTTAATTTTGTCCGGGCTGCATCAGCTTTTTTTATGTAGGCCTCTTCCAGACAACAGAAATTTACTTCAAAGAGAATCAGATTTAATTATGAAAAGAAAACAAAGCCCCTCCTTTCCTTTCATTTGGTTAAAGCTGTGAAGATGAAACTCCATCTGTTTACATTTTTATTCCTAATGTATTCTTTTGTGTCAGGTAGCTCTGCTTCAGTGAAGAGAGAGGACCATATACGCTTTAGATGGAGCCCCTAGCCTTCAAAACAAGTCAGATTCAGAGGTATTTCCACAGAAGCCCAGACCCTGTTCCCTGATGCACCTTGCTGCCTTATTATTACTTGACAGCTCGTCTCCCTGAGGGGACTGTGAATATTTTGCCAACAGCCATTCCAACCATTGTCTCCAGACAAAAGAAAGTGGGGTCTTTGATGCATACACTATGAATTCAAATCTTTGGGATTTCTCAGGAGATAGGTACCAAAGGGGTTTGATGAAGCCTGGTTTTGGGGGAGAAAAAAGTTACCTAAAGCTTTTTGCTACAGGTACTGAATCCTTTGTATCTATTTTAGCATTAAGAGGTCAAATATTTGGCAAGTGGAGAAGAAAAGAGAGGAGCTCTGGCTTTGTCCCGGTGCATTGAAACATAGGGTCTTGTCTTTCAAATATCTTAGACATCTGATAATGTACCCTTTTCTGCTCTGAAACAAAGATCTGTTTCCTTCAAGCTTACCCTACAACTATTACTGTCTCCACCACATTTTTCTATGGTTTTGCAGTAACATTGCAGCTTAAATTACTTAACTATTGCATTAATTGGCAATTTTCTGTGGTCAGAATAATATACTTAAACACTGTGTTATGTTTGTACTGAGACAAAATACAGGAAATTTTATAGTGGCAATGAAGCAAAATCAGCAGGTGTGATTATCATGGTAACTACACCCCTGGGTGCTTAGAAGCACATGGCTGCATCTGGTCCATAGTTATCTCTCCAGGGGTGAGATTATTTCATGATAACCACACCGCCCTAATGGCCCATTGCTTAAGTAGTATTCATGACCCTTATTCAGAATCTTGCCTGTATTGAACAGACTGAATTTCTCCCCCACCCCAGCTGTCTCTACTTTTATTTTTTTAATGTAATTCTTTTTTTGTTCATTTCTATTCATTAAAGAGAAGCATTTGTTGTAAATGCAGAATACATTGTTGTTAATATCAGAATTGCAGATAAGTAAAATGTATGGTTTGGATCAAAACAAGCATTTATCTAGATTCTAGGTATAGCACAACTGATTTTGTGTCACACATCTGGTGGAACCTGACTGACATTATTTGCTATGAAAAAGCAATTCCGGAATAAGGACTTTTCCCGTGCTCTGAACAAAAAATAATGCTTTCTGCCTTGTCATTGTATTATTGCTAGAGAAGGTGTAAAGAAATGAGAGCAGGAGCAAGAGCTTCTATCCTTTTTCACCTTCTAGTCATTGACAAGCAGTGTGATTAGCAATTAGACTGAGACTACTCTAAAATGTTACAGAGAAAGCACTCCAGAATTCAAAGAACCAAGGGCTGGGCTATGCAGATATAAGCTTAATGCCACCCTTGCAATTCCTGTCACCATCTGATTCCTGGTACGTATCTTTGGCTGCGGCAGGGCTCTCAGTATATTTCAATGTCCTATGTCACCTAATTAAATCTGGCTAACAGTGTGCACCTGTAAACACTGCCTAAACACTTAATGAGTACAGAAAGAAAATAAGTACTTGAAGTATTGCTTGAAGGAAATATTTTTAGATTTCATATAATAGATTATTTTGCCACTTCCCTTTAAAAGTTAATGTATTTTCCTAGCAGTTTAAGTTGAACACAAAGGCTTAGAAAGAAAGAAAATGACAGGAAATTGAGTGTTACCAAGTAAAAAACAAAGGCTTTCTTTCTCTTAATGGGACACAAGACACCACTAATCTCATCTGGTTTAGCTGATAAGGTAGGTACTGAGATGGTGAAATGGATTCAAAAGAGGAATCTTTCTTTATCAGGCACATTCAAGTTTCATTTCCTTTTTTGATATTTTTTTCCCTTCATAGAAATAAAAATCTGAGATTATTACTTTTCACAAGGTAGTAATCATTCAATGCGTTAAACCAATATTTTATTTTTTAAATTGAGGGGATGCCACAAGATATTTCTTAATTAATTTCATAATTCCTAAGAGCAATTAAAAGGATTATTGTGAGAATGACTGTTGTAATTTAAATCAATTTTAGTACATAAAATCATTTTACCACCACCGTATCCTCTCTCCCTAGCAACAGTGGATCAAAGCATGACAGGGAAGTGAAATATGCCCCCTTCATTCAGACTGGGTAAGCACAAATTAGAATGTTTGATTGCCTGAGTCTCACACCTCCATTGACTCTGAACAATACTTTCAGGCTTTTCTCTTCCAGGGTTTTCAGGTTTTTAAAACTTTCTGTATTTTACAAATAGGATTCAAAGCAAAAATATTCTTATGTAAATCACAGAATCATAGAGTCTTGGCATATCCTGAGTTGAAAGAGACCGACAAGGATTATTAAGTCAAACTCCTGGCTCTGCACAGGGTCTCCCCAAGAATCCCATCTGTTTGCCTGACAGCACTGTCCAAATGTTTCTTGAATATTTGGCAGGTTTGGTGCCATGACCCCGGCCCTGGGGAGGCTATTCTCGTGCCAACAGCTCTTTGGGTAGAAAACCTTTTCCTAATATCTAACCTCTCTTGATGCAGTTTCCTCCCATTCCCTTGAGTACTATTGCCGGTCACCACAGAGAAGAATGAGATTGGTGCCTGTCCATGGGTTTGATCTTGTGAGGAAATTGTAGACTGTAGTGAGGTGTTCCCTCAGTCTCTGTTTTCAGGCTAAACAGACCAAGTAACCTCAGCAGCTCCTCACACGACTTCTCCTCTAGACCTCTCATTATCTTCAGACCCTCCTTTGGACACTCTCTGATAGCTTTATATTTTTCTTATACTGTGGCACCCCAAACTGCCCCCAGCACTGGAGGTGAGGCTGCCCAGTGCAGAGCCGAGCGGGACGATCCCCTCCCTTGCCTGGCTGGCCATGCTGTGCCTGCTGCCCCCAGGACAAGGCTGGCCTTATATTCACTCATTCCCACTGTTGACTCATCCTGACCAGGACTCTCAGGTTCCTTTCCACAGCACTGCTCTACAGTGTCTTGTTCCCCAGTCTTTATGTACATTCTGGGTTGCTCCAGCCCAGGTGCAGAATCCAGCACTTGCTTTTGTTGAACTTCATGGAATTGGTGATTACCTAGCTGACTTAATTTGTTGAGGCCTCTCTGCAGGGCCTCTCTGCCTTTGAGAGNCTCTTGATGCAGTTTCCTCCCATTCCCTTGAGTACTATTGCCGGTCACCACAGAGAAGAATGAGATTGGTGCCTGTCCATGGGTTTGATCTTGTGAGGAAATTGTAGACTGTAGTGAGGTGTTCCCTCAGTCTCTGTTTTCAGGCTAAACAGACCAAGTAACCTCAGCAGCTCCTCACACGACTTCTCCTCTAGACCTCTCATTATCTTCAGACCCTCCTTTGGACACTCTCTGATAGCTTTATATTTTTCTTATACTGTGGCACCCCAAACTGCCCCCAGCACTGGAGGTGAGGCTGCCCAGTGCAGAGCCGAGCGGGACGATCCCCTCCCTTGCCTGGCTGGCCATGCTGTGCCTGCTGCCCCCAGGACAAGGCTGGCCTTATATTCACTCATTCACACTGTTGACTCATCCTGACCAGGACTCTCAGGTTCCTTTCCACAGCACTGCTNTTAGTACTATTTTTTAACATTTACCAGTAGCACAAAACTTGGAAACAGAGAAACAATAAGCTTTTTAAGCAATTTACTTCTACACCTAAATTTTGCATCAACAAGTCTATTCGAGAGACAAGCAACAGCAATACTGTACTTTGTTTTCTCTCTTAACTTCAGGAATCCCAGCTCAGTAACCCCTAGAGAGCTCAGTGAATAATTTAATTCTCCCTCTAGAAGGGAAAAATGCTGAAATCCACAGANCTACAGTGTCTTGTTCCCCAGTCTTTATGTACATTCTGGGTTGCTCCAGCCCAGGTGCAGAATCCAGCACTTGCTTTTGTTGAACTTCATGGAATTGGTGATTACCTAGCTGACTTAATTTGTTGAGGCCTCTCTGCAGGGCCTCTCTGCCTTTGAGAGAGTTAGCAGCCCCTCCCAGTTTAATTTCATTGGCAAAGTTACCCAGTTTACCTTCAAGTCCTGTGTCAGAGTCATTTATGGAAATACTGAAGAGTGTTAGCCCTAAAAGGGAGCACTTCGTAACTAGTGACCAAAACATGACATTTATATTTTCTGGTCCTCTTCTTCTGAAACATTTTGCAAAAAATATGACTGAAAGAGTTAGGAGGAATGGAGTATATATATATATNTTGTTTTCTCTCTTAACTTCAGGAATCCCAGCTCAGTAACCCCTAGAGAGCTCAGTGAATAATTTAATTCTCCCTCTAGAAGGGAAAAATGCTGAAATCCACAGACCTTTCCTCTTAGAACCTCTAAATAAAATTGTCTTCCCATGCAAGTCATAGTTTTGCTTCTCAGGCAGCCACTCAAGCACCTGTCTGTTATAGTTGTGTGTCACAAGGTATACAAATACAGCCTTAACTTCATATATTCCAGGTAACTTCCTTGTGAACATTTCATTAATAACAGTTTTGTGGAAGAAAGCGAAAGCAGTGATTATCTCATAACTTTTCCTTCAGTTTTATTAGTAAATGTCTCTTTTAACCTAAAAGAGCTTGAGTAAGTGAGATATAAGGGAACAAAAAGATACATTTGAATAGATTCATTAAGTTCTGTTATTCTCTAGCTGAATGATATTTGAGCAATTCTTAACGATCAATGAAGAATGAGGTACTTCTGAAGAAAACGTGCCCTCCCATTCATGACATGGGATGAAAAGTGTAGAATGAAATTTTTCATTCATAATTTGTAAAATAAATTGAAGGGAATGTCTCTTTTGTAACATAATAGTCTATGTTTCACATACCATCTGCAGAAGCACATGTTATGCTGCTTTTCTTAATTGTATTCTGCTCAGGAAAATATACAACTTTATGCAGAGCTTTCATCATGTGAACTGTCCCATAGGTACTGAAATTATGTGACTTTAAAAGATTATTTGTCTCCTTAAAGTGAAGCTTATTTTAATTCTTAACTTGAACTGAAATCATGCTGCTTCAAATTGTAAAATATTGGTCATCAGAGTTTTTACGTGACACTGAACGTATCTATGAAAATATTTTTGTAATTGAAAATGAGAGTTTTACAGAGAAAACTACAGTTTCTTTTCACTTTCTTTTGTAATTGTCTAAGAAATGCTAACTGCTCTAGAGTTATAATATTAGAATCAGCCAGTGTTGTCAATGAGATATGTAACCACAAATTTCATGTACAAAAAAAGTTCTTAGGGTAATTATTTTTCTTCAAAATATTATTCATTCTTCTTTGTATATGTGTTAATGGAAATTTTCTTGCTTATACAAGTAACATTTATATAAATAAATTTCTGTAGTAAGTATTCCAACTTTTGAAGGGACACAGAATAAATATGATTATTGCAATCTCAGTCTCTCAAGTAAATTTCATATGTTATTTCTTTTCAAACAAGGAAAAAAACATTCTTGTTGGAAGGCAAACAAATGTTTTCAAAAAACAGAAGACATTGAGAGCTGTGCAGTGCTTTTACATCTCATTTGGAATTACCAAAATAAAGAACGAGAAAAGGATTACCTTTTCCTGTTTAGTACAGAGCTGTTTCAGATCACAGCAATTGTAGCACAAGAAGAATCAAGTAATGGGAAAATAAGGATGAGAACCACCATTAACAGGCCTGAACCCTGCTTGTAAATGTCACATGCTAAAACTTGCCAAGTAGATGAAGGGAGAGGAGCTTCAATATTAATTCATCATTATTTCGAATAGCACTATAAGGCTTCTCTCTTTAACAATTAGGCCAGTATCAAACAGTAAATAATGCTCTCTGTGATTTATATCCATGACTAAAGTATTTAGCAATCCAATAATACACATTTTGTTATCTATTTTATTTTATAAATAAGATATTTGATTTAAAAAATAATTGTCAATAAATAAATATATCCTTAATTTAAGAAAAAGCCTGCTCAATCAGTGGCAATATTACCCTTGACAATAAAGCAGATATTATAACGTCTTGCTTGAACTCTCTCCCATCTAATTCAAACTATTTAAAAAACTCCCAAAACATTTATTTGTAATGTTTATGGTTTTTCTGAGTCTGTGAGAAATTTTTAGTATATTGTGCATAGCAGATTTCATAGCTATTAATTGCTTGTTTAATAACTAAGTGAACAGTAAGAATGTCTTCTTGAAAAGATTGTTCTTCTGAGACACATCTTAAACATATAAAAATTCGTTGCTTAAGGAAAGTACTCAAAATTTACAGGATTAGATTTGTGATTATAAATCAATGTGGAGAGATATGAAAAGATTATTGTAGTCCTCTTTGTAAAAAAAAAAAATTAAACTTTGCAAAAAATCTTACTTTTTTAAAAAAACACTAACTTATTTGATAATTTAAGAAAAACATTTTGAAAAGAGTCACTGAACTCTGTGTATTATTATAAGTTCTGTCCTGTGTAGATATTTATGGTAAAGAGAAATAACATCACTGCACTTTCAATTGAGAATTGTCTTGGCACTAACAATACTTACAAATAACATCTCCTTCCAAATAGAGCACATGTTTTTTGTTCCTCAGATAATTGAGATGACAAACTCCATGAAATTATGGGTTATAATAACTCCTACTGTTCAGTAATGAAACCATTTATGTATAATAAAGCAAGACCATTTAGGCTGCCAAATAGAAAAAAGCCATATAAGCATAAAGCCGCCATATACTAACAGAGTAATTCATTTTCTGACAATGGTTAAGAAATTTCTTTTATGTATCTATTGAATAGTCAATGGCCTCTACCCTCAAGAATGCTGAGAAGAAGCAATGCAATTATTCTCAATAAGACGACATGACCAAATAACTATTCAAAAGAAGGATACTTATAACAACAGAGTTTTAACAAAAAAATTAAGAGCTGAAAAGTTTTTTTTATATAATGGAGTGTTTAGATTTATTAGAACAAACATTTTGTCTCTTTTTATAACTGATGAAAATATCTACCTGTGATATGAGGACTATCTACCAATCATGTACTGCATATGAAGTAGCAGATTGGCTATTCATCAGCTAGAACATGCAATGAAAAATCTTAGGAAGAAATGAGGCCAAACAGAAAATGATAACAGCTCATTATGAATCCAGAAAACAATGAATGAGAGTGTCCACCCTCTTCCATTTATTTAGAGATAAGGGATATTTTTAAAAGCCTTTGGAGCTGATCCAGGTAATTTCTCTGACCTTCTCCCCAGTCCAAGATCACTGTTCCAAGATCAGTCTTGTTAGTCTAAGAAAGCAGAAGCCAAGGACAACTCTCTCCTTCCTCCCTGTGGTACCAGCCTAAATCTGTACAGCAAGTTTTCAGGTCAGCATGCCTCCACCATTTGATTTTACAGACATTTTTTTGTAGACATTCACAATTATCAGGAATAGAGTGAATAGGTATGTACAACTTGTAGAAATAAGATGTACTGGGACAGTTAATTTTCTGCTTCGTAGCTTGTATGGTGTTGTGTTCTGGATTTGGGACTGAAAGTATTGTCAACACTGGGATTTTTCAGCTGTTTCAGAGCAGGGTTTACACAGTCACAGTCTTTTCTAACACTGCCCCACCAGTGAGTAGTCTGGGGGTGCACAAGGAGTTGTGAGGGGCCACAGCAGGGCCAGCTGACCCCAACCGTCCCGCGCTGTCTGTCATCGTGTTCAGCAAGAACAGCTGGGGGAAAGGGGAGGAAGGGGGACAGTTTGGACTAACTGCATTTCTCTTCCCAAATAATTGTTAGAGGTGATGGTCCCTACTGTCCTGAAAGTGGCAAAATATTCACCTCCCTGGGAAAGAGTAGGTGAAATTCTTATTTTCCTGTGCAGATTTTGTTTTCCCTATTAGACTATCTTTATCTCAGGCCATGACTTTTCTCAGCTTTACCCTTCCAGTTCTCACCCCCATCCCACTGGAGGGGGAACAAGCAAGTAGTTGTGCCATACTTAGCTGCCTACTCTACAACATGAGATGACAATCTTGCCTAGAGGTAAAGCAAGAAGCAAAGAAGGATTGTGTTGGGGTTTTTTGCTGTTTTGTTTGGGGTTAAGTTTTGAATTTAAGGAAAGTAAATAATTGCTGGTGAACTCCTCTTTTAGTTGTGTTTTTGAATTCTATTTGCCTTTCTCTAATATTAAAATTGTCATGATTGATAGTCATTATCTTTTTTTTTTTCTTTACTATTGAGCTCCAGTTGAATGAAGACAAGTGCAGGAGGCCAAAATTGTGCTGGTCATGAAATTAAATTTGACATAAAGAAGTATTAAGAACTGAGCTATATCTTCTTGAGAAAGTACCCAGACTTAATTTTAAAATTTTTAGTATTGTTAGAGGAAATATGCCACTTTATAAATTGCATGGTTGCCTTTAACATTATGCTATACTATTGCTGTTTTTGTGTTTACCACCATCATAACTCTGTAGGCTGAAGATCCCATCATCAGTTTTCTTTGCAACGATCCAAATATGACCAAGCCAAGGCTGTTCTTTTTTTGAACTCATGCATTTTTCATTGCAAAATATATTTTTTCAATCACACAGTCACTCTCATTCTTATTCTCTTAAAAACCTAAAGTTTGTTCATTTTCCTCTTAAATCAGAACCTATTAACTGTTCACATGAGTATGACTATGTTTTTATGGGAAAAGACAAGTTTTTGCAATTATTAGTCTCAATGAGAAAATACAAGCTAAGTTTGATAGTTAAAATGTCTCAAAATCTGAAGTTACTGCTACAATAAGAAAATTGTTAATTAACTGAGTCAGGAACCTTGAACTGTCTTAAGAGATTTCTTCATAATTTTATCAGCCTTCTCTTTATACTCTTTTTCCATCCTCAAAAAGGGGGAGAAATACTTGTTTAACACATCTGTACTTTGTAAATATTAGTAGCCATATAAAACAGAGCAGTCAGTGCATTTCTGGTCTTTATTTTTAAAGTGGTTTTAATAAGAAAATAGTTATGGGCTTCTTTTGGGATTTTCCTTCCCTAAAAATAAAAGGAATAAATCTGGGAGTTTTCAAGTTATTTTGAAGTTATGTTAATTCAAGCTAGGTCTTTATGAAGTCTGGTTAGATGTTTGAAATGAAATCTTCCAGCCTTACATTTTGTTAACCTAAGACACAAAATATTAAAAAGTCCAAACTCTTGCAATGAGACATTTTATAGATTTCGCTTGGTTTTGACAGGAAAAAAATGTGTAGTAAATCTTTTTAAAAAAATCAACAAGGGAGTTTTATTCAATGATTATTACCATAGCAACTCCATGTTATATAATCTTTTAAGGTTATTTGATACAGGAAACTTTGAATTTAATGAACATAAAATAAAAAAGTAATACTTATTTTTTTAAAAATACATATTTAAAAGTAGATAACTTGGAATATAGCAGAACTGTTATGGTTTCCGGATCACTTCTTGATCTAATGAAAAATTTAGGTGAAAATTGTTGTTATACTGTAAGCTCAGAAAGAAATATCTCACTGGAAGTTCTCTGTAAGTCTCATAGGAAATTGTTACCTTAGTCCCATGTCCTCAGTTCATGAAGTTGTGTTAAACACTGAACATAATTGCCTTTTTGAATTAACCACTCCTGCAAGTGGGAACGCACCGTTCTGGAAGGCAAATTTTGAAACACTGAATTTTATAATTAATCAAAGAAAGATGAGGGATAGAATGCATTCATGCTCTCTGAAAGGTAGTATTGCCTTGTAAACTGTGTATTCTACAAAAAAGATTACTGTAACTGATCCAAATTTCAAAAACTTGATGGTATGTGATCATAAACTACTCATAATTTTATTGCTGGCTCTCTTCTGAACAAGACTTGGTATTTACATGTTGTCAGCTGTGATCTGAAGTTAATAGATAGATATCTTTCTTACAGTAATGTTTTTATTAATAACAATGTCACACTTCAAATTATGAAAGGAATAAAACATTTTTGGCAGTTTTCCATATTTTTTAAAACTACTCTCTTATTCTTTGTGAAAAAGTTATATGATATCTGTAGAAATTATATTAACAGTAAAACCAACTTTTTTTGAGCTCATGTATGGAGTTCTGCATAGGTGATAAAGGTCTTCAAGTATGTTTGACATGCCCAGCATTTCTGAATTAAATAAAAGTGCTTTCTGGAGAAAAGCAGTCCAGAAAATGGGTTTTGTAAGTGGCTGCAAAATTAACATATTCCTACTTCAAATTTTAGATGGCAAAATCTATACTTGTAATCATGGCAGTAAATTGTGTTGTATGGCAGTAAACTGAGTTGTCCTCATCACTGGGACAAGCTACACACATTTCTTTTTTTAGTCTACTTTCTGTAGCTACCAATAAAGCATGTACTTTAAAGCGCTCTGTTAAAATAGCTGGGTTTCAAAGTAAAATAATCTGAATTACTCTTATTTTCTAGCTTTATGGCTGAATAAGTCCTAGCTGAAAACTGCCTTAATCTTGTTACTTCAATTTGCTAGTATCTCTCAGAATATCATAGATTTTTAAATAAAAGTGAGACTTGGCTGTCTCACTCCACTTGCTGTCAGGAAGGTGTAAGATCCAAAAAGATTTTTATTAATTTATTTCTTTTTTTTCATGTAACTATAGAAGAGAGCTAACATCCAAACATCACAGAGCACAGAGGACAAAAGAGAAGGTTTAGTGCAAATTCACTAAAAATGAATGGGAGGGTGTAATTCTGCTTTAGTATGACCACTGGAAACAAGTGGAGATTTGTCTCCTCTTTTCTCTATAATTTTTTTATTCTTTGCAAAGTAGATCACTATTAGTACATAGCAATGCTTCTCACTTTAGGTCTGGAAGCTACTTCAGGGTCTTAATCTTTCAAGACAGTCAAACTACTCAATATGCTTCATTTTCTGATTTAAATAAGATTTTTATCACTCATTTCCATCATGAATGCAGGCGCTGACAAATTTTATTCACACTTTTTGAGTAGATTGAACCACTATCGCTTTGATGATAAACTGGATATTACTGCATTTGGCTGTGATTTTCGTTATTTTGGATGTTTCTTTTTTTGTAACTGTGGACTTTTTTGATGTCTTAATGAATGGCAATTTCAACTCTACTGAGAACAGCAGCAACTCTTTAGAACACACAATTAAATATCTGCTTTGTGCCTGTGACTATTTTTGCCATCGTTTCTATTATGAAAGCTGAAAGATTGACCTTTGAATTCTGTAGTGCCATTTCATCAACAGTGGGATTAAGACATAATTGCATACAGTAGGAAAATATTCTCTATTGAGATAATTAAAATTGAGCCATTGCAAAGAAACTGAAATCCTAAGAAAATTCTTTCTCCTGTACCTGTGTTAGGCACATGTGTTAGGGAAGAAAAAAGCAGGGTGGATTTCCTGGGTAGACTACTTTTATTTGGTAACTGAAATTTTAGAAGAGTGCTTCCAAAAGGGTTCTGGAGATTGATAGGCAGGAAGAGTTATCTTTTCCATATGTTGTATCTACTCATGAGAAGAGGATCAAAAAATTTCAATAATGAAGGCTTTAAAGTCTCTTTTTGAAATACAAATTGGCTGCACATGAATAGCTGCAGAAATCTTGAAAGCCATGAAAGTAACCAGTTTAGAAACTACAACTTGACAGTTACTACTCTACTTCTCTTTTCTTTTAACCCAGCATACCATCACCTTTTGCAAGTATCCAAAGAAACAAACAGTCCAATAACAAGGTTCACTTACAGTCATATACGTCTGCATTAGCAAAGTGTGACAACTTCTCCTTTTAAAAATATGTACAATAATGTAACTGATTCAGATGAATCAGAAGTGCATAAAAGTGTAGGGAAAGAAATGGGTGCTCAATACTGAAGAAAGACAAAATAGCTTCATAGAAGTGAGGGAAAGAATAGGTGATGAAATATATATGTTCAGTTTTAAAAAAAGCAAAAAGAAACACACAAGTATTAACACATGCTTATTTTTATCCTGATTGTGTTGCTTGTGTTTATATCCACATTTCTCAGCTTTGGCGCTTGAAATTGCAAGGTCTTTGAGACAAGAAAGATTTATCTTATGTGTTTAGAGAGTATCCAATGCTTCTGAATACTATCAAATACTTTCAATAGATATATTTCTTTAGTGTATTTTTTGTTTCATTTGCAATATGTTTGCCAAAAGCAGAGGTTGATATATTTATAGACAGCAATTGGGCAGGAGGTCAAAAAGATTATCTAATGTAACTTTTTTAATCGTTAATTAAATTCCATTTGCATGCACTGCAGGAATAGTTACAAAATTAAGTTAAATAGTTCTGTATTTTAATGTTTATTAGTAGAAGGTCATGATGACAACAGCCCCCTTTTGCAAGATTAGCAATTTTAGCTCAGAAACCAATAGATGCTTTTTATCAGCTTTCATTCTTATGTGCGTCCAAAGTTTTAATTTTTATCAAAGCACTATAGTGGTTGTTGATAAGAAAATTAGCCAGCTGCCTCTTGCTCTTTTTTCATGAGATTATACAATTCTTTATCATCATAAGCAGACACAATGACACATTGTAGGTCAAGAACAAAAGAACTTAAATGTAACCCTTTATCATATTTCTTATTAGATAAGCAGATTAAAAATTCAGACATCAAGATTTTCTCCAGTGTCTATCACTGTGAAACTCTTGAATAAAGTCAAGACAGGCAAGATGAAGGACCAAATCCACCTTCAATACAGTAAACAATATCTTAAAATTTCAGACTAGAAAGTATGACTTTACTAGGAGTTCCATGTATCTTCTAAATCTAGGAGGGAATATACTTCATATTCTAATTTATAAATGCAATGCTCTACAATGCAAGTGTTTTTATTTTGTTTTCCCTCTTGTAGCTTTGTCTAGAAGCATTGAGTGTGCTTTTCCTTAGCAACAGAATTTACAATATCAGAGGCAATATTTCCTGTATATTTGGATACTTACATTGTAATTATTTCATAGAAAATAAGCCTTGAAAGGTCAGTGGGAAATTGTCTAATCCGTACCCTGCCCCAAGGTAGTGAAATCATTTCTCTCAGGTATTTGTCTAATTTGCTTTTTAAAATCTCCTGTTTTGGAGAGTCTACAATCTTCTCTCTTAAACTAGTGCTGAACTATCCTTGCTGTTGGCAAATATTTTTTTTTTTTTATATATATATACTGTACCATCCTTGATTTACTTTTACCTGCTATTCCTTGCCTTAGTCTCATGATGGGGAGTTTATGCTTTTCTCATTTTCAGTTGTCTGATCTTGATACCCTCAGCATTCTCTTCCCCAGACTAATCGGCCCCAAATACTCCTGTCTTTGTAGTCATCTATCATTATTACCATTCTGCACTGATGTCTCACTAGTTAATTCTGTTTTATCTTTTCCAAAAGAACAATGACTTCAGTAGGATAAAAAGCTCTGGTATATGCTTTATCAGCATTGACCAGACTAGAGGACACACTTCAAGTGTCTTTCATGCAGTTCTTACCAGTCTTTTTCTGCAATAGTGTTTTTTAAGCCATGCCTCAAGGTTTACTCTGATTTTTACACTCATTTTTTTCTGAGTTCTCTTAGCTTAGAGCATCCACACTGTACTCATATGGGATTAATGTCAGGATCTCCTTTGCTTTAAACTGTCCAAACATTTTTCCAAGTTACTCTATATTTGACTGAGCTAGGGGGCTCTTTCTGTAATATTCATGGAATCATGGAATCATGGAATCAGAGAATGGTTGGGTTTAAATTCACCTTAAAAATCATCTATTTCCAACTGTATTGCCATGGGCAGGGACACCTAGACCATGTTTCTCAGAGCCTCAGCCAGCCTGGCCTTGAACCCTTCCAGGATGGAGCATCCATGACTTCTCTGGGCAACGATACACATTGGTCTGCAATAAGTCTTTCTGCTTCCATACTCCACAGTATGTGTCCAATGCTACGCCAGCAGGTCTTTCTTATCACAAAAACTAGTACGGAACTACTAAATTAAGCTTCATAACAAGATATAGTCTAATAAAAATATCGCATCAGAAAGTTGGTGACCAGACTAGATAACTGGTCTAGAAAGGCCTATGGACTGAGAAATTGATAACATTCAAATGTCCTGTAGGAGGTACTAGACATGTCAAGGGTTATTTAGTGCTATACTCCAGACTGTTCAGGAAAGGACTAAGAACAGATGGTGACAGTGAATGTTGCCCAGACATGAAGAAATCACTCTGGAGTGGGAAAAAAGATGTTACAGACATTTTCTACTCATGCTGCCGGAAAAAAAAAAAAAAAAA
>VYXD01015738.1:59368-155906 GCA_013397195.1 Hylia prasina
AAAAAAAAAAGCAATAGCTGACTTGATGTAGCGCTAGAAATATCCTGTACAGGCTGTACTTGCTGCCTCCCAGAAGCTCATACCACCAGCACTATGACAGCATAATTCCATGAACCTATAAAAGTTCAACTAAGACCAGCTTGTAACTGTGGAACTGCTGCTTTGTCAGTCATCCTCTAAATCATTTTTCTTCAGGTTCTTACTTCTCATTGTAGCGCTTTGCACTTGTCCATCTTGACGGACATCTTATTTATTTCAGTGAGGCTTCCTAATTTGTCACAATCATTTGGCATTCTAGCCTTGCCCTTTAGAAGGGTATCCTTCTCAATCTGCCAACTCATCCAGACTAACCAAAATGCACTGCAGATCAATCACTCAAGTAATTAAAAACCAAATACTGCCAAAACAAGAACAAGCTCTGTAATAACCTCTCCAGTTTGATAAAATCCCATTGTGAGGGAACAATTTGGTAAATACACTCCAATATTGTATTCTGCCTAATTATATTTTTCTTTGCATCACTCTTATGGATATGTCTATGCAGGTAAATAGAAGACAGGGAAAAATTCCTAGCAAATTTTAATGGATCAACAAGTGTCAACACTTCTTGAGGGTGCGTCCTTCTACAATAATAAGGAATATGCTTCCAGATGACTTTCCCCTAGCTTGCTCTGACTGTGAGAGAGAACCACCAACACATCAGTCACTTTGGACCCTGGGCTGTCTCCAGTGAGTTCTGCATACTGAAGTCCAAGTATGTGATTAACTTTATTCACTACACAACTGATGTTTGCATAGTTCTGTATCTGTTCTTAAATCAGAGCATCTTCAGGCATTTGACAGTGAACATAGATACACGTAAGAGACTTGTGATATACAGATCTGTGATAAAAGCTCATCTGTGGGGCACAGAGACCGTGGCAGGAAGGAAGCCCAAATAACACCTTGCCTTAGCTATGCCCAGGGCCATTACAGATGTTGTCAGCCCATCAAACTTCGATTTCCACAAATTCACAGGAGAACAAGGGCACAGGCACACAAAGTAAGACTTCAGAGAAAGGCATGTCCTGTCCAGTTCCCTCCCATAGCATTCTCAGGAAAGCTTCAGTTTAAAAGCCTACTTGAGAAATACATAGAATCATAGAATGGCCTGGGTTGGAAGAGACCTTAATGACCATCTAATATCACATCGAATTGTGTCAATGCTGCAGGAGCACATTTTGCACTAAGGGTCACTGTTTACAGGAGGGGGATAATTATGAGATTAAGGACAATGTTGGAATTGCACAGGACTTATTAACACATGTTTAGAGGAGGAACAAAAAGTGGGAGGATCTAGGTGATTTGAGAAGGGAAATGTGTGTGAAAAGAATAATATGAGGATGAAAAGGGATGGTGGTAATAAAAGAGTTTTGTTTGCTTTTCTGCACACGCCTTGTGCCTAACCACTGTGATCTGTACACCTTTTGAAATTCCTTTCTAGCTCTTTCCTTGGATGAGCAATTCTATTTCATGTGTCTGCATGTGCCCGTATTGCAAGGTGAGTGCCAGCAACAGCAGTGGATAGATAGTAGAGGCCTGTGACACCAGCACCTGGAGTGAGTGAGGTCTGGGTGTCAACAGGACCACAGGCTGGAGGGTCTGTGTGCCTGGGTGCCAGTGAGGGGGACAACAGGTGAAGCTGCTGGTGATGTCTGTGTCGGTGCAAATGGCTGGGTGTCAGCGCTCAGTGTCCAGCTTTGTCTGCATGTGGTGCACACGTGCTCTCTGTGCATGTGCCTGATGCAATGTGTATCTTCAGCCTTGCCACTTGTTCAAACCTGGGACATGGAACTGCAGCAGCATAGCTTTTCTTGGACTCAGATATGGACTGATTAGCCTAGAAACAAGTACCTGCAGACTTTTGTAATGCATAAACACACCCAGCAGTGAATGAATCTAAAGAAATTTTAGATTTTTGAATCTAAAGAAACATCTTTTGAATCTAAAGAAACTTTCTAATTTACCCACACTCTGACTGAATTGCTGTTAGAAACAATCAAAAATTAAATGAAATAAAATTCCCTGAAATTTGATAATGCAGATGACACCTCATGCGTATGATATCACATTAGACATCAAATAGAACTATTTCTATTTGGTCTTCTTTCTTTTTCATGTAAAGGAAATTAATAAACCACAATACCCAATAATCTGGATTGTAAGGAACTCCAAGGCTAAAGTATATTGTTTTCAAGAACTGGTTACTGTTTATCTAACTCTCCTCCCTGAATTTCACTTCACATAGGATATGCATCTGAGAAAATGTACTGCTTCATTTGTTACAGCTAAATCCTTGCAATATTATTCAACTACTTATTTCAGGACTATTTTTTCCATACCATGGAAAAAATCCTCTTTTCCAACATATCTTAGATGTGTTTGCACAGGTCTCATTGTCTGTACTGTCTGAAGAAAGCTGACACTCATCTGCACTTCAACTGTTTTGTTCTTCATTTTAATTGGGATATTGTTACTGCTTCTATCATTCCTCTCTCTTTTTTCCTCACTATTGTTCTGATTGACATATTACTTGATTATGTTTTTTTTATCTGGCATTTGTCTTCATCATCACCGTCCAATTAGAAGACAGTCAGTGAGGATGTATGGAGACTACAGACAAAGCACACACTATACTTGAACTATAAAATGCTTTCTGCAGCACCCACAGAACATCTCTTTGGGACTATACCACTGCAAATACTAAATCCTCATATACAGATAGAATAGACCTCTGAAAACTTCAGATATTTCTCTGAGATTCTAAAGTAATTGTGTTCTCACCTAATTTTTGAAAAAAGGCTTTGAATACACAGAACATTATGTAAAAAGTTTTACATAAAATTTCTGTGTTTTCCAATTTTTTTAACATTTAACATCCTCTATTGCAATCATTACAGCAATTTTTTAGGAAATTTTCCTTCTAAGAACATTTGTCTAATACATTTTTTTCCTACATTGAACCAACTAGTCTTTTCATAGAATTTTATTTCAATTTTGGAATTTATTTTTCTAATCATTAAAATCAAAAACTATGAAAAATCTTCCAGTCTGTTCCTTGTAGTAAATAAAAATTCCAAAAGTGTTCAGGATTTTGCCAGAGCAAGAAGTGAATCTGGCATCTTTACACAACTTGGGGAAGATATGCCCCCTTTGTGGGTTGTCCTAGTCCTTCTGATTTTGTGTTGTGCATTACATTGTTCATTATAAAATCTGGTTAATGACATAAATCTTTAAATTATGTTATTTGGGGAAAAATAACCATTAAATCGACTATTCAATCTAATAACTGTTGCTATTAGATTGTGTGTATAGCATTCTACAGATGTATATATAGTGTTATTTCTCATTGTAGATACTGTATGAAGACAATGTAATTACTACATATATAAAGAACTGTAAAAGCATGAAAATGAAAGAAAAATGTGCTTATCTCATGCCATGACAAGCTTACTCAGGCTTTAAATGAATATATATATTTATAAAATTGCCTTTGACAATTCACAAGATCTGATTATGTGGCAGGATGCTCTGACAAAGGATTTGATTATATGGTGCACTGAGCTGTGGCTAGTAAATAATAACCTTCAATGTTCATGTTTCTACTTGTTATTGTTAGAAAAGTGGCACAATATTGAAAATTAGTAAGTGCCATAAGCAAATCAATTATTGAAGCAGGACAGCATGTACCATTTGGAAAAGGTAAATAGGATAAGCTATTTCAGTTCTCCTGGAAGGAATTTTTTAAGTGGCTGCGAGAAGTGCAGATCCTTATGCATGAGCCATAAATGATCCAAAGGGAACAACAGAGGAAACCTTTTCATATATTTATCTAAAAACCAAGCAAACAACAAACAGCCCCAAACAAAACAGATAAAACCCCCACTCAAACCCAAAAACCTTCTCACGGCTGTCCTAAACAACAAACTGTAAAGAATAGCATCTAAAAGGATGGCAGAGTGAATGTCTCAGCCCCGAGGGTATTCTCTTACTGTCCCTTTCCCCTCTTCACCCTGTGGTCTAGGACCACATTTCAACTCAGCCCAAGGCCCTCCAAGACCCTCAGACTGATCTTTCAGTGGGAGGGGGGTGCCCAGGGAGTTGTAAGATTTGAATAAATGCTAACTATACTCACAGCATAATATTGCAATCACCTTCTTTAACAGGTACTTACTTAGGTATGACCCTCACAGACTGGTTGGAGCATAGAGTCTGCTAAACCTGTTGACTTCAGGAGGACCAAAATCTTAGAAATCCTACAGAAATAAAGAAATTATGCTACATAAATGGAAACCTTCTGTCATCATGTCTTATCATGTCTCATCATACTTCATACTTACCATCACTTACTCAATAGAAACTCATTTAGTGTTGGATTCATACTACAGAATGTACCAAGACACCAGTCAGGAGTTATCATACATGCTAGTAGATAGCATAAAGACATGGAAATCACAGAAGCAAAGACTCACAGGATGTTCCGAGCTGGAAGGGACCCACAAGGATCATCAAGACCAAGTACTAAGTGAATGGCCCATACCTGTGATTTCTTCAGTTATCTTGTTGAAATGAATAATTAAAAAAATTATTACCCTTATAGAGTCATAGAAATATAGAACAGCCCAGATTGGAAGGAACTTCACAATATCACCTCATCCAGTCTCATGGGGTAAAGGGAACCTGGATGATAGCGCACCCTGTGCATTCACATCTCATATAGCTGAAATATTTAGAAATACAGATTTAAGGTCCAACTCTTTCCTTATGCATAAAGCTACAGTACAGACTGATAATAGCCCCATACAGTTCTGCTTTTGTTATTTCTGGTGAAATAACAAAACCAAATAACAAAAATATGAAAAGAATATTCAGTTTCCTACTTCAAGTGTCAAATTGTATCTTATCAGAGAAACAGAAAGCTTGAATTTACAAATAATTTAACACAAACTGGGTAGAAATTAGTGGCTCAGATAAACCACATTTAAAAGGACACATTTTAAAACAATGAGAATACGCATTGACATAAAAAACACATTCAAAATCACAACTGTTTAAAAAGTCGTTTAAAGAGTTATATCATTTTGCGATTTATAACTAATATTTTTTTCACTCTAAAATCAAGGTATAATTCACAAAAATACATCATATATTTAGCCTGACACAACTATATTCTGAAGAAAATAAAATCAGTTTAACTGTTCCAAATCCAGATGTTTTTGAAATATATATGCTGTCTCATCTCTGTTTAATTGACAAGTTTGACAAGTTTTTTCCTCATGCATCCAAGAGTTTGTAGCAGCCTTTTGAAGCATAGTTGTGTAAATTTTATTTCATATTTGGGCTTGTGCTCTCTAATAAATGGTGGTAAGACTAAGGGAAATGAAGGAAACCATTTTAATCGGGAAATCTTGCTGATCTCTTTCTGCAAGGATAGTTCTAACTTACATTTTTTTGTCCAGATATAGTCAACTTCCAGGGATACCAATTGAAGGTTTTATTATGAGTACTGCTTTGATCTTAAGGTCCCTAGATCATGTCCTTTAGGATATGAAAATACTAGGCAGTTTGTGAGAAAAAATACAAATCAACTCAGTGTTT
Organism: Hylia prasina; assembly: GCA_013397195.1. Taxonomy (NCBI): domain Eukaryota; kingdom Metazoa; phylum Chordata; class Aves; order Passeriformes; family Sylviidae; genus Hylia; species Hylia prasina. The sequence continues at coordinate 65,006 of VYXD01015738.1, forward strand.
GTGTTTGTCTCGGTATGTGAGAAAAAAACCCAAGCACTATACATTTATTCTCTTTTAACAATAGAATATAGTTTATGTTTTAGTTTATAATTTATACATATATAGTTTTTAAATACTGGGATATGGTTCTACTGTCTCTCAGGAAAAGAAATGTCTCCTTTGCTGCTGGATAATATTAATAGGCGCAAAAGAATTTTTCATGTTTGGAAAGGTTTGCAGATTTGATGCTAATGGAAAGTAATAGAGGGGAATTCATAACTTTTTTTCTTTCCCTCTTCCAGATATATGGCAAAAAATTGTAGATTTTGTTTTCCTTGCTTCCTATTACTTTTTCACTTTGCTTGTAGGTTTTTGCTCTCAAAAAAACCTTTGTATGCGGCATTATTAATCATAACATATGAGTGTAAAATGCTTAGCTTCCATAGCAAGTCAAATTTCTATCCATATTTCACTTATCCCTATCTGTTCTTTATTATTTTTGGAACTGGTGGAGAGCACAGTATATTTCACCCCTGATTTCATAAATACAGCCCACATTACCAAATTTTGAAGGAGAAGAAAGCTGAAATAATGACATGCCAATTTTTCAAACACCTGCCATGGTGTTAGCCATTGTACTGAACCTACATATTACTCCATATTGTAGTTGTACAGACATGTGCAGACTTTGGGAAAAATAAATCGTGTGATCCACAACAAATTGAAAGACCTAATTAAAAATGGCAGGAATATGTATAATATACTATTCTCTAAAAAAATTAAAAATGGCATTCCAACATTCTTTGGCCGAATTGTGATAATTCAATTTCAATTTTAATTTTTTTTTATAAGATTGAATTTTGAAAAATAACCACTTTGAACTTAAAAAATAAGACTCTCAATACTGGACAAAACATTTTATTAGTTTCAAATATTTTTTTCACATTTTTAAGTGAAACTGTTTCTACCCAACAATTTGAAGAACAAACATGAGTGTACTTTCACTGTGGCAGTATGTTTGAACGTGGGGAGCAGAAGCAGAAGCTGAATTTGTAACATTATTTGGCCACTTTTTGAGAAGGAATAGATCACATTTCTGCTTTAAACAAAAGAGCAAATCTTGAAATACTGATTTATCAAGTATAGATAGCTATTGAGTTTTCAGTATAGAAGATGCATAACCAGAGCTCTCTTACCTATGAAAGTGAGATTCATTACTGCACATGAGTTGCCTAAAAGGTGTTAATAATTGAAAAAGAACATCAGATTGGTACACAAGCAGCAGAGCAAAATGCTTGGTTACTGATGACAAGCACACTTCATTCCTCAGTTCTCCCTGACCATTTTCCAGTGTCTGTTTTGGGAACCTTGGAGCATTAAAAAAAAGCACATGGTCTCACTGACACATTTGAGCTAATGGTTCAGCTACACACACAAACTGAGGAGGTGATCTTGTACATGTGCTAAATATGCTGGCTACTGTTGGCCAATACATAATGGCCATACATACTCTGCATGCTTTCTTTTTAAGATCCCCAATCCATATTCTTGACATACCTGGGATGAAAGAGACTTTTAATCCCAAAATTTGCTTTAAACTCAGCAAGACATTAACTCAGGGATTGATAAATAGACCAAATAATCATTAATACTTAGCCTAAATGATAAAAAGTGTCTAATCCAAAAATTGTGCATGTTATCCAAGCTTGAAAAACTAGAAATAAACATGAATTTTTGACTTTCCTCTTGAATCTTGTTTTCAGATGTCATGGGGTCAGTTCATGAGCTAATACTATTATACCTTATAAACCAGGTTTCCTAAAGGGATAATTTTAGTTTGATTTCTATCCTAGTTTTATTTTGAATATTGAGAAGCAAATTGTTATTGAATTCATAGCATAAATAGAATGGAAAAGAAGTCACACAGTTTATGAGTCATGCTGCGAGCATATAAGAAATCCATTTGAAATCAGGGGAGAAAGACAAGTGCTTAGCATATTAGAAAATCAGACACAGAAAGTGTAGCATTATATTACATTTTTGGAGCAAAATAGTATTTTGCTATTCAAAACCAGCCTGTAATTAAGATTCAGTGGTCACCACTGAGGGCTGTTGTAAACATCTAAGTGTTTACTGGGTCTGCAGTTGATCAGAACCAAATATTTAAAACATAACATTAAATGCAATGGGAAAATGCAGTGAATAATTTTCATTTATTTATTTTTGTCAGAAGTGAAAAACCGAGATGTCTTGACAGGCCTGATGTGCTAGAGAATAGAATAAGGACACTGGCATAAAGCAGCAGGGATTTGCCTGCCTTTTGTACTTTCATGTGAATGTTTCTTAAACTCCTATCTGTTCTTGCAAGCTGCCAGGAAAAATTACACATATTGAGTGCTGAGAAAACTCACAATACATTCCCTTTAAACATCAACAATCTTCTTTGATTGTAGGATTTAAAATATTCTTTTCTTTCATTCTTTTTTTTAACTTTTCAGGTCATGATGACACTTTTGGTTAACATTTTACATTTTTGATATGGTTTTATACTGGAATTTAGCAGAATTTAAGTGTTCTGCACTTGTCAAAAAAAAAATCTGCAGCATATATGATTTTTTTAAGAAATGTCTAAGTATTGTCAACATCAGCAGGAGAGTGATGATGAGGTATAAAACAAAAGTAGAGGTTTTTTCTGACATGTTATCTTAATTTACTACGGTATTAAAAAAAAAGACAATATTTTACTTGAAATGAGGAAACATATGTCTTAATAGGTGATGGACCTAAACAGTAATGATTTTAATCATAAAAGACACTTAAACAGCATGATCCTAGACAAATGCATCAGAATCTTTTACTGTGTTACTGGCTAAGCTTTTTTAGGTAGATTATTGTAGTGAGAGCAGATGGTCTCAGTTTATGCCTTTTGTTCTGCACAATTATTGAGGTGGATGCTAATATGAGACAATAAGTGGGCTATTTTTTGTTTATAATTGACACTAAATGGGCAATATTGAGGAAGCATTATGACAAACTGACAGATTCAAATCCATGTAGTCCTTACTAAAAATCATGCAAGTTCAGAATGTTGTAGCCAAATTACCACCATAATTATGCATATACAAGAAAAACAGAACAAAGAATCAGTAGGGGAAAAAAAATCTTTAAGTGGCATTTATGGTATGCAAAGTACCATACACAATACAATTTCAAAGAGACAGAGGTGGCATTCGAGTATCCATCCATTTTCATATACTCAGAGTTGTATATGCATCTTACCATGTGCACGTGTCCTTCCCACACAGCTGTTTTGGTCCTCCTATTTACAAATACCTGCTGGTATACACAGGGTCAGTCTCTGTGAGCACCAATTTCCACCTAGAAAAACCAAGTTTTTGCCCTATCAGGGCTGCATCTTCTTTGTATCTAATAAATTGCAAAATGAAATCTGTCCAGACTTGATAATCAGCAATGTTCTTTACTTTCTTATTTCAGAGCTGCTAATGGTGAGCAGATAGGAATCAGGAAGCCTAAAGATCTTTTGTGCTTATTTGTCCAGTGCTTGTTTGTTTGTACTTGTTGCTTTGGGTTTTTTGTTTGTTTGTTTGGTTTGGTTTGGTTTGGTTTGTTTTTTAAGGCAGTGTTTAATCTGTACATTACTCTTACTATGAGTGAGAATACATTCCTTACAGATATCAGGAATACAGTTTTGGAAGGTTTTAGGATCAGGTTTAACTAACATCTGTCAGAAATGTCATTGGGAAAACTGATCCTGCCTGAGGCATGAGAGATGGACAAGATAATCTCCCGAGGTTCCTTCTAAGCCCATTTTCTGTGATAATATAATGTGGTTGGTTTCGATCAAGAAAAAACCCATCAAATTCAATTTGGAATCTGAAGGTTTTAAAATCTAACAAAAATAAAGTCTTGCAATACTTTCTAGATCCATACAACTTTTTGCTAGTTTTAAATTACTGAGACACAGATATTAAACACAAGTATACATTTGTTACAGGTACCCTAATTTTCTCCTTAACATTAGTTTTAAAATAGATATAAACTACTTGGACTGGATCTACCCTGATTTTAGCAGTCTAGAATGAATATAAAAGGGGTCTTTAAGCAAAACTGATGTGAAATCCTTATTGTGTTTATATCAGCAGAGATTTGTTGTTGCTGATAGATTTTTTTTTTCCCACAGATGAGTATTCCTACTGACAAAAGAAATGGTGATATTCTGCATTTTATAATGCAGATGGGTAATAGAAGCTGTACAAATTTGTGAACTCTACAAATAGTTATTGGGATTTTTTTTTTCCTTCAGAAAACAACCTCTTCTCAATATATTTCAAATTAAAAAAGTCAATGAGCTCTCTGAGAGGAAAATCGGGAGCTCAAGTTTTAGCACCAGGATGCTGAAAGACATTTGGACACTGTAAACACACATGAGTAATTCTAGATGTTCAAAAACCATTATAATAACAACAACAGTATTTTGACATGATGTTTCTGTCATTTTGGGAGAATCACTGAACCTGTTTCACTGTTCTGTATTTTCATTGATACAGTAATGACCTTATTTACTTTAGACAGAAGCTTGCAAAATATAATTTAAGATTACATTTGGAAGAAGATTCATGAGAGTGTAAGATATATTATTTAATATCTATATAGAACCTTTTAATTTTAATTTCAGATATCTTAATCTATTTTTTGAAAGGAAGTAATCTTTACTATAACACACATCTATGGTAGATAATGTGTAAGCATCACAGAAACACCACAGGCTTCTGATATTCATTCTTTCTAGCAGCTGGACACATTTAGATTTCATATCCTTAAGACGGCTGTATATTTTACTAATTCTGTCATTCTTGTATAAAATTATTCCTTAATGATAATGTGCATTTACATCTAAAATCTCATCTTAGGATATTATACACTTCTCTGTTATCCTGAGGGGGTGTAAATAAGCAGAGCTTGGTTGGTTTCATTGGATGTTTGTCAATATACATCTGTTTGGTAGCTGGTTGCTTATTTTCGAAGCGATATGTAATTTAGGAGGATCAAAATGGGTTTCGTAAATAAATACTATGATATTTGCCTTTTCCTCAGATGACAGCTAAAATATACACCAAACATGAGAATGTTTATTTGTTATGATGAGAAATTATGTACTGGATTCTAGAGAGAATTCAACTAAAATTGAAATGACACTCTTTACTTCTGCTGCATTCAGTTTCTGAACGATCCATCCCTAAGATGAAAATTTCCCATCAAGGGAATAGTTATTTGGCTTTTTATTGATTGTGTTGTGACTTACCTTGTCCATATCTTGGTCTATTATTCCATTGACCCTTGCATGAAAGCTACTGGTAGAGAAAGAAGTTAGGGACAAATCATTGTGTGCTGTCTCTGATTTTAGTAGGGATCTGTATATTTGTATTTGTAATTAGATCTTTATATCTTATTCAATTAAAAATCTCATCCTGTTCATGTCATATTTGCTTTTCTTATTTCATTAGACTTCTGATTTTTAGGATTTTGTGCATGTAAATATTAAGATAAGTTATTACTCAAATATTTTTAATAAATATGATCAAACTTTTATGTAAGTTGAAACTGAACTGTAGATTAGTATCATCCTCTTGGCTGCATGAAAAGGGTAGGGGACTTCAGGGCTCACCAGAGAATGTATCTGTCACAGTAAACTTGAGACACCCTTACTACCTTTTTTTTTATCTTTATGACTGATGGTTTGCTGATCTGCATATAAAAAAACGTTATTTAACAAAACAAGTTAGTCATTATAGTTTGATTTTCAACAGCTGAAAAAGCTGTACTTTTCTTTAAAAAAATAGGGTTCTGAATTAGTTTGACTTACATTCCTTACCCCTTATTTTTCATTTTATCTGATAAAAATTGAGGAACACAAGCCAAAAGTAGTCTTTCTGTGCTAATTTTGAAGAACTCAATGAATTACAATATTTTTTTTCTTCCATAGCTCACATTTAGTGATTCTGCAACTGATCTAATGTGGTGTAGTTTATCTGAAATAAATGAACTCAAAATACAGTCATAAAATATATTAATTTGCTTTTGAGGGGAACCCTGTTGGATCAAAGTCCGACATGCACTAAAACATCTTTAAAGTGAGATATAGATACTATGAATTCCTAATATGTGTGTTTGTGACAAATTTTTGTATTTCATTATAAAATCTGGGCAGTAACAGGAATAAAAGAAAACCATCAACCCCAGAGAAATAACACTTCTGGCTTATGAAAGCTTTCTAACCAAACATCAAGCAGCTCCAGATGAGGATCAAAGTGTGTTAATAATATTTATTGCCTTTGTGTCTGTGTTTTAGCATCCTGACACCTTATTCAGGTAATGCTATGCTATCAAGGCAAACATCTTACCTGTTTCAGAGTTCTCTTATTTTTCTAATACAGTGTTGATATAATTACCATTTGGTGTTGCATTGAAAATTATGAGAAAAGTGAATTTGCATTACATCACATATACACTTGAATATCTATAAATATGTTCTGTTTTGAAATCCTCATATATTTTCGCTAAGGCCTCTGACCACTGTCAGGCAACCTGTGTACTTTTAATTTTAGATGTTAGCATTAGCACCTAGAAAACTACATGATGAGCCCACTGATGCAGGCACAGAGATTCTCTGGACGATCCATGCATGGGAAGTGATAACCATTAATCATCCTTCACAGAAAGTACTACATGTCTTTTAGAGTATTATTTAGACCTAGGTCCATGTGGAGGAGGAATGCAGTGGCTGCAGCTTCCCCTTGACTTTGTTTCTTCCACTAGAGTTGCAATTTTTCTCCTGTTTCTGTCAGTCATCCTTTTCCATACTGCACGTTGCAGACGTGTATAGTCCTTGGGACACCTAGAGAAAGGATTACTATGGCAGAATGGCAGCAGGCAGACATTTCAGATGACATCTCAAAAGGCATTTGGGTCTGGTGTTGTGGCTGGCATTCCAGGAGATAAGTAATTAGCAGTAATTAACTGGTAGTTAAACTCTCTGTTATATAACAAAAAGAGAAACACCATCAGGATCTGAGATGGCAATTCACAATAACTTCAGGCAACCTGAAGGGTGTTGAAGAAAGAGACCCCCAAATTTTACAGCCTTGCCCAAAATGCTGAGTTACCAGGTGTGGGAAACATTAAAGGTAATAGGGCTTTTAGAAATCTCTGAAAGTAGGCCTTTGAAACAAAGAGAGCTGAAGAATTTAGAATCAGCTCTAACTGCAAAGTTTGAAAGTAGGAAAAGTTACAATAGTACAAGAAGCAAGGACATAAAACAATAATCTGAATCTTAGGTTTGGCTAGGGTAGATCTTATGACTGCAGAAAATCTGATTAGCAAGATCATAGAAAGTTTTAAGCTTAATAATAGAATATTATTGTTAATAGAAAGCATAAGAGCAAGCATTGTTTGAAGCAGATGTACGTGTACTTTCCGTGACTGCTTAGAACAATTGTCTGTAAGCTTTAACAATATGTTATTGGCTGGAAAACTTTTAAGATGCTCTGTAATAAAGAAATCTTTAGCTGCTGCTGACAGACATGACCTGTTGGCATCCTTTAGCTATGTAAAATCCTTTTATGAGACTGATGCTGCAATAAAGGCTCGAGGAATGCCTAGCAGTAGTCTTGTCCTGTTCATGCCCAAAGACCCAACACAACCAGGACCCAGAGATCCAACCTAGGTCTTTCCTTAGGAACCTGTGGCAACAGTTTCCAGAGAAGAGCAGGCCAGACCAGCAGCCTACCACCAACAAAAGAAGAGGTCCTGTTTCCCCCATTACGTCTCTCCCCCGCTGCTGCCAACCACGTACTTCTCTGATCTGTTTTACACCTCTCCAGTCCTCATCTCACCAAACCTGATGCTGGGACTGCTCAACATAGTAACTCAGGAGAAATTATGGAATTATTAAATTAATTGGAATTGGAATTTTGGAATGTCATGGAATTATAGAATGGCTAGGGTTGGAAACCTTAAAGATCACCTAGTTCTCACCCCCTTGTCATGGGCAGGGACAACTTCTAATAGACCAGGTTACTCAGAACCTCATCCAACCTGGTCTTGAGAATTTCCCCTGGAAATTCTCAAGACCATGGAGAGTTCACAACCTGTCTGGACAACCTGTTCCAGTGCTTAAAGTGTGGAATTTCTTCCTAACAGCTAATCTAAACCTGCCCTCCAGACAGACCAGCAGGTGCTGGAGAGGGGCAGTTCCAACGTCCAGAAGGCATTGCGGAAAGTGGGAATGATGTACATGAGAGCACAGAAAGTCAAGTGAGTCTGTGCCTTTCTCAGAACTGTGAGACTTCAGATGCTCTGAAAATCTCACTCCAAGTTGCCTCCTCAAATAAGATAGAAGACAACATGAAGAGGGGGATCAGTTCCAGACTTGCAGATAATTCCTGCAGTTTATACAGCAACAGGATCCACTATCTCACATCAGTTCCCTCAGGCAAGAAAAGTCAAGATATTTAAATATGAGTAGATTTTATTAGTAACTGAAGTATTAATTATTATTTATTAATATTTATAATCAGACACATAAATACCACACATATAACATTTACATGAATTAATATGAGGTTATTAGAGCAAACTTGTAGTCCTTGGAGCCTGAAAATCAAATTAAGTGCCTCTAAGACTTTTTTGGTTGGTTTAGATTTTTGCCCCTACTTAGTTTACCCATTTGTCCTGCCTCAGAGAAACAGTTTTCCACAGGCAGAGGGCTAAAGACAAAACTTATACATTAAAAAATATGCTTAATCCAGCTCCAGTGTGAGAGACTGCAATTAGAGAAAAATTCTAATTGAATGTGTTACAATTCTGTCTTTACTCCCAGGTCAGGTGCCAGTAATTGTTGTAGCATCCAGCAATAGGGGAACAGTGTAGCTGTATCACCATTTCAGAACAGGATCTGTTGCATCCAGTATTTCACCAAGGTGTCATCACGCCTAGAAAAAGCCAGGAATATTTGTGGCCATGATTTATAGACTTTGAGTCAGCTTATACCTTGAATGATGTAAATTGTGTTTCCAACTGTCTCTCACTGAGAAAAAAATGTTTTATTTGCTAAAAAGATATTACAACAGACTGTAAAAAGTATTTCTTAGTACTGGCAGTGAACCTTTTATTTGATTTGGTTGTGTAGAAGTAATTTGCTTTTTAGTGTGTTGTTTATATTTCCAGCCAAATGAAAATATTTTGAAAAATATTTTTTAAAATATGTCGGCTTTGATGCAACATATATGCCAGATCAATGGTGATCTTGGGTGAGTACTAATCAATTACTCTAATTTCTTTTGGATTTCTGGTGTCCCAGAGGTGTTCATATAGTGCCACAGAGAAGAAAAAATAATTATAAAATATAGCACCTGATGAAAATCATAAAAATGTGGAGCTTTCAGATCTCACTTATTAATGTTTTACTATGCCCCATTTTTCTTCCCTATTACTGATCTATCTTATTTTATTAGCATAAATTAAATAAAATTTTGAATGAACATATTTGCAGTAGTTCTCCAGAGCAAACAATACGAAATCTGCCAATTCATTTTGTAAATAGGCCTTGGTTACATTTTGCACTTACTCCATATTCATACTCCTTTAAGAGGATTTGCAGATGGCAAACTACATACAGATTGTTGAGAAAACTCTGGAATTATCATCTGAAAATATCCCCATAGTCACACATTCTCATTGATACTTCTGCATATTCATAAGCTTTTGGGAATTTGCACTGAGCACTTAATGCATCTCATCTACCTCTCCTTCCTCTCACCCCAACCTGCACAGAGACTGGATTGTCATTCATTTCCACTATTACAAGTACTCTTGTGCCTCAAGAATCTGCTTTATCTTCAGCAATCATATGTTGCCACACTAAGTACATTGCACAGATATTTATGTAAACACAAAACCTCCCTGAACCTTGTCTTCTTTACTAAAGATGAAAATTTAACAGTTTGAGAGAACTGAATGTGTACATAATTGACACGGCTTGAATGTTTAAGCAGGGTGAATGGATGTATTGGAGAGACAAAAACTTTCCCCCTGTAATTGTAATTCGTAATATACTATTGAGAGTCAATTGTTCAAAAATGAACCAATAATCTGGGAAGTAGTAGAAAAACCTGGATGCTTGGGAACCTATTCTGCACTGATATTTTCCCAGGCGTCAGTGCCCTAGCTCTCTCTACTGCCAGGGAGATGCCCATGTGCATAATATTATTGTTTCCTCTGAACACTGAATGTCATCAGGTTATTAGGTGCGCAAACAATGATATACTTACAAAGGAGAATTAGAGAACTACATGGTGCATTTTCAATCAATTTTTACCTTTGTGTATTGGCGGGAAAGGAAGACATGTATCTGCATGGCAAAAGTTTCATCACTGGTTTAAAGTGAAATTTATAAGTCTAAGCCTGATGAACCCCTCTCTTTTTGAGATTTTTCCTTCAAAAACCCTAACATAACTTCAGAGTACTGAGAAGGGGAAAAGAACGTGGCTGATTTTACAAAAAAAGTGGCAAATTAAAAATTCATCAACTTTATAATGTTTTCCTGCCAATGTGCAATTAATCTTGACGTTTCTGTGGAGGTTTGTATCCACTTCCACCTCATGCTTTCCTAGTTTGCATACTATTGAATTCAGATCACAAACCTTGCTTGTAAATGAGGACTGGAAGTGTCAAACTCTAAAATGTATGTGAGATTTAATGTAAGTATCCCTTTACAGGTGGATTGCTCAAATGTGAGAGTTAACTTTCCACGTAAACAATTGCTGGAGAAGGACCCAAAGAAGATTTTGTGCACTAGATTTTTATTAAGTTATTTTTTTCTGCATCAACTTCGTGGATTGCAGACTATGCTTGTGGACTTCCTGAGCAAGTGTTTATTAAGGAAAACATCAGCACAGCTGAGCATGGAGTAACAAACACATTAGTTTATTCAGCATCTTTATTCTCTTATTTAATACATACTTAGGCATCTGAATGAAATGTGAGGTTTAAACATGCCAGTCATGATCATTTATTATAGGTCACCAAAAGCCAGCTGCCTAAAAACTTTTCAACAATTTTTTTTCAATATTTTATTGAATTGCAGTAAACATACAGTTGATGAAACCAATGAAGGCATATTGGAAGATGCATGTCTAACAAATCCTGCAATATATTTGCCAGTAGGTTACACATCACCAGTCAGCTTTTAGAAAATGTGCAGTGGGATACAATTTCCTGTGCATAAAGGTTTATCTCGTTTAGGACCAATAAGCAACAATGCAGTACAAATTAATATGCACTTTACCATTTCATCTGATGCCCACTATACAAATAAAAGAGGCTCAACATTGGCTCTTCAGATATCTCCCAGCTGCCCAGAATAAAGAAAATGGAAGATTACAGTGGCTGAAATAGGCAATTTATCTACAACATCTAACTTCAGTCATATACTATCTGAATTAGGAGCCTAGACTATTTAATGACAACTTCAGAGGGTGATATGAAAGGCCGAGACTTTGCCCTCATTACCAGACTCAGGTACCCTGGAGAGCTCCAGGGAGCTCTGAGAGCAGAAGGTGCCCTGGCCACTCACTTAAGTGTCACAATTAGACAGGAATATCTACTGTGTCAACATCATCAGTTGTGATTCAATAAATTTCTTTTTACTGCTCAGGTGTGTCTTGTGTTTTTATATGACCTGGCTAACAGTTCTTTTCACTTGGAACAATTTTTGGTTTCTGAAGCACTACCCTGCAGCAGTCTGCAGTTCTGTATAAGTGACTCTCCAGGATACTGCAATCTCCCTCAACTTATTTTAATCCAATATCAGGTAAGAAGTCACTTTTTAAAAATAAGCAGTGTTTTAAATGTTCTTTTATGTTTCTTTATCTTGGGGATTTCTCCTTGCTCATTCTATTCACTTTTTCACTTCTGATATGGATAATTGACACCTATGCTTTGCTGTGCCATTCCTCCTTGAAGCATATCTACCTAGCCTATCCAAAATTACTTCTTTTTTTTCCTTTGACCATAGTCATAAAATATTTTTCCTTTTCCTGGTGTAAACATACTAATATTTACTTCATACATTGTTTTTTTATTTATCAGAACCTCCTCTCCAAACACATTAGTAGAATTTTTTGCAAATTCATTCAGAATATTTTTACCTTTGTTAGAAAGAGGTAAGAATTCAGATAGAAACAAGATCATCAGCTCTATCTGCCAAAACTAGTGAGTTGCTAATCTCAAACATTTCAGCTGTGTTTCTTTAAACTCCATTGTCCAAGTTCAATGCATTTTGACATAATCAAAGAAGGTGTTTTAATAATAACCTACCTTGGAACTGAAGTTTGGTAAGAGAAGTGGAAGCAAAGTAGGACACAGCTGAAGGACCCTAGACAAAGGGAAATTGAGTTCATCTTTGCTCACATAGCAACATCAGAAATCCTCAGGAAAGGATAAGACCTATTTCATTATAATTACAGTCTGTAACAAGTTCTGCATTCATATAATAATGCATTTCTTTAAGAGGAGCATCTCCCATGCTGATCTAAATAATTTAAATCCTCAGGTGTCCTTATTCATTTCTTTTATAGATGTGTGTTTGTAACAGGTTCTGGAACAAGCATTCTTTGAAAAATTAAATCTCGTCTACAAGTTTCTTTGGAGATGCAAGTGTAATTATTTCTCATTTTAATAATTTTTTTTTTCATAAATCTGAGAGTCTTCAAATTAGGCTCTCTGCAAAACTGACAGTCCTAAGATAACCTTCAGGTGGTCACTGGAGCAGCTGCTCTACAATAATAAATTATCTGGCACACTCAGGGCAATGATAGTTTTTCTACTTTTTGTATTTTTGACTAATTGTTAAGCATTCTGTGCCTAAGCAGGTTAATATCTTAACCTGCAATATATAAAGGCAATATCTTCTACCTGCACAACCTGGGCTGAAACCACTTGATTGAAGATAGGGAGAAATATTAGCTTATGATGCATTTTTTAAAAAAATGAGTAAATAAAACAAGATAAAAACTTGGAAAAGGATATTTTCTAATTCTATCTCCAAAGAAATGTGATTTTCAGAAAAATGAACAATTCTTCCTGGAGGGTCTCTGCTCTATGTCTTTCCTCATGACAGCAGCTGTGTCTTTACTCATGTAGGCAGCCAGATGAAACTGTTTTTACTACTGTATTGTCCAGGCGGGAGAAATGGCATATGATTACATGCTTCTCAACTACACCAGAGATCTTCACCAGAGATGAAGAGATGAAGTCAACGTCCAACCCAACTATATATGGCACTCAACATCTCTGCCAGTATCAGCCAGTCCTGGTGCTCTGATATCACACCTAAATTAGACTGATTTTGTCCTACAACCATAAAAGGCCAGAGCAGAAAAAGGAATGCTTCTAGCAACCTTATAGGAAGTGAGGTTCTAAAATGTATTATTGCAGTCAGAGGGTTTCAAGAAAGGAGAAAGATTTTAAGACCAATATTTCCTTCTCAATAAAGAGAAGGGATTGTGTTAAAACTGCATAGAAAAAAACCCAACCATTTCAAAGAAATGTCATGATCATACTAAAATGCATATTTGTATTAATAGTAACCTAGTAAAATGTTTTAGTGGGTTAATACATCCCTATAGTTTGGGGAGAGTGCAAAGATAAACTGAAAATTATTAAAAATGAGGAATTGTTTTCTCTTTGGGGCCTTTTTTGAGTGATAACACTGTTTTCCAGCGCCAGCCTATTTAGACACATTCAGACATAAAACTAAAAGCTGAATACCTCTAAATTCTATCAGTTTACAGCCTTAGCTACATGTTATATTCCTACCAATATAGAAACATCAAAGGTCACAAATGCTTTCAGATAGAAATATATGGATTTAACATTTTTAACAAGCTAAATTATAGGTATGAAAAAGATTTCTATTCCTATTGAAATCTATTGTTGTGCTTTCCAATTGCAGTATGTATTTATAACAGAAAATCACAGTGGACAAAAAGCAGAATTTTTCAGTACAAATCCTGTACATGCAAACCACTCTGTTCCCTATAATGAAAATAATTACTTTAGCTTGTCAACCTATATGCTTTTGACATCACTGCCCGTACATGAAATATGAATTTCAGTTTCTGTGGCAATCTGGGCAAAGGTAGAGAGATGGAAATTGCTTTTATACCAAAGTGAGTTCACATACATTCATTGACAAAGTTTCAGACTGCTAAAAATATTCATAATGAGAAGAATTTTGTTTGCAGAAATGCAACAATATCTCTGTAACAGATTTTTTTCTGATAAATTTAACAAAACTACACCTTCTTATTTCCTTTCTTTCTCCCACTATATCTTGATGTAGGAAAAATTAAATAATAAGGTTTTTTTGTAGTGTCTGTGATCTATTGCCTCCACAAACAATGCCTTTTAAATATCTACTTGATTGCACCTTAAAATCTTGTCCTCTTACAGGTTCAAATGCCTAAAGTTGTGATAATAAGAGAAACTTTTCTTCTTTTTTCATGACCTAAATATGTATTTGTATTTAATAAGAATGGGATTCACAGGAAGATGTCAAAGGCCTGTTAGAGAGTAACTGCACTGCTAAAATGGTGCTATGGTTAGAGAAGCACTATTTGTTTGGAGTCGGTCACCTTGTCCGCCCCAGATGGTGTGTTGTGCTTGGCTCCCCGATCCTTTCCTGTCAGATGAAACTGAATGTTCCTCAGGAAGGCACTTAATATTCTACAGCTAGTAATGGTCATTTGCAGAGTGGGGTTTGGCTGCAGCAAATACGAAATAAATGTGCAAGGAATGATGTAAGCTCCTCTGTATGGTCTATTTTATTCTTTAGGTCTGTCCCTCTCTAGGTTATGCTATCTCTTAATGCAGCCTTAACCTCTGTATTTTACAACACATGGCTAAAAACTGAATCCTTACCACATTTTTAGAGTCCACCCTACCATAATCCCCCAGTCCTTAAGGCTGGGGATTTTTTGGCAGAACATCTGCCAAAAGCACATGAGACTACTGTAAACAAGAAGCATGTGTAGGAATTGTGCTGCTACAAATATTCAGGGCACATAGCTCTAAGGAAATATGAGCTCCTTTCTTGTTTACTCAAAGATCTGAAAATCCTTCTTTCTGAAGGAAATCTCCACATACATACACAGGCAATCTACAGATGATCAGATTTCACTGAATATTGATCTGATCCCAAAGCACTCTGCTTAAAATTTGGTGTGGACATTTATTTTATATAGGAAAAGTAAGGAGTGAAATTTCTATTACACTCTGACTATTTTGTACAGGAAACTTGACTGTATGATATTGAGATTTTCTTCCCTGAAATAGCATAAAACAGTGTAAGAACTATTAAATTATTTCACTTAACATTATATTGAAAATAAAGACTCTTAAGTTCCACAAGGAATAGTCATTTCTTGCATTACCTTTTTTTTTTAGGTTAGATCTTGGTTTGTTTATCTTTAATTATCTGTGCTATGACCTGAGATCATTAATTATTTCTCTGCAAAACAAAGTAGACCTAAGTGACTCTTCTCTTGAGTTAATAAATATACATAAGAATGCGAAACTAATGCTTAAAAATTTTCATATGAACATCAGTCACAGCTAGCTATTTCTTATGGGAAATGAGAATTGGGGGGAGTGCTTCCATGTGTGACTGGTTCTTTGAGGTCTCCTTTAAAGTGTTTTTAGTGGACTTTTTTGCCTCCTTTTCAAAAATATGGAAACAGAACCACTCAATAATCACTCCTTAGGTACTCACCTGATCACATAAGTTGGGAAAGGAAGCTTCTGATTAACATAGTCTTGTTCACTGAGCAAATGACAATCAGGGCTGCTTGGTTTCTCCATGTGTCAACATAAATACATTATTCAGTTTTGTGTGAAATATTTCAATCCATATACAGAGAATAATAAGGAATTATTATAATAACTATTATAATTATTATTATAATAATAAGGAAACTAATAATAAGGAATTAGCTTGTTTAATGCATAAACTCAATGCATTCACCTAACAAATCAAAGGGTCAGTTAGTTATTCTACCATTGCTCTAAATGTTAATCAGATTTTCCTAGAAGAAATGTCCAAGGTGTTCTACCAAATATGCTATCATTAGTTACTCTGGATGTCTCATAGTGATGTTCTCTGTCTTCACATGAAGTATTAAAATATATTCTGAAACAGGAACCAGGCAAATGGCATTGTCAAAGAACACAGGGTAATATATATTTTTATTTTAGCCTGATGAATATTTGAGTATTTTATAAGCAGTTGAAAAACTCCACATACAAAGACTGAAATCACAAAATGGAGCCTCCCTATTCTAGTAATAAAATTATTTCTATCAAATGGGGCAATCACCAACAAGAGATTGATATCCTTTCCCCTTGGACCAAGTTAATACATTTCAATCAGATTCTTTCTTACCTATGAGAAATAAAGACTCAAATACAGTTCTCTTACCTAGGCGAAAGGTCTAGCCATAGTAAGGGAAAATAGATGCTCATTTCCTCGTGAACTAGAGTTTACAAATTTATTTTAAAACAACACACTACAGATTAAACTTAAGAGGAAATCAACTAGCTCTGAACAACTTTAAGGATAAGTAAACAGACAACAGGAAACTAAGAGGAGAATGGAAATCATGTTAGTCACTTAAATGGAAGCAAAAATAAACCATAAACTTTAACTACAATAATAAAAATTTTAAATTGCCCTCGTAACTTCATTCTGCTTTGACCATTATGATTCATCTTTAAATACTTTCCTTTAAGTCTAGCATATTTTGAAGCACTAAATTCAGGCAGTAAGACCACCGAGCTACCTAGGTACCAATCTCATTATAAATAAATTTTCACAAAATGTGCTCTCAGATCATTGAGTATGCAGTAAACCATAATCACACTTCCATACTGTCTTTGACTGCGTCATATATCAATTTTCTTTCTTCTGGCTAAATGTTTCTTATTATATTGAATTACAATGAAGTTTTGGTGAGGGAGTTTTTCAGTGTGAGATTTTTTCTGATGAACTAAAAGGCTTACTGACAGGGGCTTCTTAGTGATTATCTCTTTCAATAATATACTCTCTAAATACGAACTTCTGTTTCACAGTCACTCTCTGCTTGCAGGGTGAACTGCTTTAGTTTAATTTCTAAATGCTAAATCCTCAAATGCTTCTGCCCAAGAGTTGAACTAGTTTTCTTAATTCCCTAGGGAAGGCCATGGTAATTCCACCTTTCCCAATGTCGTGGAGGACTGCCCAACCTAAATAGCAGGACCAGTGTTCTCAGTGTATGTCAACACTTCTAGAAATGCTAAATGGGTCAAGATTACTTTTCATTACAAAAGTATCAATAATATCTACCTGATGAAAATATCTCTACTACATGTCATTAACTAAAGCTGTAATCTTCACTGCAGTTAAAATATGCATTTATTAGAATTGTAAATTAAATATGCTAATACTTGGAAACAGATTTTAAAATGGTAAATCAAAAGTTGTTCATAACATCCTGCTTAAATGTAAAGAAATATGCTAATATTTAATTTGAAAATATTCACAAATGCCAAAAAAAAATTGTGTACATTAGTCTTTCAATAGACTTCAGGGTGATGATAATAGTTTCCAAAAGATTCATTTGGGTTTGTCTTCAAGAGCAAGGCCAAGCTTCTTGGAAGAGCACCCTGTTTGTATCTTCAAAATGCCAGTCAAACTTCTGTCTATATTTTTTCCTGTGTAGCTGGTGTCTCTGTGGTTTTTTAGGATAAAGTGACACAGGGCATAGGTAAGAGTGATGTAAGAAGGCCTGACTTCAAACTGTATAGAACTGACACCAGTAGTCTGGAGAAAGGCAGCACTAAGCATATCAAGTACAGTGAGTGCCCCTCTGATTGATAGGGTATGTGCTTCTGCTGGAAATGACATTTCCTGGCTTTGGAGCCTTCTTTGTTACTACACAATCAGTTTTGGTCCTCGGTCCTCTATAAGGAATAGGGCAGGAAGGAACTCCCATGTTGAAGATTCACTTTTCTAAAAATAAGAAATACTCCAAAATCTGCTGAGATGCCCTTTTTTTTTTTTTTTTAAGGTTTTGGGCTTGTATAATTTATAATTAAAAGTGGCTGAGATTTTTAGCTTATCTTGGTTTTTAAGATTCTTCACTCATGAATGTGCTTTCAGCTGGGCTATTTATTAGCAACAGATTTACTAATTTAACCTCATGGCTGTAATCCAAACAGTGTTTTCTTTAAACCACTGAGCATTTAAGGAAAGAAGAGCTGGAGCCGTGTAGTTTACTGATGCAATGTAATAAAACTTCCTGTATTACATGATTTATAATGTTGCAGACAACTGCTTCTGTTTTTCAAAGCTTCATCTTCCTCAGAAAAAATACAGATTACTGTAACTAAAATGACAGACACTTGTGCTTTCTTCAGAATAAATGAAAGTGATATGCCTGCTAGGAGCAGCATATAGCACTGAATCAGGGACAAAAAATCAGATTACCTCAGAACAATCAGTGTTTATCTGTCAGTCATTGATTTATACAAAGCATATAGTATAAGCAACAATACAATTGCACCTTCAAAGACACCACATGTCTGTGATTCCATGGTAGATATATCATTGTTTTCCAATTCTTTCTGTATTATTTAACAGAAATTCTTTGTATATATAAGAATTACCTAGCTCACTCACCCTTCTTAGGTTGGTGTATTGACTTTGGCCCCAGGCTTAAGTCTTAGGCACTGTCATGTCCTGCCCAGTTGTTCATAGAATATACTTTGTGAGCTTTGAAACCTCTGAAATTACAAGTTAATAAAAATATTGACACAATCTCTACTGCAGCATCTTAAGCATGCTGTTGTACAATAGCACTGTTTACTTCCAGAGGGAAAATCAAGAATTGGATACCATTAGGATAGCATTTTTTTACTAACAGGAGGACTGTTATAATTAACACTGAGAAAATAGGCTTTAGTAACAGTAAATGTGCAAAGAATTCATTAAAATATCACACAAAGCATTTGTTCTCCTGGATTGAAAGTTGAGAGGCAGGGGGCAAGAACAAGTCAAATGGAATGATATGAAATAGCCTGAGCCTGTCTGTCTTTGTGTTGTCATGGCATTCTAAAGCATTTCTGTATGCTAATTCACTTTTTCTTTCTCTGTTCTGATTTTAGCCACTCACACTTTACATCTGCATTTGTCTAACTTTTTTCTAAATATTTTCAATTTTTAATGTGACTTTTCCTTTTGTGAAGGATGTCACATACCTATCATTTGAATACTGTCTAACTTGCAAAGTTGAGACAATATCTGATACCATCCTGATGGCCTGGAAGAGCTGGATGTGTCAAAAAGAATCATTTCATTTCCATACTCAGGTACCCTTTAGTCTTTCTGTAAGGGTACCTAAGAGTCTAAATAATTATGGAGAATTTTATGACATTTGTCTGACTGGATCTTTACACTCTTTTTTTGGTTTGTTTGTTTATTATTTAACAAGAAGAAATAATAAGAACAAGTTATTTACCTACTAACTCCATTTTAACTTATAATTTTAATTAAATGGAAGTCTCTTGAGTGATGTTTAGTTCTGTTTTCATTAATAATTGCTTATTTTAATATTTTTGCCATTCTTTCTAATTTTTAGCCACACACAGAGGAAAAAAAAACTGAATGAAAAAACCCTCAATCTATCGTAATTACTCATGTTGAATATTTTTCAAGGACATTATCCAATTGTAATTCTTTGAATGTCGACCCTTCACTGTACTAAGTGTTTTGGACTTAGTACAGTGTACTGTACATTTTTAAAGTATCTTTCATTTTTACTCAATGCATAATCAGAATGACCAGTGTTCTTATTGTACATTTTTAAACAAACCATTCTGTGCACTCTGTCAGCAAACAAGAATAACAAAATCCTGTTCTAACAGATGCATTTAAAATTACAATAAAGAAAAAATTACAAATAAAATGAAGCCTTCACGAGAGATTGCAGTGTTTGCTTTTTGCTTCCATCACACTGTACCAGTTATAAAAAGAAAAGTACATGATTTTTTTAGATGTGGTCTTAGATAATTGTATGCACAGTTCACGGAGAAATCAACCTGAAGCTTCATAACACAGCACTTAAAAAATGAAAAAAAAAAAAGATGAAGTGATTTCAGTCTACTACTGAATTGCTGGGTATCAGGACATAATAAAATTAAAGGGTGCATAGCAGACTTGTAATAAAATACTACCATTTTAATTAGGTACAGTTTAGTTAAAGATAATATGGCATAAAGACAATTTTTTAATAAGCTATAGCCAGTTGGAAACTTCCTTCTAAGTAAATGAAGAGGTGATCTCCAACCTATATAAGGACACTGGCTTAGATGGACATAGAAGGAAAATCTTATGTACATAACATAATGTGAAAGCTTTTTTTTTTCTTAGTCTCTCAGCGAAGTAAGTAGTGAGTGATCCATCCAGGTCCCTCTGCTCCATCAAAAGGTTTTGGACTGCTAGTGCTGTTCCAACATACTATAAAGAAATTATTGTGCTTTAGGGCATAAGTCAGTCATTAACCCTGCAAATACAGCTGATTTCAACAGTTTTCACAGGACTAGTTTTCACTGAAATATGAAATCTTGTCAAAATCAACATGTTTAAAGAATCAGGTCAATTAATTGGAATTTTCTTCTGAAAGAAAATTGGAAAGGCTTCCAACATTTTTGATAAAAATTACAGTCATACATGCAGAATATTTTTTTCCTGCACCCATCTTTCTGTGATCTTTGTGCATTAAAATTCTCTTTTCATCATTAATTCAAGCTCTTGCCATTGTAGTAATGTATTTAATGTGGACATAAGCCTATTAGAAACAATAAATTATTTTATGTATGCCTATACTGGAAATTCCCTATGTTCTCTTGCAACAATCTTGAAATTTTTTTTTTTGCATTTTTTTTGCATTTTTTGCATTGCATCAGAAATATCTTGTCATTGTGTAATCCAGTCTCATGCTAGGAAAGGGACCAATGACTTCTCTATTTCCCTTTTTTGTATTGTGTTAAATGGGACAAAACAGCAGATTGTTCCATTTGTTTCTGCTTCCACTCCAGTTACAGCTGAAGTTATATTATTGCAATGTTTAGAACAATTCATTAGTTGGCCAGTTTTCAAAAATGCTGTTTTAAAGACTAGAAAAGATAAAATAGCAATGGCCAGATCTTTCCAGGCAGGATATTACCCTCCTTTTCAGCCTTTACATGCTCTCATTCCCCTCATACTGGCACAGCTTCTTTCCATCTCTCTTGGTCTGGAAAATGGGGATTGAAGATGTGCTAAGAAGTTGAAGCACTGTATTGTCCTGGAGTGTTTGTGGCATAAATTGTTCAGCAGGCTGGTAATGGGCAGCAAGAGGAGAAAAGAGGAATCACTCTATCACTCTATGTTTTCCGTTTTTTTGGGGGTTTTTTTTTGCAGTTATGATTCAACAAACACATCCAAGAAATTGTTCACCATTGTACTGTTTTGTTTTTTTCTTTTCCCACAGAAAGCTCAAAATTTAACTTGGATTAAGCATAAATAAATTCCTGATTCAATTTATTCTTCAACAAGTATTTTATATATTTTATTCTTAATCTAATCAGTTCTCATCCCTACTTTTTCTTTGAAAAAACATCTTTTTTATATCCCAAACAGGCTCTGCTAAAGCTTTGGTCTCTTACCACTTATGGACGAGAGGGAAAGCTAAACTGAAGTTAGCACTTTAAAAAAATCTCTGAAACTGGATAGAAGTTTTGTTAATGCTAGAATCTAATGTGGCTTTTAATTAAGTCACTGCTATAAGTATAACATAATTTGTAAATTAACTAGATAAAAGTAAGAAAAAAATGTAATAAGACCTTAATTCAAGCATAGATATCTTGTCAAGAAGCACATCCTAAACAATATATCTTCTTTTTCTGCAAATATGAGGTATTGGTGGTGAAGCTTCTTTTACCCGCTGCCAGCAACATTTGCAAAATTGTAAGCATCCTGTGTACACTATTTGTTGTGAATCACAGTCAGCCTGTGTGTTATTTACTAAAGCAACCAGTTTTACAAAATGGGAAGAAATACTTTTGCTTGCTCAGCTCTTACAGTCAGTCTTTTTGAAGTGATCATAGTGGGCACAGGAAAAGTAGAGTTTCAACATGTAAAGAGGTTAGAGAACACTTACTATCTGAGGGTTTTTTTTCCTTCGAGTGTAGAGGAAGATTTCAGAAAAAATGGACTCATGATTTTCTTGAGAGACCAGTAACTCTCTTGAGCCACAAGGTGTTTTGTTTTTTATGTAGAGCAGTACCCTCTTTTCCCTTTCTCTCATGAAACATCAGCCTTTGCAGTTCTCAACCCGTCTGATATGAATTAAAAAATAAACAATATCAGTACTGTTTTTTTCCCAAGTCTCAAAAAATCTGTGACTGCTGAAAAATCTGTAGTTATCTGCAGTTTTGCTGGGTTTCTATAGAGGATTTTTTGCCTTTGCCTGAAGAAATTGATTAACCTGAACATTGTTTCCAAGGAGTGAGTGGATTAAAGGAATGAACGGTTTTGCTCATAGTGCTAATGCCAAACATCATGTCCATTAATAGAACACTGGATGATACGCCAGGAGCCTTCCAGCCATGCTTTCACATGACGCCAGCCCTTCTCACAGGAAAACAGCAGTATTTTCTGAGACCTGTCCAGGAGCAGGAGCTTTTTCACAAGGATCAGAGGGACGATGACATGTACATTGGTCCTCTGCTTAAAGGAATTATTCCTGACATCACTACTAATTAATCGTATTCATATGTTAAATACAGTAGCTCAAGAGGTAAGTTTGCATTTTCTAATAAAGTCAGGGGTATGCTTGATGAGTCCTTTAGCTGCAGATTTACGTAGCTTACTGTCAGCGAGAGGAGAAAACACTAAAGCCTTCACTAAGCCTATTTCTTTATCTGCAGTAAGTTGTATGCTGTGACCATTTAATTTTATTATTGCTAACTGCACTAAGCCATTGATTAATGCTATTATAAGCTGACTTCACACTGATTTAATTAAAAGTCATAGTTTAACTACTGCCACCAGCACACAGTCAGTTGCTCACTCCCTCACCTGTGGGTCTGGGGAGAGAATTAGAAGACTAAAAGTTGGAGAGCTCATGGGCTGAGATAAAGACAATTGAATAGGAAAAAAGAAGCCACACACACAAGTAAAGCAAAACAAGGAATTAATTCACTGCTTCCCATTGGCAGGCAGGTGTTCGGACATCTCCAGGACAGCAGGGCCCCATCATGTATAATGGTGACTTGGGAAGACAAACATCTCCAAATCACTTCCTCCTTCTCCCCCAGCTTTACATACTGAGCATGATGCCATATGGTGTGGAATATCCCTTTGGTCAGTTTGAGTCACCTGTTCCACCTGTGTCTCCTCCCAACATCCCAGCATCACCAGTCTCCTTGCCAGCATGGATAAGAAGCAGCAAAGGCCTTGGGTCTGTGTAAGCCCAGCTTGGCAGTAAAAAATAAATCTCTATTATTATCAACCCCGTGTTTAGCATAAATCCAAAACACAGTCACATACCAACCACTACACAGAAAATTAACTGTGGCCCTGCCAAAACCATCACCGTCTCTTACCTATACTTTAGCATTTTCTCTGTCCCTTTATGGTTGGAAAAGCATTGCTTGGGATTCCTAGGTAAGTGCTCAGTTCCAAAGTTACTTAGAGAACATCAACTGAGATTTTACAGTCTCATTATTAAAATTACTTGTACTTTCAGATCCCATTATTTCTTTATATGGTGCACTCATAGTAGTGCAAAACATAGTCTGGGGAAAGTTATATACAAATTACCAGAGGAGCTGTCATGTGATAAAAAGGAATTCGAAAAAATTCAGTCCCCATATCTTTACAAATACCATGTTCAAAACCTAAGTATGTCATATTTACATGATGGACTAAATTTGACTACCTGTTCCAGCTGTCACTCAATTTTGTCTCAAGAAGAGCTTTGGACACATGATTCCTTCTTACACTCACCTTCCTGCCTCTGCTTGTCAAGAAAGTGTAAGGCAGACTTTTGCCTAGATGGGAGGGTCATCAGCCAGATCATGCTAGGGACTAGGAATCTGAGAAGCGCTGAAGACCATCTCATTTCATAGCTCAGTTGTAGTCTCAGGCTCTGGGTACCCAAACCTGCTTTACATTTTCTATTTGATTTATCTTTTAAATGCCAGTAGAGCTGCACCATGTAGAGAAGCAAGCAAAAGTTCTAGATTGGGTTCTGAAAGAACTATATTTCTGTTATCATTGAATTGCCTTGTAGTAATTAGCAGACACTATCAGTGGCAGTGTTAGCTTGGGTGAAATGACATGCTGACTCAGGTATATTGCCTTTGATCTCTGCCCTTTTGTGGAACCTGGTGCAGTTACAGTACAGACTCACAGCATATGTGTTTTCCTCTATTTTACTTTGATAGGCAGCGCGGCCCAATATTTTATCTGTTTATTCTTTTTGCTCTAAGCTCTTTTCATGACAGTGTTATTCATGTGTTGCTAGGACCCTGACATGTTGCAAAAGAGGGAGAAAAGTCACAGCTGTGTCCTCCTTATGCCAAGACCTTTAAGGCAGAATCTGAGTTGCTAGACAGAGATATATTTACTAAATTGGCACCAAGAGGATATGTTCAAGGTGTCCCAAAATAGAAACTTCAACCCCTTGGAAAGCCAAGCAGGTTTTCAAATGTAAATGTCCTCAGTCAGCAGAAGGTTTAAAGGAAGCAAGGAAGGCAGAAATGTCTGAACATTGTTAAGGGGTATTCTGTTTGCGTATGGAATGAAAAAGGCACCATTCAAGAGCGAAGAGTGAGACAAATTATCTTGCTCAGAATGAAAAGTAGAGTGTATTTACACCTGTTACAGAACACTCAACACCACAGTAAAATTGACAGGTTAAATTAGGGTGCCTTCTTAAAAAAAAAAAAATTATTAATTCCTCAATCATTAAAACTCTTTTTTGTGCACCAATCTTGGACTAACAGTCTTGTGAATACTTTGCTCTCTATTTCATGGGAAGGTTTTACGCAAAAATAGAGCTGGGCTTGTTTGCTGCCAAATTTGATTCAAGCATCTGCTCACAGGTATAGCAGAGAGAAGTGTGTGAACAAATGTACAAACATGGAAGGTTATTAGAAAGAAAATACATGTAATTAGCAGCATGCCTGTAGAGGAGAGATGATATACAGAGCAGCAATGGGGATAAAAGCACACATATGCGCACAAGCATTCAATGTGACATGAAAAGTCCTGTCTCAAAGTCCTGCTAGTATCAAAGCCAATGGTTGACTTGTTAGTGGTTGATATAGTAGGCTTTTGAAGGGATGAAGGACAATTTTGATTCTAAAATTAATGGTAGGAAATCTGGTAAAATTCATCTAAAAGAGAAAGGAACAGGATGTGTGATTTCCTAATAGTTTATTATTAAAGCAAAGAATTAAAAAAAAGCAAGTGCCACTGTAGAGATTAAAGAGATTTTTATCTTAAATGTCACTAAACTGAAATCAGCAGCAGACACAGAATACTTAAAATGCAAACAAATACATTTATATTTTTTAAAAAAAATCCTAACAGAAAATCTGAGACATAATCCAATTAAATTTTCATAAAAGTACATTGCACGAATTGTAACTAGTCTAATGTACACAAAACATGATCTTTCCAAGAAAAGCAATGAAGTTGCCAAATAAACCAATGAATTTCTTAAATAAACTGTATTACAAATTTGTGGAATGCAACAAGTCAATGTATTTCATTAGTCAACAAAAACACCTAAGAGCTACAAAACAATTCATTATGTACATAATTC
Source organism: Hylia prasina (assembly GCA_013397195.1). Lineage (NCBI taxonomy): Eukaryota > Metazoa > Chordata > Aves > Passeriformes > Sylviidae > Hylia > Hylia prasina. The sequence continues at coordinate 90,973 of VYXD01015738.1, forward strand.
CGTATTGCCCCCAAAAATTCATTAGCCTGTGGGTTTTTTCATTGCATCTTTGCATTTGCTTGGTATCTGGAATGGAATTGTTTGTACTACTTTAAAAACAGGAAAAAAATAAAGTCCCAAAATAAACAAAAGCCATATTTATCTACTGTGATGGGATTTTAAACATATATATACTTAAAATGTCTGGTTTGTAGTCTGGGTGTATCCAATTTGCAACAACTCTTTCACGCAAAGAGGAAATTAAGGAACAGATTGCTAAATGGAATATAAACATGATTTCACTGAGGCTTGCTAATACATCAAGATGAAAGCCGACACTCTCCCTTATTTAAAATTATTCTAAACAGTGCATGTCAAATATTTTAGACATTATTGAAAATGGCTGTCACATAAAATGTGAAAGGGCTCCACATATATTCGGCATGGCTTTACTGTCTGAATGCGTGAATCTCTACACTGACACAAAATTGCTACCCTGTCAGCATGTAAAAGGACGGATCATTTAATCTCTTTAGTGATGAAGTTTCAAATCCACAAGGCACAAGCTATCAGTCCTTTGAGATGATTATGATGCCTCGAACCTGACAGCTTGTGATGACAGCTTTCACAAATTCTGGAAATCAAATTGTTCCTGCATCTAACAGAAGAAGGCAGGTGTGTACATAACAGAAATGGATGAGGTTAAACATCGGGATAGTGTGATCTTTATGTTCAGTGTAATTGTTAAAAGTTATACCAGGGAAAATTATAGGTTTTGGTTTTGAACCTCTTCATGATATACACAGATGAGGGCACCAATAACCCATATGGGTAAAAGGTTTGCCAGGAAAAGAATATCAAGATAAACAGATGGCTGTACCATTGCCATATGGCTCCTCGGAAATTGGACGACGCTGTGGCATTTTGCCACAAGATTGATCTAGTGTTATTTCTGTGCCAATATTTTAAGCAATGCAAGGAAAGAATACATAACAATCTGCAATTAGCTGTGTTATGTAAATATATAAAAAACCTAACTGGTTTATGAGAAATTTTGTAGACTGATATGTTTCTGAAATACAGATAACAATTCACCGGAAAGTTATTTGCTTCAGCTCATCATTTTTCATACTTTTTACTCAGAAAAATGTGTTAAATAAACTAAGTTGCTGTGCTTATGAGGCTTAATTTCACAGTTTATCTCTCTCTACAGAACAAAGAAATTGCCTCTGAAACACAGTGTTAGCAGTGCTAAAAAAGCAAAGGAAAGCAGAAGGAAACTACAGACCATTCAAAATAAGGTCAGTAATTCCAACACTCAGCTCAGCTGGATAGCGGCATACATAACCAAATTATTCAGATATGACCTTGTACCCAAGGTCAAAGGTTTGGTGTTATCATAGAATGAGTACTTAGTAGGACTTTCTGATGGTTCAAACACTGCTGGCTGACATATCAGGTGTATTGCTGCATTTTCATCAATGCTGTACTCAATCAGGATTTTGCATCGGCCCTTAGTTTTGATTCATACTGGTAGAAGTATAGCATGAGGTACAGATATGTAGGAGAGTAAAACACAGAAGGTATTTCCACTTCATGGAATGGTAACTTGGTTTGTGATGTTACAATAGCAATACTAGGGCTTTCAAAAAGAAATTTGGGGAACAATAAGTGAATATAGGTGTTATATTATTTGTATAATGAAATCCAAAGCACAAAGCTTACATTGTTATTAATAAATTATACTCTGGGCAGAACAGAGGGAAAGATTCACTTATAAGGACTCTAATGTCACTTAGAAAACTATATTAAAGAGTACCTAATATTCAAAACCATCAACGTCTTTAGGGCACAAAACCAAGCAAGAAGACACAGAAATAAATTCAAGATTAAAAAATCCAAAACAAAACAAATTTTAAAAAACCCCAATAATCTCCATGTCATTCTTCAGTGCTACTTCCTCCAGCATTTCAGTTAGGAGTATTCCTTCTGATAATTTAGAAATTTTGAATATTCCTGTAGCTAAAATTAGCATTCAACCTAATTCTCTCTCATTTCAATTTCTTGCCTGTAAACCATAAACATAAAATCACAGAGCAGTAGAAATAACCAGAAAATAGGTTTCACAACTGACTTGTGGGATTCTAGCCATGATGGGGTTTTTTGTGTAAGGAATTAAATGGAGAGCAGCTGGGGACAAACAAAGCAAAACAAAACCCCAAAACACTAGAAAGTGGAAATATATTAGAAAAGCATATTGCTGACCTTAAAAGATAGCTAGCAATTTCACACAATTCCTGTTACTCTGAGATAGCTATACTGACACCAGTTGCCCTCACAGAAGCTTTGGAGAACCCCTTCAGACAGCTCCTTTTAGAAACCCTTGAGGTTTTCAGAGGATCTATGCACACTTCAAGGTTTTGATCACTTGAGCTTCTCAGTGGCCACACAACTGCATAGCCCACAGTATAAGTCTTTTTTTGACTCTTCATTTCCCTGAAGTATTGTAGGCTTCAGGGGAAATTTCAGCCATAGCCTTGAAGCAGAGATAGTTGAGCTACTTTAGAAAGCTCTGTGGGTGTTTTTGCACTCAGTAAAATATTTTTTCATCCACTGGCATCCTTTTCTTTAACAGGTCTCACATCCCTACCCACATTTCATTAGCAATTTGGTTCTACTGCTAATTCTAGAATATTCAGGAGAAAGACCAAGACACATTAATACTTCAGTTTTTTTTTTACTGAGATATCAAGGCTTTTGACAGACAAATAGTAAGTTGACCACATTTTGGCATAAATTGATAACAGGTCTTCAAAACCAGCTTGCTCTCCCATCTAATTATTGTTACTGTGAGTTACTGTTAAATTCCATTTGTATAATACTATATTCAGCTATATTCAGCAGATTTGTTCCACTAGGTTGGCTCAACAACAGCTCTTGGTCACAGTCTTTTAACACCTTATTCAAGGGAGGAGAAGTAGGAGGGAAAAGAAAGAAGGCAGAAAATGAGAAGAGGATTGAGAAAAGGAGTAAACTTGTAGGGAACCTAACAGTTGATTATTGTGGCTTCTCTATTCAGTACAATGAGAACTGTCTGCTCTTAAAGGAAAATACCTTAGGCATAAGAAAAGGAACCTTTCAAAAACAAGATGCTGCATTTAGTGGCCAATACATAGACATCTGTAAGAATCTAATTTCAAGTTTTCACCAGAATTCTTTCCACTTTGAACCTGGGAGGCAAAAAAAAAATTCCATTATCAAAACAGTATGTTTACTTAATGGGAATACAACCTCCCTTTCCCCTACACAATTTCTTTCAAAATGGTTTTGTTCAAATGGCACATATCCTTGAGATGTTTTCTTTTAGTGAACTATTAATGCCCTACTTTTAGCTTGAAAGGGTTTCACTAGTGTCACTGGTATATTTGTGAGGCATTCGTTCTGTGGTGCTGTAGCCTGAAAACTGTATTTTGGCTGCTCAAAATTCAGATGTTATTTTTCGACTTAATCAGAAAATCAGCTCTAGGATAACCTTACCTAGACAGAAGACTGAGTACTGCTTGGATCCCCTATTTGCAGCAATGATTAGACTGGACAAGAGAATAGACAATAATAGCAATCTTAGCGAATAAAGAGGTATTTTTCTGGGAATACGTAAATTGAGTTATTTATCATAGCAAAATGAATGCCAGAAGGAAAATTACTTTCTATTGCTATACTGGAAGGAAAATAAGGGAAAACCCGTTTGACTAAAGGATAATGTTAGCACAATAATTGGTTATAACCTGAGTGTTGAATGCTTTCTGTCTGGCAGTAAGAACCTTTGAGCCCTAAAATAGATTGCATAGGGTGCTAAGGGAAACTTTTTACTGCAAGCTTTAAAGAACAGCATAGACAAATGGTTTTGAGCTCTGTAATCCAGACAATATGGGTTAAGACTAGATAACTGGACAGTCTCTGAAACTTCCTCCCAGCTTTATTTCTGTGATATGATTTCATACAAGAACAGAAGATTGGACCCAATTTGGTGATCAAACTATCATTTCCAAAACTGCAGTTATTGTTAAGACAAATAAAAATCACCAAGCTACTTTTTAACTGTCAGAAGACTATATTTGCTGACAAAAGTTTTAGCTCTGCCACCCAGAATGGATATTTTCACATACACAATTAATGAGACAATTTTCAGAAAGTTTTCAGGTCCCAAAAGCAATCTTTCAACTGGAAGAAAGGTGAAACTTTTAAAGGTGTGTTTCAGGGGGTAAGTTGCATAAGAAAACCAACCAATCAAACAAACCAACCAACCACTAATCATGTGAAAGCTTGAAAGAGACAAAAAGGAGCTTCAGAAGGCTTTGTCCATCCCCAGATGGGTCTTTTCACACATCACATGAGGGTATTTTAGGACTAAAACTTAATTCTGGGATAATTTTTCTTGGGCATCTATTTAATGTGAAGTTTATGTGCTTTAACTTCTAGATGCTACTGTATGCACTATTAAAATACATTCTGTGAATTGTATTCTTACATGGTTTTTACATTACCTTACCTTGTATATATGTTCAGGTAGCACCATAGATCTAATCAAAACCAGAAACTGTCAACACAAGCAAAACAATGATTTCAAAGAGTGCGGGTGGGGGAGTTAACTAGTATCTATAGTGGAGTTAACAACTACAACCATGACTATTTCCTTCAAATTAGGACTTACTTAGAAAATTATTTTTGGGCAGCAATTATTATACTTTTCAGTTTGTGCATCTACAGTCTTTGTTGTGTAGGAACTTCATACTCTTGGCTGAATTTGTGTGCTTGACTTCAGGATTCTGATTGCTACACTCATGGCTAACCCCCCAAAGCCTTTATCTCCGAAAGTCAAATTTTGCTTTGTATGAGGAGCTAATAATTGCTATTTTATAATATTCAAGGTCACTTGAATTTTGGGAATATTATTAGCACTCCTCATGTAGAAAGAAGGTACCATAGAGATTGAAAATGGTCTGTGGGATGTTTTCATCAATTTCTTCACTTGTCTGGAACAGTGACTTGCCCTCTGTGACTGAACCTAGGGAAAATTCCTATAATGTCCTAGGAGCACATAACAAGCTGTGGATAAATGAAATCCTCAATTGTAGCAGCTCTCAGTTAGCTATACCCAGAAGCAGCATGAGGATTCTTGAGATGTAGAAAGCTTTGCTACAGATGCCTAAGGACAGAGTGTTAGGATACCTAGGGTTTTCAAAGACAGTATGCTGTATTAGAAATTGGTTTTTTGTTTGGTTTTCAACTCAGGCTATAAAACTCTCTCGATGTTTAAAGGAAACTTATTTTCATACATTTGGTGGTTTTGTGCTTTTTTTAACTTCTAAGAAATGTCTAAAATTAGTTAAGCATCTGTTTTCTTCTTTGTTTGAAGCAAATTTTACTTTTAAACAGCTGTTTAGCCTATGATAATAGTCTTCCTCCTGGGAAAGCAGTTCATCTCTGTTGCCAGATTCCATCACCTTAGGATGAGTTGTTTTAAATTACTAAATGGATAAGTTCTGCTTCTACATATTTGTGTCTGTGTGACTGTTTCTTACTCTCCGGCATACTGGCACAATTCTTGTTATGTTTATTAAGCACATGTTAAGCACTTGTTACAGTTTTGTGACTGATTGACCTTTTGCTTGGGGAAATGTAAGATATGAGATATGGAGTGGTGAAGTTCATTCAGCTTTCTTTTTTTTTTTCCCATTCCTCTGTTTATATACCTTCTTCAGTGTTTCAATTCTTGTGTCCTTCTAGAAAAAGAAAGACCACAGAGTATTATTAAACATAAGAGAATGGAGAAGGCTACTTTTCCTCAGCTTTACTAGCTAACGTGATGGAGAGAATCTCAAAGCCTCGTGAGTCAAACAAGAAGTTCTCCAGAGTCTGAGAGAAAACACTGTAATGAAGGAAGCAGAAATTACTGGGTTTGCAGTGCTCTCACTCCTTTTGTTTTACTCAGGTTTTTATTTTGGTGAAAATGATAGTTTTTTAAACAGCTTTAAAAATTCCTCAAGCAAACAAGTCACTCAAGATAACCTTCATCTTCTACTTTATTACCACCCTGTAATGTAGTCCATGGATCCTGGAAAAATGTTTTGTCTCTCACTTTTCCAGGAAAATATTATTTATAGGAACAAATGTTTAACTCAAAGATTCAGGAAGATGCCAAAACATTCCCTCTGCTGCAAAACAGCAAATACCAGCAAGAAGTTAGTTTTATGCAAAGTCTAAGAGATCTGTTCCTTATTCTTTTCTGTTAAGACAGCTTAGGATTTGCAAATCATTGCCTGCTACTCTATTAGTTTGGAGAAAAAACAGTCTAAGGCTTTCATCTCTAGATCACCTCAATTATTTAAAATAGTTATTTTTTCTGGTTAAAAATGTATCAATTTTTTATCTCCATTCTTGAACATCTGTCTACAGTATTTGCCCGCAAACACCTTTTTAGCAACAATTACTGAAGAGGGAGAAAATCAACTAACTTGAGAAAGGAAATGTGTGAATATCTTCTAGGTGAAGAAACACTATGCAGAGCTGCAATCCTAGGTTCAAATTTCAACTCTCTTTCATAATGGCTTCCACTTTCCATCATTAAGAAAATTCTCTGTCTTGAGTAATTTTTGTACATTATCTTTGCAATTTTAGTTTAATTTCTGTGTAGGTAATCACGATGTTGCATCATAGGACATGTAAGCTATAAGATAATATGACAAAATGGGAATCACATGCATCAAAGTCAAAAGACTTTTTTTTTCCTATGACGCTACGAGGTTATTTTTTTTGCTGAGGACTAATGCCAAAGATGTCTGTCTCCCTTTGCATCTTCTCTCATTAATTTTTGTCAGCTGTGCAGTCATAGTGACTAACACTTTGTGGATGAGACTTTTAGAAATGTTCAGAGTTAGCTTTCTGCTGCTTCATGAAATGATTGGCTTTTTGCAGCAGAACTGTAATGAGAGTCAGCACTTTTATCCCTTTGTTAGAACTCCAGTTCACACAAAAACAGCCTGGAATGATCTGATCCCCTAATTCAGAGTCTCTGGTCCACAGCACCTTGGAAGGCCCCAAAGGTGTCCTGCAGCCCCACTCAGATGAAGGCACATGAAAACCAACCTTCAGCCTGTGTTCAAGGAGTTGGATTTTACTCAATACTAAGGAGGCATTTCTGCATCTATATCAAATATTCAAGTATACTTGTTAACCACTTTAAAAAAGATAGAGTTTATCATGGAGAGTCAGCCTTAGATTCCATGACTAAAGTGAAGCTGATATGCTTGTAATAGATCACAGGCAGTAAGTTAAGATCAATTTAGTTGACAGGTACTTTTGGAAGCTATCTGGCTGTGCAATTTTTGAACACTTCATCTTCCAATATCACATGCCAGAAGGTTGTTGTCAGAAGACAGCTGGGACTTTCTGTACTCCTCTAGATTACTTTTCAGTAGTTGGTTAATGTTTTCATAAAAGAATTGGTAAACCTAATTTATAAACCCTTTAGTTCCCTTCTAATTAGGAAAAAAAAAAAAAAAAGGAAATATAATATCAAAATATTCCAGTTCAGAACTTGTAGACTGTGACCTGGAAGACATAGATCTTATTGCTGGGTTTTTTAAAATACTCAGTTCATGTAAATTGTACTTATTTTGGATTATTCTTACAATAGCAATAATTAAGAGCCAGTTTAAAACAAGCCTCCATGGTGCTGGGTAGTAAGTAAAGTATCAGCAGGTGTTCCTTTATCAAACATCAATGGATCAATGGGTGGAGAAAAGAAATGGGAGTTGGCCCATAGAGGGAACCACAGAGAGCCAATAAATATTATTTCACTCTCTTCTTCATATGTCTTTCTTTAGTGAGGAAGAGAGGCAATAAATACTGGCAAAAAAAGGAAAGTAAACTGGGTAACAGGGCTGGAAGAGAATATAAAATGAAATTAAGCACGTATGAAGAGACTGTGAGGAAAATAAATGAAGCAATTAGTGAGACAGCAAGTCAGCTAAACCTACAGATCCAGCGAATGTTTAGGTGACCATGCCTTGACTGATTCTCTGCCTATGATCAGTGTTGGGGGTTAGGGTATTTTTCCCTTCTGCTGTGTGGTTTTAACAAACAGCTCTAATTGCAAGTAATTCTACTTTGGTGAAAACTATGGATAATAGAAACCCTTTCTTTCCCTTCTCATGGAATTTTTGTTCTTCCCATTTGGAGTCCTCTCCAACTAACAAAAACATCTATCAAAATAGAATGCCAACCTAGAGACTGAACACAAAACTACTAATCAAAACCCACTTTAAATACAAAAGTGTTTATTAGGAAGATAGCAGGGAAAAGTGAACATTAAGAGTCCTGAAAGTCCTGTACAATCCTTTTCAGCCATAACTGATATTTCCAAAAATGCTGTCAGCAGTGATATTATAAAGCTGTGAACTCTAGAGTGTTTTTGAGTTTCTTTATTTTGTTAGGATTCTTTTTTCTCTGAAGTGCCTCTAGGTGTAAAGCACTATATAAGCCACACTATCTATATGTATTCATGTATCCCATATACAAAATGCATATGAAATTGCAAGAAGTAATAAAAGTTAAAAAAAAAAATTACAAGCCTCCATTGTGCATTTATTCCTTAGGCCTTACAACTTCTGGAATATCAGTCAAAGCTGTAGCAAAGGCACATATGATTGCTGCTATTATCTTCACTGCTATTTTTTTTATCGCTGCTGCTGTCTATAAACCAGGGTTACTGGGGTACTGTCTAGTAAAATTGTACTTGAAAAGCTGAAGTGGTTCCTCTCACAGGGCAGGAAGGTAGGTATCTACCAACTGTTATGAATATTATGAACTGTCATGAACAATATGAAATATTGTTACACCAGTTCCTGGCCTTCTCCCAAAAAATTGCATCCATTTAAGTCAATTCATATTTACAACAACACAGGAAATGGAAATAAAGCTTTTAAACTCCCAGTCAGTACACATTGTGGAAATGATCCTTCAAAGTTACAGAGCTACAACCTGACACAGCTTTCTTCTGCTACTGCTTAGGCTTCATCTGTAATGGCTCATCTGTCTCATTACCGGGTACTTTGCCTTAAATTGTTACACTGCGCTTGTTACTTCATCACATTTCCTGTTTACTTCGAAAGGGCTGTTTGTTATATCAACTCACACATTCCACATATGTATGATACTTATGGAACAACTGTTATAATAAAAATACCAATTTTGGCTTATCATGTTATTTTACAAAGTGGGAGGGGTGCATTAATCAGTTAGGAGACTTTCAGCTTGCAAGAGATTATGTCATTATAGCTATGCTCTCCTCTTTTAAATATAAAAGAGTCCCTGTCTTGCAGACATTAGAAAGGTGACTGCTGTTTTGTATTCCCATTCAAAAGTTGCATTTAAGAGTTTTGAATTCCTGTTCTAATACTGTATGTTCACTGAATTTTTTCTCAGTTAAATGCCATGTATTATTTTAAATAATCTTAAATAAATTATTAAGATCGAGAGGTATGTTCTTTTTTTTTGGCCTGTAAAAACAACTGTTTGTACTGTATTATTTTTTGGTATTCATATATTGGTTGTTAAAGACAGTTTTGAATGTTGAGATGCATTTTCCCCTGTGAAATATCATAAACTTTGGACTGGAAATATATGAAACCTGAGTGTTTTAATTATTTTCCCAAAGAAGAATAAGCATAATGTCACACGGGTTTGCTGAATCTGCAGTGAACTCCCCAAGGCTGGAAAACTGCAACAGCAATTCTTGCAGCCAGCTGAGGTTTGACTCCCTTGTTCCACCTGGGATGTATGGAGAAACTTCCTGATTTTTCGTGAACGCATACTAGTAACAATGTTTGTGGCATTAAAATAAAAAAGTACTTTAAATTTTTGATTATTTACCCTTGGAAAAGAATTTTCTCTCTGTAAAAACTGGCAAAATTTAAAACAGAGACTCCAAAATGGTTCAAAAAGAGAGTTGAAGAAAAATGAGGGATTTTCTCATTTTTGAATGATACAAAGAACCTTCCTCTGTGATTATCTGTGGGAACACGTTATTGAATATAGCTTTTTACATACATAGATCAGACACTTGATATGTTGTGGATAGGCTGCATCTATGGTAAAATTATTTGCAATAACTTCGGAGGCAGTAAAACCTAATTTTATTCTTTATCATAATTTCTTTATTTTCCTTTGTGCTTTGCCTGCAAGAAACCACTTGTGTAATCATAAACACTGTCAGACACTCCTGTAAAAATAGGCACAATCGTAATGTGGGTTTAAATTGAATGTTGTGTCTGTAATTTGATGTATTATGTAACCAGACATAAGCTGCATCAATTACTTGGATACAGGGTAATCATTAAGAACCCCAGTTAGGGCATAAGGAAGCTTTTTGTATCATTTATGACATTTACAGACTGTATTTTATACAACTGTGAGAAATCCAGCTGGACCTGCATATATATGCCCCTTCATATAGACCCAAATCCAGAGCCTAATATTAATCAAACTTCAATTCAATCTTTGAGTCTGGGACTGTTTTTTTCAATTTAAATTAGAACAATAAGTGTCTAAATAGCTTCAATTTTCTTCCGATTTAAGGCAGAGTGTTAAAACACCTTGACCTGTCTGGCCTTCCAGAAAAAAAATACCATTTGGCTTCTCTTGCCACAGTCACAGGTTTATTCTGTAGTCTTATTTTGGGACCCTAATGTAGGCAGAGGCTTGTTGCCAAAACTTTTGGTTTCTGTAGTTATTCAAGTTTCCTATTGGGTGAATTGGAACCTCACCTGACCTGTCATTTGTCCTCTCTGTGTCCCAGGATGGAGGAAATATTCCAGGAAATGTATTTTCTGGACTGGCTAAATTTTTGTCTGTCCAATCTTTAAGAAAAGAATAAAAAAATTATTTCTTGCCTTAGATCTAAAGAGGTCCATTACACTTTGGATAAGAGGAAATCTATGGTTAACCACATTTTTTAAAGTATGGAATTTAGCATAGTAAATGGGTCCCTCAAATCTTTTATACTAGACTTGGTTCACATAAAATTTTTTCTTATGTAATTGCACTCTCTTAAATACATCATAACAATTTACCCCCCAAAAATTAGAAAAAAAATAGTACTAGATTCTGCATGGACTTGCTAGGACTGTTAGTTTTTACATGCCCTTTTTTGAAGCATTCTTGTGTGATGATCCTATTTTGAAAACAGTCACATAAAATCTCTGCCATCTACCTTCACCAGACCAGAATATTTTGCTACAGGTAAACAAAATATGAAAAGCCACAGTCTATTTAAAAACAGTTGATGCATGGAAACCAAGAAAGAATTATTTTATTATAAAGAGTTTATTCTCTGTAAATGTCAAAAAATGCTGTGAGAGTAAGGGAATTTTTCAACCACATTGCAGATTTTCTCTCAATTCCTGCTTGCTTTTCAAGACAAATTTGTTTGCATCTCACAATTAGCACCTTTTCTCTTCATTAAAAAAAATTTCCCAGATGCTTTTGAAACTAAAATATGCAATCAGTTTAATTCTCCTGGGAAAGAATAAAACCTCCTTTTTTTCTCAGGCATCTTTCAGTGTTAGTCACAAGCCTTTAATGACAAAATGGTGACTGAAAGATAGAGTCTGGACTGTTGTGGCTTGTCCAAGAAGGGTCTTTTATGGTTTTATGTCATAAATAGTCTCCTCCCACAACTGAGATACCTGTCACTCAGGCAAAGGAAACTCTGAAAGTTAATCTTTTCTGGTTTTTGACCATCTGTCTTCTCACTGAAAAAGACTGATATCTATAAAAACATCATTTCAGGTAGACCTGGAAACAGGAAAAGAGAATTAAATTTGCATGCTTGAGGTACACATGGTAGAAAAGCCTTCTTTTAATGTTTTTTTCTTTAGGGACAAGATAGTTTGTGTATAAAACCTGTGTGCAGCTTGGTCCTCATTGCTCACTTTAGTTTAGGCATCCTTGACAGAACTATAGGAAACTTATATAGTACAAAACAAGTTTTTATTAGTATACCATGTCAATATTTAGGACCAATATTCTAAAAATAAAAGCATGAATGTGCTCCTTAGCTTCTCAACAGGCACCAGACAAGCCTGGGCAAGTGGCCACTGGTGAATTCCAGCTGCATCACCTATACATCGCCAGGTTTTGTATCAAAAGCTCATCTGCATCCCTACAAAGGAGAACAGAGAGATAACATTTAGGGTGAGGAGGTCCAAACAAACCCTCACCTTCCTCCCAAGCCCATCACAGGAGTCACCAGTCCATTAAAGGCTCATCTTCACAAGTGCAGAGATGCACAGGAAGACAAAGCCATTCAGCCAAACAAATTAAGGACTTGGAGCAAGAGCTGCCTGTCCAGAACCCCCATGGCTGTCTCAAAAAAGGCTGTCCTACAGCCCACTGTGAAACACATCAGAGTGAGCCAATGCAGCCAATACACCTTTTGTTTTGAGGGGGGGTTAGTGCTTAAGGCAGTGAAACACATTAAGGGATGCAGAGGAAATGTATTTCAGGATTTCACAAGAATTCTTATGGCTGTGTTTAGTGGAAAGATCTAAGTGGTTTGGGAAGAAGTAAGTGGGAAAGTAGAGCCATAAGGGAATTAAAAAGACCTGGTCATGTGTTGTTTTCTGGTTGATTGGTTGGTTAGCTGTCTGTTCCCCAAGCCTAATCTCTACAGTCTGTCTAATATATTAAATTTCTAACTCTTTCTCATAGGCAGGATCACAGGAGTAACTGGCTGTCAGGGGGACCAGTGCAGTTGTGGACAGCTGCTGGGGGCCCATGCCACCATGGGGTCTGGGTGTCTCTAGAGATGGAACCCCCTGTGCATGTGCATGTCTAATGGGAAGAGCACAGAGGGGATGTCTACTGGGGGCAAACATGGCACAGGGGGCTGTGTGTGTGTGTGAGCAGAATCATCAGTGCCAGCAGCCAGAGTGGGCTTACTGACTCCGAGGTTTGTATGTCCAGGTGACAGGAACTGGTAACAAGTGGCCCCACCCAGCAAAATACATTCTTCACTAACACCAAGTGGTCCTCAAAACATGTTGATTTTTTTATCTCAGTGAACAACTGTCTTCTGAAACTGATTGTGTGCTATAGGTCTTCATGGTTTTCCTAATGCTTTGATTTACTTTGATTACCAATTTCAAAAACTAAATTCCATTTTTATTTTCACTTCTCTTGTGGTACATGGCTTTGACTTGTGTATTTGCACAGTTCAGTAACGGTTTTGTTCATTAGAGCTGACTCTAAAGTCGTGCTGTTGTGCTTCACAAAGCACAAGCTTGCAGACAGCTGAACCTGTGAGCTGTGAGTTGCATATCCAGATTCTTTCTACATCAATTTGACTGCTTTTTTTTCCTTGATTTTACTCCATGCTCTTTTAGGCAATGATGTATTTATGTATTTTCATCTCTTATCATTTATCTCTTGAAATACCTATACCCACTTTATTTGACTTTAGCTTCCACTATGTCACTAATATAGTAATTCCCTAGATATTAGAGATTACACAGAGGGACGATATTTTCCTTATAGGTAGTGTAAAAACACTTCGCTTTTCATGTGACAATTAGGGCTGCACAAACGTTGAAATATATGTTGGTGGAAGCATATATTTTCTATTAAAAAAAAATCAGAGAAGAAAGAGGGAGGTAAAACTGCTTATAAAAACCAAAACAAAACACTTCTGCAGAGAGGGAACTCTAAAAGCAGCACACACAGTTTGAGCATTAGTGATTAGATAGTACTTTCAAGCCTATTTGTTTTGAAAAATCTGTCCTTCCTACACAGTACCCTTCAGGATGCAATGTAAATTGAACTGCGGGGCACTCTATGGCAAATCTTCAGTCATTATCTCTTAGTTGTTCTGTCTTGTGCCTCATAACTTTTCAGAGGTACATATGAAGCTCCTCTCATAAAAGCTATTACTTTGTCTCCATGATACCTGTTGATATAAGATGATGAAATAAAGATGATTACTCATCCCAGCAGGCACCTGCTTTGACCTTGTTGTGTGTAGTTTATCACAAACATTGCTGTGTGGTATTTCAAGTCGAAAAGTAGGCAGATGCAAGAACATAACATATGCCACTGGGCCATTTTATGTCTTCTGGCAGTACACATGAGAAGTTTATAATGCCACAAAAGCAACATTATACAGATGATACAGCAAATTTAAACTAAGCCCACTGCTAAAACTGGTCCACATGAAAATGGGATCTAACTACTTACTTTCTCACTTTGAGAGCAGAAATTTTTCAGAGACTATAGTGAAAAGATCTATAGAATAGAAAACAGAAAAAAATAAGTATATATCTTTACATGAGTCCAAATGGCTAAGATACATTTGTCAACACTGATGTACACTTATAGTTAATATTATTTTCTAAAGATACATTTCTATAATTTGAGGAGAAATAAACAATTTTCAGTGAAAGATGTTAACACCTTCAAATATGGAATTTTACCCTTTCCTTTTCTGAGCAAGGCACAAATAGGATAAAAATAATAAAAAATATTTTTAAATATAGCAAATACAGCTTTAAATATATTTTTTTTAAAAAAATAAAATGTTATCTCCAGACTTCTCCAGGAACATATTATAAGGATTTCACTCATCCAACAAAATCAGATAGATTACAGAACAATCTTTTTTTTGCTAGAATTTTCTTACAAAATAGCTGTATTTTAGGAGACCACCAGTCCTGAAATGTTATTGGTTAAACAAAGAGAAAACTGTATTAATGTAAGATGTTTTATCCTGATATTTTGGTGATTAATATATTCAGAAGTGACTAAAAAATACTACAATGAGCCTTTGAGATTCCCCTCAGCACCTGTATTTATAAACCAACATCTGAGTAAAGACCCTGAGATTAGCTCAGCTAATTAGAGCATGGTGCTAATAACACCAAAGATGTGGGTTCAATCCGTGCATACACCATTAACTTAAGAGCTGGACTTGATTATCTTTCTGGGTCCCTTCCATCTCAGAATATTCTGTGATCTGGAAATAACAACTAACCATATTTTACATTAATTGTAAGGCATTCACATAAATCAAAAGTGCCCTAAGAAGCATTCATGTGTGTTTGCTAAAGTGTGACAAAAATGAAACTTAGGTTTGAATTAATCCAAAGATGTTAAAATCTCTTTGTTTCCCTGATTAGCAAAATAAATTTGTTACTCTCCCCCCCACATACCAGTCTATATTTCTAAATAGTACATATGGATTGCCTGAATAAAAACTGGACTCCAAAACTGCAATCTAAGCAAGATTAACACATTCTATTGACTTTCAATGACACACTTGTTAGATCAATCATGTACATGTAAAATCTCATCCCAAATCCTGAGACTGAGTTTTGAGTTGTACATGGAGCTCTATAAATACCTTGCCTTCAAATGAATTTAAATTTTTGTAGCATACATTAAGATAGGGTAATTTTATCAAACCTAGTATCCTCTTGTCCAAGCTAAACTGTGTGTGTAAAGAAGCTTGAGAGAGAGGTCTCTTTCAAAGGACAATTCATGCTGTCCTAAAATATGTTTCTGGAAGAGTAAGATCAAATCCTATTCCTATTTACTTCTAATATACTCCACAAACAACGTTGTGGGTTCCTGATTTGATATTGGTCTAATTCCAGCCAGAGCACTTGCCCTGTGTGTAGCACAGCACTGCATCAGATGTTATATACCCTTAGACTTATTTCAGTTTCCATTTGATTAAAGAGAGACTTTAATAAATGTTTAAAAAATAAGCACTGGATAAATAACTATCTCTTTTACCCCAATTCATGCTGTGGAAATGCTGCCTTTGTAAGA
This sequence comes from Hylia prasina, assembly GCA_013397195.1. NCBI lineage: Eukaryota > Metazoa > Chordata > Aves > Passeriformes > Sylviidae > Hylia > Hylia prasina. Next base: position 106,837 of record VYXD01015738.1, read on the forward strand.
ATCAATATTATTAGCAATTTACTCGTTTACGAAGAAGACTCTTTGTTAATCCAATGCTCATCATTTAATTTAATCTAAGTATTAGCTTTGCTTGAAAAGTTTATTTTCGTGACTTTCCACAGGTATATTATATTCCCAAACATTTTCCTGACTGGGTCTTCACAGATAAAAAGTTATCAGAGAGCAGAAATATCTACACACCATGGCCAGATTACTAGCAAAAGTCAAATTGAAGAATAAGAGTAGAATGAGATGGGAGCTAACATTCACATCTTAGTAGATGTCATTACTGTGTTTATTCATTGGACAATATCAATGAAACAATGCATTCTACTTTTAGAAAAAGAAAAGAAGGAATAGAGAGAGAATAAAGCTTAAATCTATGAATATTTCAATCAGCTCCTGCCTTTTGTTTTCACACCTCATGCTTCCTTATTCCACTAACAATCTTGTCAGAAATCAATGAAATTTAAAGCCAACAGACCTAATCTTTAATGAAAATACATAAAAATGATTATGAATGACAAATTTGGTAGCCATTATACACAACTACAATAGAAATCTCCCATTCCAAGATGAGTGCATGCAGAAATAGTGATAATCTTATATAATGCCCTGTATGGAAAAGATGGACATTATAGTTGTAACTGGATAGCATATTATGGAATGAACAAAAGAACTAACTAGTAACAATTGTTCTGTGTATTCAGTAAACAAGAACACTGTGTTAACATTTTAATAATGTTGCCTGAATAATTGGCTTATCCCCAAGACTATCACACAAGACAATAATGTAGGGTAGTTAATATATGAAAGATTTTTCATCATGTCATATTATTTTCTTGAGGAAATATTTTAGGTTTTGTATAGTGGCACTAGCACTTAAAATAATAAGAAAATAAATTTAAAAAATAATATAACTGGGGGAAAATATGGAAGTCAAGACATGTATGCCTATATACATCAGACTGTAATCCACCACAAGAAGGTTTTCCTGAAAACACAAAACTGTTTTAGGGAGCAGGATAACTGAAACAAGTTTTTATCGTTTTAAGGAGCTGATATACAACCTATTTAACTCACCTTCCATTTCGTCCTTCACTTTCCACATAAATTCTAAGTATCCTTTACCTGGAAACACCATGTTACATTTGACAAAAAAATAGAAAATATTTGGAAAAGCAGTAACCTTTATTTTAGAGACTGCTTTTATGTGCATTCACGCATGCTCTATATTCCCAGATGGTTCAATCCAAATACCTGAAACATTAGAGTTACCATGAGGAAAACAGAGCCACAATGGATACTGAGAAAATTGAGGTGGTTTTAATTCAGAGATGTGTCCCAACATTTAAGTGCTGTTCTTTGACCCACACATAAAAACTCTGCTTTCACAATGTGCACAAGCATATAATTAAATCTGTCTTTTTTCAAAAGGCAGTTCCCAGCCCCTGTACTTTTGTAATAGCTTGTTCTTATGTCACACTTAAGCCCTGATTACTGGCTGTCTGAAAAAGTATTATGTTTACATGTACATTGGCATGCATGAAGTGCCTTTTTGAGAAAACCTGAATTCTGAGTAAGAGAAAAAAAAATAAAAACTAACTTTTTATTTCTATCCTTTTAGGACACGTGTAGAGCATACATGATTAAGTCAGGGTTGGATAAAATTGGCTCAGTCCTAGTTTCTTGCAACAGTACTTTAACAGACTTGGAACCCCTCCATATCTCCATTCTGCACATTTATTTGCCTTCAAAGTCATACCACAAAATAAAGCCCTCTGCTTTACTGCCCTCTAATTTTTTAGAAATTATTATTCCACCATGTTCTCATCTTATGAGTGATTATGAATTATGTGGCTTTTTCTTTTGCTGCTATGTAAAATGAGTCTGTGGGCTCATTTTTCTTAAATCATTCTGTTCCCACTTTTAGCCTAAGAGTACTTTATTTTGGAGTCCTCTGGAGAAGCATTATCCAGTTGAACTTGTGTGCTTTTTAACATCTAGAAGATTTTAGGAAAATCTTAATGTTATAGTTGTCCCTGGACAGCCATCCTCCCAAGGAAAAGGGTTCAGTCCCAGCTGAGCATTCAAAGTAGGCAAAGTATACATGGAACATAAAGGGCATTGCATCAAAGTGGCAGTAGAGCTGCTCTTTGAAATTATATGTATTTTTTTACAGTGGTACCACAGGTGTCTTAGGTAAATCTAAAATCCATATTCTTCATGACCCTGCACACTGGCATATTGCTAGCTCATGAAGAAGAGGACATGGACATTCCTTTGTGAGGGGAAGAGAAGAGGCTGTGAAAGTGTTTTGTTTGAGAGGGTCCTCCTGTATTGTAGGTAAGGCTCTAGGAAAGTTTTCTGTCATGTGTTTAACCTCTCCACAATAACAAATCTGATATTGAACTTCAGATATAAGATGGTTGGAGATGAACTCCTATTAGATTATAAAATCATGCAATCATTTAGGTTGGAAAAGGCTTCTAAATTATTGAGTTGAACTGTTAACCCAGCACTGCCATATTCACTACTAAATTCTGCTCCTAAGTGCCACATCTATACATCTTTTAATTACCTCCAGGGATAGTAACTCAGCCATTTCTCTGGGCAATTGATCCAACGTTTGACTACAGTTCCTGGTGAAGTTTTCTTTATATCCACTCTGAATCTCCCTCGGTGTTACTTGAGGCCATTTTCCATTGCCTTGTTACTTGGGAGAAGAGATGGATTTCCACCTCACTACAGCCTCCTTTCAGGTAGCTGTAAAGAGCAATAGCATCTTGATTATGACCCATTATCAGTACTCCGAGAAAAGGAAAAAGAAACAAAAACCCAAACCAAATACCTAGTGTTCTTTTATGGATTCCAAAGCATAGAAGAGAAAATTGGAAAAAATCCTGTCTAAAATAAACTAAACCCACAAAGTTTAGCATACTTGCCTTCTTTTTGCATCTTAATAAGCTGTAGATCTACACAGTACTTCTGTGCAAGCCATAACTACTCTTTCACATTATTCTTACCAACTTTCCCCCTCAAAGAATTCTGATTGCCCTGGCTGAAGGAGCATATCTGTCATTTTCTATCACTTTTCCAAATACTTTGGAATTAAAGCTCAAACTCCTCAGAGCACTGTCTTTTGTTAATTTCAGTGTCCTTCTCAAAGTGCTTCCCAAGTCTTGATATTGCCTTGCAGGTGTGAGAGATGTGACAACTTGGGTTCATATCAATTATTTCACACCTCTCTCTTTTGTTCTAAAGTTTTTGCATTACCATGTGCTCCATATTGACTGTCATGTCACTTTTCAGAACCTGCACTCACTTCCCACAAGATGTAAATCTTTGGGATAGCTCTCACTGTGTTATCAGTATAAGAAGAGACCCAGCAAAGGCTAAATCTCAAAATTAGAAAATGAAACACCTTTGCCACAAAAAAAAACTTGTCAGAAGTAGTTAATGCTACACTGGGATGTTTTAGATATAAGATTCAAAGAAATATAAAATAAGACAACACACTGTATTTTCTGATATTAAAAGCAACTGCTTTTGAAGAAAAAACAAACAAACCCCGGAGCTATTAACTTATTCTGTTGAACTGAGAAAAAACACTCATGAAACTCTAAGTAGAGAATTAACTAAAGAGCTAATCACAGACTATTACAAGACTAATTCAGAAGGTCATCTATACACCTACATATTCTTGAAAACCCCATGCTGGGAAGTAAGCACAAAGGACTATTTTGGAAAATCAGAATTTGTGACAATATCCAAGCAAAGTCCAATACTGGTAAATCTAGGAGATCTAGATGAAGATAAAATACACTATGCTCTGAGATTACCTCCTGATCCAACAAGAAAAGCACAAACATGCAATAGTGAATTAATCTCTCCTTCAACTAGACTTGGTTAGATTTCAGGAAATATCAATAGACTTTCACTATTCATTACACAAATTACTTTTCTGGGGTGGTGTACTGGTTTGAAAGCAAAACCAGTGAGAGACTCCAAGTCAGAAGTACAATTTAGTAACAGCAAAAGAAAAGAAGTAAAATAAAGTAAAATAAAATAAATTCAATAGTATAAAATACCANGATAGAATACATACTTTGGGCACATCTTACATTTTTAACCTAAGACAGGTGGTTTTCTAAAAAATAAAGCAGTGGATTTCATTTTCAGAGGACAAAAGTACAACAGTGCAGTGGACAAAACATTTTTGCTTAGATGGTGAAAAGTTGATATGAGCCAGGGAAAGTATTTACTACCCAGAAAGAACAACAAATAGAAAATGGAAGAAAATTAAAAGTACCAAAATTTTATGAACTTTTGTAGAATACAACAATTTGAAATGCCACTGTAAGAGATGGGTGAGTACAAACCTGATTGCTTCCATAAGATTAAGACCTGATTTGAAGAATTGATCTTTGCAAAATTTTCAAGGCAGATTTCTGCACTGAAGGCTGAGAAATAAACAGTGTAAGGTGGCTTACCCTACCTCTGAAAAAAATAATTCTTCTTTTGGGTACCAATCAAGTAACAAAGCAAAGAAAATTATTTGAAAATTTAAATGCAATATAACCATTGAATCAAATGTAATTGTATTGTACAAGACTACATGAAAAGGTATTTTGATATGTTATGGTATACATAAAGGTATCTTGATATGTTATTAAAACCATCTACTAAAGAATATTCCAAGATTCTGGGGGAAAAACCAAAGCTTCACAAAAACATATAGAGACCCACCATGACTAACCAAACAAAAACCATGCCCCCACCAAAAAACCCCAAAACCAAAACCACAAAAAAAACCCCAAAACAAAAATATCATCACCAGTAAATTAATAGAAAGCTTCCATAAAAAAAAAAAAAAGAGAGAGAATATCCTAGAAAAACAACCTGCTGTAAAGTGTTCAGCAGTGAGAATATTTTTTCATGAAAGACAGACTAAAGTCCATGCAGAACTGCATCCATGTTTTCAAAAGTTTGAGAAGCAATATGTCTTATCACTGAAGGAGAAACACAGAGAGATGGTTAAAAAAAGGGAAGTAGATAAAGAATGAACAAAACCCATTATTCAAGTCTATGAGACTGGACATTCTCTTGTATTAACATGTGGTAATCAGCTTATTATCATTGTTTTTCAGCATGGAGATTATTTAAAGACATGGAAATAACGGAAGAAAAATAAGCAAAGGGATGCCCATACTTCACTTAAAATATGCCCTATAACAACACATAATATATATCTTGTTAATAAATATCCTTTCAGCAGAGAAAGTTGTGTGTATGTAATTTATCTACTGTTGCATAAGATGGAGAAAGCAATTTAAATATGCAAAAAAAAGAATTTTGAGAGCTGAAAAATAATATAAAAAGTTAAAATAAATACAAATTCATTTGGTCTCCAAACACTCAGCTTGGAAAGAAAGCCTTAAGCCTATTTTTTAAAATCAAGCCATACATTGTGTACTCAGTAATGCTGATTTATGTGTCCTATTTGATGACTAGCAAAAACCCTTTCCCACAAGTTGTTACACTGCATTCTGTTCTCTCTCTATTAAGCAAGAAAATATTTACAAAACAATAATCAAATCAATATATATCACAGCCTCAAGATTGCTTCCACTTTGGACAAGTTTGAAAAACTGGTGCTCTAGACATCAAAGCACTCATCTAATAAATCACTTACAGGCTGCCAAGTAACTACCAAACCATCCATATAGCAACGATGAGTAATGACCTGCACAGTTTATAAAAATGTTCTTAGGAATGTCCTTAAATAAAAATCCTGGCAAACACAAATGAAGTGTATATAAAACAACTCTGAGACCACACTGCTAAAGGCGGCTATAAGTGTATAATCATGGTACTGAAAATCAACATGAAGTATTAGAGAAAACAACTGATGAGAGAACATATTTTCTGTATTCCTCGATACTGTGGGAAAACATATACCTGCTGTTGCTTCTTAAATTGACTTCAGTTCAATACTATACCTGTTACAAAATGTTATGTCTTGACTATGTTTACATATATGATGACCAGAATAGTAAGTGCCTTTGATATCTAGCCTTCTTAACAAGAGAGGGAAATACAATTAGAATGTGTCTTTTCTGTTAACATTAGTCTTGTCATTTCTGCTACCTTTAGAAGAGTTGAGTGGTGTGTTGCAACTGGAATAAAGAATAAAAAATTAATTCTCTTACAGAGGAAAGCACTGTAAAGAAGGTAATGAAAGGAAGAATTCAAAGAGTTAATTAGTCAGATACTGTAGGCTGAAAAAAGAGATGGAAATTTAAAACAAGCATACCTGTATCATCATCATATTTGTATTGGTTTCCCATTTCTCTCCTTTTATAATTTATAATCCTGTGAATTCCTTATTCATTTCTACCTGAATCACAAAGAGGTATTGTATGAATCGGTCAGCTGTTATTAATTATATTGAAAGGGTTTTGAGTATCCCACTGGACACATTTAAGGCATGCTTTTAAAATGTCAGTTGAAAATTATTTTAGAACAACATATTTTCAGAGTAACTTGCTTTATAAGCAATGAAATGGGAGGCAATCAGAATAGGAGTGACCTAGAGAAGCCTTAAATAGAAAAACATCAAAACAAAGGCTAACAAATCAACCTGACACTCAAAAGCCTTTACAAGACTGAAATAATGAGTAGAAGTAGTGGACATGCTTCATATATGAAGGGGTGGGAAAATAATGACATACATGCTGAAGACAAGCTCCATATGTCATTACATTTATTTTCCCAAGGTTCAGTTCTATACCAGGCCCCAAAATAGTCCACTAAATTGAAACCATAAAAAATGTAGGCCCAAATGTCAAAACAAAAATAAAAACTGATATATGTTGTATACGCAGCTCATACTCAAGTGTCAACAGTCAGCTACTGTGTTCCTGATTAGGAGAATATAAATCATCATTTCACTTCCTTTGCATCGCAAAAAAAATCCCTCTTAAACATCAAAAAGTTGCTTTCATTGAGAAAGGTAGTATTAACATTCTTATTCTTCTGTGTAGGCTCATTTATATAACTTTTACTTTCTCAGTGAACTTTTACTTTCTTACTAAATTTCTGTTTTCCTGTAACATTGTTAAGTGATGGAACATTTCTTAGAATTCTGTATGTTAGTCAGGTTTTGTGGTATAGAAGATGAAGGAAAGAAACACAAGGATTCTGGTATCATCCTGTCTTATGTCTCACCCAGAGATTACATTTTTCTTTGGTTTTATGTCTAGCACTTTTTCTATTATTTCTCTTTTGTGATGAATAATACTTTCCAAGCAAACAAATTATGCCACCCATCTAAGAAAGATATATTAGATCTTGATTTTATTTTCCAAGAGTGGAATAGTTTTTATGTATCAGAAAAAATAGCCTGTTTTTGTTTCAGTATTCACATTGATTCTATTCTGGTTCCAGGCACTTATGCCACACACATTACAGTGGCAGCATAAAATAGAAAAGAAACAATATTTTCTACTGTTTGATTATAGCTGAAGCTATACACTCTTTTTTACTTAGCTGGGAGTCACATATACTACTAGGTCTGATACTACAACAGACACAGTACAGATGATTTCAACATGAGTGGTGACAAAACCAAGCCATAGCTGAAAGCTGGATTCAACAGTGCCTGTTAATACCACGCATTCCAATTCATGTTCTACTTTCGAGCAACCCAGAAAGTACCAGCAAGAACAGCTTTTAAAAAATTTCAGAATTGCCATATCATGGTTCGAATTTCATTTCATATTATTCCTGAAGAGAAAAATGCAAAAGTTGGAAGACATCTAGTTAACTTTCCACCACCAGTATACAGAAGGCCATATTAAATTCTCTGTCTAGAAACAAGAGTTGTAAATTTCATCTTCTACTGATATACCACTTATAAAACTGTTTGTCATATCTTCCATTTAAAATTCTAATTGCTGTAGTATAGATGCAAAATGTATTTTGTAAGAAAAACTTGTAAATATTCCTACCTTGTATGCTGGCATGTATTGCCTTCTAGCTTATTAACAATTACAGAAAAAAAATCCTAGAGTGGAAAAATTAAGAACTTGTTAATACAGCTCTCTTCCTCACAAGGACAAGCAACGAGAGGTAACTGAAGATTTTTCAAAATGCATGAATGTATGTATATGTGATTCACAATCAAATACTATTTCTTTCCCCTCTGAGGCTTGAAGGAAGATAATGCCCATTACTTTTTTTTAATCAGCAGTTATTTGTCATGTTCTGTCATTTAAAATTGAAAGGATATAGTGTCATAAAACATTCTTACATTTGTGGAACTAAAGAGTTGACAAATAAAGGTATGTGTCCTCTTTCAAGAAGAATTGTTGCTATTAGGAGAAATTGGTATTTTATGTCAAGTTTTCTACTGTCTCTATTTATGATAAAAATAGAGTTAGTAGAAGCAAAAAGATTACAAATTTACTTAATTTCATTTCAGTTGGGTTTCCTAAAAGTCCCATTTCTATGCCTTCTCTCAGGACATAACCATGTCTCCTTCCCTAGACTTGCTTTCCTCTCCTACTGCATGTCCTTTTCAATAGGCGTATCCTATTTACACCTGATCTGTCATATGTCCAAAATCCTAGCCGGTGCCTGAAACACAGTGTCTAGAATACCTGATGGCATTAACGAAGACTGTAAGGGATTTCAGATCAAAGATTTTCTTGGTAGCAGCCATCATCACTTCTAAATATTTTTCTACAATCAGCTGCCTTTTTATAGCACAGATTTCCAAAAAAGTTTTCTAATCTGTGTGTAAGATTTACAAAGATTATGCCTTTTGATGTTTCAAAAACATTTGCATGATGGGCGTATCTTGCTATCCATAAGGCTTTAATTTCTGAGATAATTTTTTTCCCTTCAAATGTTCATTTCATCATATCTCATGAAGGTAGTAAGATATTATTATACTTATCAAGGAGATGGGGAAAAGAAAAAGGGAAATTATAAGTCTAGAAGACATCCTGTAATTCAGGCATATAAAATTGTTTTAGGAGCCTAAACGTTTATCAAAGAGTTTATCATACTTTCTAATACCTACCTTTGGCGGGTACCTTAAAGATCTAGGATTCATGGCTCTTATTCAGGACAATTTGAAATTGTCTATGTTTGTCCCATTATCCATCCAACTGTCAGTCTCAATGCACTTCTCACTGTCTCCCTGCTCCCCTCCCCACATTTTTCACTCTCTCACACAAACACACACACACAGAGGATTATTTCTCTCATCCACAAATGCCTACTTTCCTTTTATTCGGTTAACAAGCCTGTAGGTTTTCCAGCAAAAAATCCCAAACTTATTTGTAATCTTTTGTTGTTGACTTGTAAATTCTCAACAAAGTGTTTTTAGAAGTATCATTTCTCATATCCAAGGATGCTAGATGTTTGTTACCTTATGACTTCTTTTCAAGTTGCTCTGTGTCTAAGTAGTAGATTTCACCCCTTTCCCCTGTATCAATTTCATTCTGCCCATAACTAAGCACTATAATTCTTCTACAAATCCTGGTCTATTGCATATGTAACATTACATGACATTTGTTTTGTAGCAAAAGTTTCTGTCATTATTCAGAAAGCAGAAGAAACTAAACTCTCTTTGATGCGTTACAGCTCACATCACATCATATCACTTTGAGCTACACAAAGCCATACGCTGACAGAATCAGACATAACAAGACACAATGCATCAAATCTCTTTCGTTTTATATTCAAAGTGCAAAGAAAAATGCTACCACAGAGGCTTGTAAGGCTGCTTAATAAAACTCATCACCAGAAAGCTGTGCATCCTGCAGTAGTGCTACACTTTAAGTGCTTCAGTAGAGCAGTAATATGATATTTGATAGCATAATGGCAGTAAAAACTTACTGACGTGGTGAAATGAAGTGTTGCTAAACATAAAAAGGCAACTCACTAAATAAATCTAGCGGCACAAGTTTTCTGTAAAGAGCAGTATCAGTGAGATACGGTATTTTCCTCACCCCTTACCCTCCTACTGATTTTTCTGTTTACATCCCTGTTAACTGGCATTCCATTTAGAGTACATGTTATTTTCACAGCACTCCTTAAGCTAGGCACATCCAAGAACGACCATCTGCTCACATTTTAAAACTGTAAAAGGGTGTGATTCTTGCCTGCCCAAAGTTTCAGACTCCTTCTTAAGGATCTTTCAGTACTGAAATCTGTTCTTATCATTATCTACTAGGAAAACATTATGGCACTTTATCCAGATTTATTTGTCCCACTGGAACACTTTCAAGTTTTTGAAACATAAAAGACAGCATTTAATAAGTGGCTATTTTGATGGGGTACACTAGTCAGCTACTGTGCTTGATCTTCAACAGTACAATTAAAGGACAGGCTTTTTTCTGTGATTCTTTCAGGATGATTTACTAGCTGCCAGATTGTTGGTAATAATATCCAGAATAAAAATGATACAATTATAGTAAAATCTGTGAAAATATTACCATATTTAGCAAAAGTACAGTGAAATGGCACATTTCAGGGCTGAGCATGAAGTATGCATTTTCTCTAGAACATGACATGTAAGTTGCACAGTCTTAAAACATCATTCAAAATGTTTGTGTACAGAAGTTTATTTATAAGAATGGGAATTTTACAGCAGCTGATCAGTTCATTTGATCAAAAAATGCAGGCAGCAAAACCGAATTATAAATAGGAGGGCTTCTCTTTTGAGAAAAAAACCAAAGAATCAAATGAGAATACTTGAGAGCGGTTAGGAAGATGTCATGACGACATATAAATGAAAGGAAGTAGCTTGAAATGAAGGAATTAGCTTTCTAGTTTTGAGTCATTTGAAGTCATTACTTCATTTACCTGTATTTACTTACCCAGTGATATAAAATACAAAAAGATAAACAAACAAACAGACAAAACAAAACAACAACAAAAACCCCCCAAACAAACAAAAAAAACCACAAAAAACAAACAAAAAAATGCAAAAAAAACCTGTCCACTTTAGACTAACAATCAAGGGGTTAGAAAATTGCATTAAAATGTAACTATTTCAGTTTTGAGAGCTTCCAGAAATAGAATATTAGTTTAATTTCAACCTTGTTTGGTATGGTACAAAAAAATTAAAGAACTAGTTGGAAAAAAAGGTGCCTTGATTGTCCAAGAAGGAAAGTAATAGAGCTTTCCTAGTATCCAACTGATGTACTGAAAACCCTACAGAATGTCTTTGTCTGTGTGTCTCAGAACAGTTTTGTCATGTTTTAACATTAAAAAGTCAATCATCTGACATCAGTGTAAGCACCTATTGTGCAAGTGCCAAAAGACAAGGTTTGTCTTTCACTCCACTTTTAGAATTAGGTTTCTCTTCTTAAAACATAGCAGTGAAAGTAAACACTTCTATCTTTGTAGGGTGCTGATTGAAAAAAGGACTCTTTAAATAGCTTTCAGCTAAAAGCAAGTTCAAAAATTGTATATTGATTCAAAAGCCCACAACAGCAGTTGAAAACAAGAGTCTTAGAAAGATGAGGCACTTTTAAGAACTAAGCTTTATTCTTTGTCATCTTCTGCAACTGTACTTTTTCCAGGGCCCTTTCTGCATGAATAAAAAATCTCTCTTCAAAGCTTTAATTCCTTGTATATTTTCAGTGCCTTGTCATAAATAAAAACTAAGGGGGGAAAAAAAGTAAAGAAAATTCTTAGGTGATTCACAGTAGTCTGTTAGGTCCTGGCACTTTGGCAAATAAAAACTATGGAAGAGCAGAGGCAGTAGCTGGACATGAGTACCTCTTGATAGCTGGGTAAAACAAATCTTGGTTATGTAACAATGTGTCCACTGAGAACAAGGATTAGTGAAAAAAAAATGACATCTCTGATAATGACGTCTTCACTCAAAAACGAGGGATTATGGAAGTATTTATACTCCGGAATGGGATTAAGGAGACTCAAGAGAGGAAAAACAAACCTTTGCAGTAGCCCTGCAGTGCTGTAAAGACCTTATGGTTTAAACACTCAGCATGAAGCTATCCATATGTAAACAAAAATGACACCTGAACAGCAAAATTTGGATGCACATCCCAACATTGCCTCAGACGGATACAACAAAAGACAGGGACCTGCATTTTTATGTCTATATGCTTTTGTCTGTCTACATGAATTAATTTTGGTGTCCTTTATGATCTTAATGAAGTAAATTGCTGTGTGATATCAAAAGTACAATATACTACATCTTAGTAGTTAAATGAAAGCATTTCATAAAAATAGTTGGAAACAATGAAGACATTAAGAACTTGAGTTCTCATTGAAAAATTAATGTCAAAAATGCCTCTGGATTGCCCATGGTTTTAGAAGAAAAACTTCAAAACTTTGGAATGTACTTGAAAGCCACTGGACCAGTCTATGGGCTACTGGTCCAGTGATCTACTTCCATGCATGCTTACAATTAGCAAGCCATAGAATTCTTCTGGAGATGTGGACTTTCCCAAAATGTAAAATTTCACATCATAGTGAAAATGTCCTTTCTGAAACAATGCATGCAAGTATTGGATGAGGACTGCCCAGTAAAGGAAAGACTTTGGAGGAAAGAAGCAGCTTCTCAGTTTTGAAGTAATTAAGAAAAAACATTTTGCTTGTTTCTTTTAAGCAAAACAACAACAACAAAAAAGACATTATAACCTCCTCAGGATTTTTAAAGTTATAAAAGCCTGAAACAACAGATATTGTAAATGACCAGTAAAAATCTTACAATCTTTTAAAGGTTTGGGGGTTTTTTTACTGATTGGGGAGTTATTCAATGGCTGAAATCCTCTGCTTTAAGATTGAAGAGATTGAGACCAACCAAATTGCCTTTTAGTGATATATTTCTTCAACATTGAATTATGCTTTACTTTTCATAAATCTTAAGATTCCAACGTTAAAAGTAAGAGATTCATTTGTAATTTAATTATTTGATAAGATTAGAAATAAATTATTAATCTAAATCTCAAAGAAATCTGTATTTCTTTACATGTTTAAAATAATCTTTTTACTGTGCCTGTGGAAGGAAAGACATGGCAGGCAAACAATCTACAACACATCTTCAATGGAAAGGAAAATCCATTTCCCATATCCTTCATGCTTGAAGAATTTCTTTTTAAATTCTGTTGGATATCTTTTCCATTTTCTCTAGCTCCCATATGAAAAGAGCGTTGTCTGACCAAGAAAGGCCAGGGATGAGAGAAGGGCTAATCATCACTGCTCTGGAAGTTAGGATATTAATAAATTACAATATCCATCTGGGAGTAATACCACACCATCGTTTCTGCTCTTACCACCCCAGTTCCACTGCTAGCTTAATCCTTGCTGCATGGGTAATGTTAACGAAAGGCAAGCCCTGGTGGTAGCTGCACACTCTACAGAGCTCTCACATTCTCTGCCTGTACAGCAAAGCTGAACAGAATACATAGGAAGAGGTACACGCCAGATCCCGTGAAATATTAAGTATTCAAAGTGAATAAACTTGAACATGCAGCAGAGAGATAAACCTCCAAAAACGTTTCATGTAGATATTCATCATCTTCTGTTAGGAGCACATGGCTAGGTGAGTGTGTTTGAGAACCAGGGGAAACTGATGGTCAAGAAGAACAGGTGGCTTGCTGGGGTTGCTTAAGAAAACAGTGAGAAAATTCCCCTGCCTGCAAATCATCAGCACTGACTGGTGAGATGGTGTTCATTCAGCTCGGTACTGCTCATTTCAGACTTGGTAAAGTACCATGTTTTGTTATGCTGTTTGAGACTTCTTGTTGCATCCTCTCAAGAAGAGTGAGAGGTTCAGAGGAATGAAATGTTCAGAAAGACTTCTAACAATGGATTTAAGTTGTACTTAGATATACCTCTGATAGGAAAAAAATGAAGGTAAAGGTAGAAATAAGATTAAAAAATGGCTGGAGTACATGAAATAAGCTTCAAATTCCATCTAATATGTGTGAAAAAATGGAAAAACACTTTTCTTTATGAATAGCACAGATCAAATTTGCTGCTGAAATACATTTATTTCTGCTGCTGGCAATGACTTTAAGAGATAGGCTGGACTTTGTATTTCTAGTTTAATGTACATCTCAGAACAGCCAGATGCTCAATAAAGATTGTAAAGTAAGTAACAAAGATGGAAATTTCTCTCTGAATTGATTTGAATTTTTGTTTTCATGTTTATTTGTCAACTCATAGCTCTCAAAAAATTCCAAACTAGCAGAACTTGTTTGTCTAAACAGCAAAGATGTGTTGTTTAGATACAGGTCTCTCAGTTCTTGGAATACAAAGCAATTTTTGAAGAGTCCCATTAATGAACACTTGTGTAAGATTATTGATATGGAATTCCAGAAGTAAGCAACATCTTGTCATCAATGGTGTCCTGACCATTAAATGGTAATGTTGTGTTTATTGTTAACTTGAGAGAAATTCCAAGCAAGTTGAAATTTAAAAGTTCTACTTTATCTTTGGAAACCCAGAAGTTTAGCTTCCAGTTCCTTAGATATTGATAGGCCTTAGAAAAAGGCTTTCCATTATAAATACAATGTTTTGTGTGCTGTTTACAGCCAGAATGTGTCTTAAGATCACACAGAAGGGTGCATTACATCTACAGAAACATGGGAATTTTGCACACACAGAGCTTAAGCCCTAATGGGCAGATTTGTATGGCTATCATCCCACTACACTAGAACACTGTTGAAAGCCAAATGATATCTGTATGGGTCATGGGTACATCAATATGTGGGGGGTTTTTTTGTTGCAGTGAGCCTTTCCCTTCTCAGTCAGTCCTGGGTACTTAATGCTGAAGAACAGTAAGGGAAGAGCATATCAGCTTTTCAGTTCCTACAGCTCTACTCCTTTATTTGAGAAAATTAAAAAAGGAATAAAGAAATGAAGAAGTTTTTCTGGTTTGCTTTTATCACAAAAGAGAATAATGCAAGTTCTTGAAAATAAAAATAAGAAAAAAGATACTTTACCTTTAAATTCTGTGCGTTAAAGGTCACAAAATCCATCTACATTTTGAATACCTTAACATACGTTTAAGTTGCTTTCAGAGGCTGTAATTTGCTATTTAAATTATATTTAATCATGTTTTTAATAAGGTTTCTGTTGTAGAAACACATTAATTCCAAAACTGCACTGCACCAAGAGAGAAACATGCTAAAATGGGTCCTACTATTGGTTCACTCAAAACTTACAGTGTAAAGGAAGCAATGGACATTTATCTAATTTTTTCAATGCTTGTCTTCTTTTTCTGCCCAGAGTTTGCTTGGTTACTTTATCTGTTCTCTTATGAATTTTTACCTCCTGCAGCCTGGATGACATTGGATACAGATGAAGATATCTGGAAATTCTGGACAAACAGCTGAGAATCAACATTTGAAATCTGCAGTATGGATGCAGTTAAATTTACTATGCAGCTGGCTCAAAAGCAATCCAGTCATGTCTTTTAAGTATAATATACTTTGGATGAGTTATATTCTGGACATCTGCAGTTCTGTGGCAGATAAGAAACAAAGAGGAAAATCAGGAAAGCTGTGACTTTTATCTCACACAGGCTTGCTAACCTTTCTGTTCACACCTGTTGTTAATTCCACACATGATTTTCCTGACTCTATGGTGATGAGTTGTGGTCTCGGGGTCACCACTTATGGTCGTGATGAGAGCAGTAAATCAGAACTCATGAACCCCATATCAGAAGGCTTAAATGTATTTATTAAAGTTGACTCCATTTTTCAAGCTTGAGCTATTTCTGCCCAGGTGAAGAGCAAGCTGCTTCTTCCCTGCTCTATCCCCAACAATCTCTCCACCAAATCCTTCCCATAACAGAGAGATAAAACTTCACCCATTGGTCAAGAAAGAAAAACAAATCCACATCTCCCAAGACAGGGACACAGGACAGAGATTGTTTAGAAGAACTTTGCTCTGTAATTTTCTGCTTTCCCAGAGAATATTTCTCTGCAGGGAAAAATATATAATATGTTCATACAACAATGAGTAACTTTTAATGTTTGTGGGATGATTCACTAATTTTCCAGTTAGCTCATTGCATTCACGATGCTTTCTCTCTCTCTCTCCCTCACACTGATTAATTCTATCCATTTCATAAATAACTGACATAATCCACTGATTCCTCTTTTATTGACTCAAACTTTTAATTTTGTTATAAAGAGATAGATTCATTTCTTTTTGGCATTCAGTCTTTCATTACGCTGAAATTCTCTAGTGGTTTTAATTCGGTTTTCTTATCTGCCTGGGAAATTTTAAGCCAGGGAGCAATTGTCTTCTGTTAGACTTTATTTTTAGGCTCATCCAGCCCTGTGCTGACATGTATTTGAATGAAAGATTTCACTAAGAGGCATGCACATGAATATTTGATCTTACTGTTCTCTTCTGTACCTTATAAGATAATCAAACATGCATTTTAGCTTCCAGATGAATGAAGACTGTCTAACATTCCCATTTTTTTTTTGTGCTTATTCATGTATTAGGTTTTGGGGTTTTTTTAGTTTATAGAAAAATGGGTAGTGCAAGTCTCACCCTGTAGACTGAACTCAAAGATTTGAAAAAAAAAAATAGAAGGGGAATATAGCAAGAAAGAAATATAATCTGGAATATGGGAAGAAACAAATGGGGAGAAATGAGAGGAAAATGAAGAAATATACATTTTTGTGAAATCACAAATCAGGAAGAAACCTAATAAATTTCATTTAACATCATGCATGAAGCCAAGTACCTCCATAACCCAAAGGTACTAGTAGGAGAAAAGACACTTAGTAAGTTTCAAATAATAGAAATTATAAGATGCAAAAGATTTCAAATTAGTCAGGTCTTGAATATCTCTAGTGCATTAGAGTTTGGCCCACAGCTGTAAAGATGACGGTATGAGCAGAGTAACTTTAGGGATAATGGCATACTCCTAAAGATAAGAAGTCAATCTACTCATTAACAAACGCTTGCTTACTTAAGTGGGAATATCTTCACGCTGACTTCAAAGGGCACTGGATTAACCCATGGTATTTAGCTGTTACCACAAGGACTGAATCATCCATAGCAAAGCTCTTGAAAATGAAAGCAAATGTCTGTGAAAACTCCACAGGTTGCTTTTCTAGTCTTCTGAAAAAAAACCTGAAAATCCTTTTTTTTTTTCTTTTAAGATTTAATAAATACATACTTGTGTTTGCAATGACAGGAATTTCACAGTAAACATTACAGATAGACCTGCAGTCAGTTTGACATTCAGTTTTGCTGCAGTGGTGTTCTGTGTTCTATTTTCTGTGTTCTGTATTCTATGGTATAGAAGCTGGAAAGTCTAGGAACTCCTCCGTAGCTCCTGTATTACTGTAATTTAGCTGTTAAAATAGTTTTCCTCAGTCATGTGTAATATCTTAATGTGACAACATCACAATAAAGTGTGTTCATATTGATAGAGACTGGTAATATTTTTATGGACACCGGCGCAACTTTGATTTTTCTGCCATAGCCATGCAGCAATGATAGTGATAGTTACAAAGGAACAGACTCTTTCTATCCTAATTAGTATATATTTTTCCCAGTATTTATTCCTAACAGAAGCAAGTGCACTGTTACAGAGTATCTGACTGGGTACATCTTGAAGAATTTTATTTAATCATTTCAAAATCTCTGAAGACCTACCGTGTAGCAAATTATTTTTGGACTTAGTTATCTTTGCCAATAGTATCAAAGACACCTTCCTCAATGCCTGAGAATAAAAGAATGAAGAGTTCCAAATGTTATGCAATTTATCCATCTTCTGAACTACATATCTATGTGGTAGAAATATCAGAAAAGAAATTCTTTTCTCTCTTTTGTTTCTGGAATCCCTAGCTATATTTATAGGATCTAGTTTAAGTGATTTCACTGAAGTAATATTGAGAATAGATATCACAGTAAGACTCTGGGAATGTAAAATCATCACATACCTGTAATCAAATTAATATGCCTTTAAGCAATTCAATATTGATTATATAAAGCAACAAAAAAGCCTATACATGAATATAGAAATGACTCAGTCTGGTTTTTAGTGGTAATAACTTCAGTCAATGGAACAGCAATTTGAATGTCCAAAGGCAGAGCTACCAAATAATAATTTTGGAGTGAGTTCCAAGGTATTTCTTCCTACTTTCCTCTTAGCTACACTCTGGCATCTGTTTTCTTTGGTATCCTATGGGGCTCTTTTTCTACTGAACATGAGTTTGAATGAACTCTTTACAGTGTCAGACACAAGTTCTTAGGGCACTGAAATATGAATATATTACACTTTAGTAATTCATAAAACTGAACAAATACTACGATGTAAAAAAAAATTTGAAAGTGAGTTTAAATATTAATGCCCGTATGCTTTATTAAAATTCTTAGAATTAAATAAAAGTGAGTGATATTTCCCTAACGTTGTTTGCAGAAGACAGCTTTAAAGCTAACAATCTTTTCTATGCAAGAGGAAAACAAAACATGCTCCAACAAGAAAAAAAAAAAAATGCTACACAGAAGGCCAAATAGAAACACAGAATCATTAAAGTTGGAAAAGATTTCTAAGACCATCAAGTCCCATTATTAACCTACAATCTGGAATTTGTCATGTTCTGAATATATTTTGGAAGGCTGCTATGACATAAGCCCCATGGCCAGACACTCCAGGAGGAAAATAAGTCTTTTGACTCTCTTTTTAAAAAGAGAAATAAACATCCACAGAAAATTTAATTTTCATAAATCAGCTATTTCTGCACATTTCCTCTACTGGCACCTGGCATGTCAGTGTCATTGTATTTGAAATGTAACTTTGGAATATAGTAGCCTCTTGAATAAACAGTTCATCAGGGAAACAGTTTATTTCTCAACAGTGAGAGCTTTAATGTACCTTTAATTCTCTTGTTTATTCACCTCTATTCACCACTATTCACCACCGTCAGAGAAACAGAGTTGAGGACAGTGGAGTTGAATTTTGTCCACATAACTCTTACATTCTCAGGAGCTCAGTAAAGCTGAAATCTGAACCTCATTTAGGTGATCAGTGTAATGAGAGAGCCTGTGAAAAGGATCCATGCATAAAGGCAGCAGCTTAACAAATCTGCACCTTGAAATTGACAGACATAAACACAATACCCCACAGTTCCTTGCATGCAGACTCTGATTTAGATGGAAAACCAGTAGAACATAAGGGAGAGGGGTAATTACATTGATAGGTTTTATGTACATATAAAAATGCTTAGAGTGTGTGATTAAAGAACAATCATGATAGATGCAAAAATTGGTGTAAGAACCCTACCAATATCACCATTGAAAATGGCACTTACTGAACTGACTATCCTAAAGCTCAGCAAAGAAGGAAATCTGGTTATTGTTCCTGATGGGAAACTCACCAAGAGTCACAGAATCACTGGATGGATGAGGTCATAAAGGACCACACTGAGATCACCTGATCCAACCTCCCTGCTCAGTCAGTCATCCTAGAACACGTGGCACAGGATTGCATTCAGAGAGTTCTTTAATATCTGCATTGAGGAACACTCCACAGCCTCTCTGGAAAATCTATTTCAGTGCTCTATCACCTGCAGAGTAAAGAAGTTCTTTCTTGTATTCACTTAGAACTTCCTGTGCATCAGTTTCTGCCTATTGTGTGTTGCCCTATTGTTTGGTCTAGAAAAGGCTGGTTTCTTCTTGCAACCCTCCCTTCAGTGTCAGTGAAAGAAACTCCATCATGAAAGCCATACAAGGTAGATGGTGTAGTTGCCTGCGGAAAAAGAGAACGTGTTACAGGATGAAGGGCAAGAGCGTTTGGCTACTATGTAAAACTTACTATATGAGGTTTATGGTCAGGACCAAAGGCAAGAAAAGGATCAGAGCAGATCCAGGAGGAGCAAGCATGGGAAAATGTAGTATTGCATGTGTTCATGTGAGTGTCAGTGAAGGTGCCAGCCTCTGTGTGAGACTGTGTGTGGGGTACAGGTGCACACACACCTGGCTGCCTGCTGGGGACACATGCTCAGCCTCACTACTGGCCGGGCTTGGGAACAAAAAACAGCTGCAGCAATACCACATCTGCTAGGTTGGAATGGGAGAAACCCACATGTAGTCTGAAGCCTACCTTTAAGATTAGGTTGCATTAAACCCATTTAATGTTTATACATATAAACATTATATGTGTATATATCTTAAGTGCCTTTTGAAAACCTAGAAGTGTCTTTTGTGCACTGTCCTGCAATATGTATATGTGCTATAAAAAGGATATGCAGGGGGAGATAGAGGTGTGTGGTAGTTCTTCCTATGAGGAAAATACAATTATCTTAGATTTTGAAGAATATGTATGCATGGAATCTTGTGCCAGCATATTTAATTGCTGAAAGGTATCCTTCGTTTTTCTCCTTCTCCCTTTTTGCTGATGTTTCCTCTTGGTAGAAAGGTTTTATCTTAAAAGCTAATATTGGTCCATGTGTTACAACAAGAAAAAGAGCATAAAGATAAGAAGTACCACCATTTAAATGAACAATACTATTATCTGACTAAAATGTCACAGTAGTAAATATGAAATTAAATGCATATTTAGCAGTTGCAAGGAACAGCATGCAGTATATTAGTCTAAAAATGTTCATATTGGTAACTGCCATTTCTATACAAAGAATTTTATCACTGCTCAAATTAGTTCCCCTTTTTCCTTGTGTTTTCTATCTTTGCACATTACCCGCATTAATATTAGTAGTTTTTCTTGCAAAACATGCCTTATTCCTTCATTCTCTATAGGTAATCCAAATTTAAATTCATGCCTGCAATGAGATTTCTACTCCTTTGAACATTAATAATTGAATCTGTACTTTCTAAATGTGAGCAATGCTTCATAATTAATCTATTATAAAACTGAGTTCAACTGCAGCTTCTGCATTGTATTGGCCATGTGGAGGTGCGAGCTATGGTCATCTCGCCAAAACCATTACGTACAAAAAAAATATAAAGGATATGAAACAGAACACTGTCTTTACATAGTCAATATCATTGGCACCAGCTGGGTGCCCTTTGCTTATGAGTAGTTATAGAAACATTTTTGGAATTATCATAATCCTCCTGCTTTGAAAAAAACATATTTGTGCTTTTTAATTGAGTCCAAAATAAATACACAAATAAATGTGATGCATCTGTTGGTAAAAACAGTGAGACTTAACTCTCATTGAAGGATCAGGATTGTCCAGGTCCTTCAGGTAGGTATTTTATATATATATAGCCAGGCTGGATTTCACTGTTTAATCACAAGCATCTTTCTGAGATTTTTTTTAGGGCAACCTCAATGGCTTAAATCTGCTATTCTCAAATGGTACAAGTTTCTGGTAGGACCTATGTCATACCCACCGGTTCATGTTGCTATCTTGACTTAGGTGACTGATTTAATCTGGTAGTCAGCACACTCAAGAAGCTCATCTTACTCTGTGGCAGGCACAGGAGATGAGATTTGTTTACATAAATTCAACCTCCTTGTAAAGTTTTGTAAAATTTTAGGCAAAGTCTCAAATTAGCAGCTGGTCAGCTAAATAGTGCCTTAAATTCTTCTAACCTCATTTACTATATCCCCATTAATTATGGATCTATGTTCAGTTAACAGAGAATTCATCATTAAAGGTATTTCCCTCAAGCAAATATTTCTTATTTGATATTTTTCATTATTCAGGTAAATTGAGTACTTTGTTAAAATAAGCCAATGACTGTATAGTTAATTAAAACCAAATTCAATATACACAATATAACACTGCAACACTGAACCATCTTAAAATGTGTTTTGTTTATCACTTTGCCATAAAATATACCTCCATATGTAGAGCACAAGGCAATTTTTCAATATTGGTCCATGACTTGTGCCATGTGTTTTACAGTTCATAAGTATAAATTACAAATACTTCCCCTCCCAAAGACTCCAATCTAAAAATCCCACAAACACAAAAAACCCCAAACAACAAAAAAACCTCAAACATTGATACTTCATATTGATACTTCAGTTTAACTTTTACATGAAATGCATATTTCAAGGAAAAAACCCTGCTATGAATATATTCATATTGCTTAATTCAGTTTTTCACCATAAAGGAGATTTACAAGGAAGTAGAAAAACTGTATTTTAAAAGTTGACAAATAACTTCAGAGGATTAATCAAAGATATGTTTCTCATACACAAAGAAAATGAATATTGGAAACAAAAATTAATAGCTAGTAGGCAATATGTTTACCCCATGATTATTCTTGAAACTAAGAAACTACAATATATATACTTGGTTTAAAAATATCTGAGGTTTTGCTGAAAATTTGTGTATTTAGTAATTTACATCTTCAAATATGAACTGAGATAGAAATTTTAAGATAATAATAGAAGTTTATATTAAGAAATTAATTATTTTATAAGCACTTGGTAGGCTTTATCAGACCTCTTTGTTTTTAAATATTTAAAATAGCTAAGAAATATATTATCATGAGAAACAATAAGCAATAGCTTTGGAAAAGTGTGTTGAAGACAGCTCTACAGACATTTCTCAATGTAACATCCATGAAATTTAAAGTATCTTGGGCCATAACGACAAATACTGTCCTTCTGGGCAAGAAAAATAACCTATTTTCTAGTGAAGCAAACTCAAAATTAAGAAAAAAGCATGTTAAGAATTAAGGATGTGGTAGCTTTTTTTGTCGGTGGTTTTGTATTGGTTTGGGGTTTTTTTAATCTGGTCTATGTAAAATCTTAATTCTTTCATTTTTGGGCAATCACCAGAGAAGTAAATATTAAATATACAAGTTGTAATCTCCAAGAGCAAGAATGGTCAACAGTTTCTAGTTTTTAGCAATTTAAGGCCCCCCCTATCTTACATACAATGTCAATATTTGGTTCTTTCCAATACTTACAAAAGATTGATGCCACCTCCTCACCTCCTTTCCAGTCAATTTCCATCACTTCACATTAGGAATTGTTTAATCCTACCAGAAGTTAAGATGAGCCAGTAGAGTCAGTGTCTGCGCACTGAGAGAAAGAAGTGCATGGATTTTGCAGATATGCCGTGAAATTATATGCAGCTGGACTTGGATTAACACATGATCTGAGGAATTCATCATCTCTTTGTTTATGGTAGTTACACAGACTGGACGCATGTTGCTTACTGAAGCCCTAAAGTTTCACCAGCAGTTCATCACCTGCCACTTAAAACTCCAGGATATGTGGCAGAAGGGTCAGTCCTCCACGGCACTCTCTCGTTCTACATGAACAAGCACTTAGCAGCGTTGGAAAAGAAAGCATGATGTCTTTTTTTCTACATAAATCTCTCAACCAGACTAATGAGAGTTTACTCACTACTTTGTGTTGGTTTTGATGAGAGTTAGGCATGTTACTCAAAACAGCATAATTCCAAAAGAGCGTTTATAGTCATCTACTGCAAAGTGAGATCTAAAACTGAGGAATCTTTTTATCTTTTTTATACTTTTTCTTCTTTTTTTCCCTGAAGATTTATTCAGCTGAGGTACCTCTACACCAATGCATGCAGCATTGGTAAGAAGCAAGAAGAGCTGGAAATTATGGTGGAGTTAGAAATTTACTTAATTGCTATCGTGAGAGATTCATGGTGGGATCAATCTCTCATCTGGAACACAGCAATTGAGAGCAGCAAGCCCAGAAGAGATAAGCTAGGTAGGAGGAGAGGGGGTGTTTCACTCTACCTTAAGGAATGAATAAGCTGTGAAGAGCTGCCTCTGAAAAACAACCACAAACATGTAGAGAACCTCTGGGTAAAAATCAAGGACAGGACTGACCAAGTACAGATTGTGGTTGGGGTCTAAGTCCACCTGAGCCGGAGGAGTCTGCTGATGAAATCTCTTGCTTCTGCTGTAGGAGGCATCACCCTCAGAGGCTGTCATCCTGATGGGGGATTTCAACCACCTGGATGTTTACTGGTTAAGAAATACAGCTGGTTGTACACAATCCACTAGACTCCTGGACTGTATTGAGGGTAACTTCCATGAGGAAGGTATCGGACAAACGAGGCAGAGGTGAAGTGTTATTGGACCTCGTGCTCACCAATGCAAATTAGCTAATTAAAGAGGTTAGGAATGAAGGAAGTCTGGACTGCAGCAACTTTGTGGTCCTGAGGAACAAGGATCTGAACTTTAGAAGAGCAAAATTCCAGCTTTTTAAAGAATTACTAGATGAGAAATCCCCTGGTAAGCTGTTCCAGCAGACAGAGGAGCTGAACGAGGCTCTGAACATCCACATCTTGTGGGTGGCATCCCTGCCCACTGTAGGGGAGTTAGAACTAGATAATGTTTAAGGTTCCTTCCAATTCATGCCATTCTGTGCTTCTGTGGTACTATGATTTCTCCTCCAGTGCCAAGGAAGTGAAACTATCTCTAAGCTGACTCTAAGTTATGAACTCTAAAACAATTCAGTTAATTTGCTACTTTACTTTCTGAAGCCATCATCACTAAATCCATGGCATTGGATCATCCCATGGCTGCCTCCTTAGGACTCTTGCAGCTCTCTGTCTCCTCCTCTGGAAACTTCACTCCTGCTTCTTCAGTACAACTGGTAACGTATCAGACAGGCTGATTCAGTGTTTCCAATAGTTTACCAAACCTTAAATAGTGAAAAATTTTTGCATTAAACAGTAGACTTAACAGACACCATCTCATTAGATGACATTCTGACACTGTTTAAGATATATTAAATCTTAATATTTTAAAGTAGTTCTTAACACAATTAATTGCCATTTATACAAGTTTCCATCAATGTGCAAGGCAATGGATTCTCTATGCTCAGCATAAGCTTAACCCCAGACTGTGATCACACATGCTGAAGCACAAGGAGTTTTATTCTGCTTGCCAGTCAGGTGAAAGAAACTTACCTGCCAAGAAGTCACCCTGAGATTTGCAGTGGTATTTAATCCCCCTATTTGTGCTGTGGCCTCCTTTCTTCTTAAGGAACCTGAAGAGTTCAGTAATGGAAGAGATTCAGTCCCTATCTGTCTTTAGTGAGGGAAAGACTCCATTGCCTGCTGACACGATGGATGGGTTCTCAGACCCCAGCAGCTGTGAGCAGCCTGTTAGCTCAACCAAATATTTCTGCATAATACAGCTGAATTATTTACACGTCAATCCAGATCAAAATAGTAGAGTAATTTTGGTTTCTTTTCATTTTTCCCCTAAGTCTTTCTATTTCTGGAACATGGCTGCTTAGTCCTTTAAGATGTTTTAATTGTTTACATAGTCTATTTTCGCAACATATATAAGAAAAAAAAATCAGTTATTGAAGTGGTTTTTGCCATCCCTGTATGCTGGCATTTTTGGCAGCTGGGAAGAGAAAGCTCTTTCCCTTATCATATTTTACCAAACCCTTAAATTTCACATACTTGGTGCTTTGACACTAAAGTATCTCAATACGCTTGAACTATCATGGATTCTATTAAGACTCCATTAAAGAGCATCACAACACTTGTTTCAAGTGAAAACCAAAAGAACTAAATTCATCAAATCCATTAAAAGATGCTCTATGTTGTATTTTCATATGTCAGAACTGAACCCATGGACCTCTGCAGAGGGATTCACATCATCAGAGTGGAGGCAGTGTTACTGCCACCTGCCTTCCCTTTGAGTTTCTGCCAAGAAGAATAACATTTTATTGATGCAGGTCTCACGCTCAGTACAGGATTTTCATTCCAGACAGAGAAGCTCTTTTAATGGCAGTGTTGGCTCCAATCCCCTGACAGGGAGGGGATTGAGATTTCTTTCCAAAAAGCTGTTGCTGAGCACTAACACCAGACTTATGAGAAAAGGTACCATAATCTAGTACTCCATGAGTCTGACCAAAAAAAATTAAACAAATACATAGAGAGAAGAGAACTCCAAATTTTAAAATTTGGTACTGTGTCCTGTCCAGGTAATTTTATTGTAACTTAAGAGAAAAAAAAATAAAATTAGGGACTGAGCATATTATTCATAATTTTTATTGAGTTGATGTCATATCCCCCATGGGCTTACGCCATTAAATTCTACTATGCCATATAAATCATCACAGCTATGATTAATCTATGATAACTCCATGCCCTGTTGAACCTTACAGCCTAATTGGTAGTTTACAAGCAAATATCTGTGTTGGTTTTGAGATTAGCATCCTGTTTCCTCAGCAACAAGCAATATTTTCTTGACATGCTCAAAGTTATTAGTATTGGTGTGTCTGTTTACACAAAATGCAAGTGAAAAAATATTCTCTTCAGATGGGTAGTGAAAATAATATAAACATTACTTTTTTTGCAAGGTGAGTATTATCTGTGATAGTAGAGAATTCCCTGAATGCTGTTTTGGTGCTCATTTACAGCAGCACAAATCAGGTAAATCTCTGATGATTTGAAAATCTGAGAGTCAGCAAAGAATCTGGACTACAAGGTACTGCAGAAGTCTCCATTAGGCTTCACACAGGTGCCACATACAGGAGGTATCTGAAGAATTCTCTCTCTGCCAGCTTGGTTAGAAACTGGATATCCTGTACTAACTTCTTTGATAAACAGTGATAAAGGAGAATCTTGGATGTCTAAGACTTCATGCAACCACCTAAGTCAAGGAACCAATCTCCCCTAAATCTGCTGGCCAGTATGCACTTAGGTGATTTGGGAATTTTGTTATTTTTGCACAATTCTCCAAGCAGCAAGCCAAAATCCTTCATCCTTCACAGTCCTACAGCTCTTGGGGCAGCTTTTGGTTCCGTTGTCACACTTCTTCCCCTATAAAAACTCCAGAGAAGAAAATAGATTTCAGTAGGATGACAGAACTTTCAGTAGGATGAGTTCAGTAATATTTCAAATCACTTTAAGATTTGCCTACAAAAATTCACAGCCATAGAACCTATGGGTTTTTGATCTTTAAACATGTAACGACTTAACCATCTATTACTAAGATTAATATTTTATCACAAGAAGAAGCATCGTTTTTCCATGCCTAGAAAATTTTATCATGGAACCGCCACTTTCTGGACAAGGGCTCAAACCAGCACTGAGGGTCCAAACCAAGACATCTACCAATGGTGACAGGCTGCATTTGCACAGAATTTTTCAGAGAGCATTGTACTTTTCTTTAGCTTCCGTATAAACCTTTCCTTGCCTTTCAGCCCCACCCCTCCCAATCTAGGGTTCATTTCTGGCAGCATATCTGTCCTGCCCCTGTCAGCAAAGAACTTTCTACCACCTCTATTACTTATGAATAACTGGCTAGATCAGGCGTTATACAGTTCACATGTCTGCAAGAAGTTGCTTTCTATCCAATTAGAAGCTAAATGCTGAATACTGAATTACAATGAAGAAATTCCTGGGCCAGACACAGCAGATAAACAAGGTACAGTATCTGGGTGTTATAAAGAACAAAGTTAAGCTGGACAGAGATGTGCCTTAAGAATAAGCCTTCCAAAAATATCTTCTGTGGTGGGTAGAGAAAAACGTCTCTTTCTCAGTGAAACATAGAAAAAAATAAAAATAAATGTAACATGATACAGCAACTGTTGGAAAATACAGTTAAATGAAAAGAAAAGCAGACAAGGAAGGCTGAAGGGAGAGATTAACTTCCTCAACTCTTATAGTTTTCTGAACACTATTGGAAGACTAAACAAGTTCTGGTCTACATAATCCCAGTTCCACGCACATCTAGAGGGTCAAGTAAAAGGAGTAAATTACAATCTTTTTGTTATTCTTGCTTTTTAAATCTGAGTTTTTCTTCATCAACTATTGCAACATTTTTCTTGACTGTGTACTTTTGGGTACTCAGTATAGACACAAATTCACAGAATTCTGACAATTTTGCATAATATAGACATCAGGTTTAGGAACAGTCACAGTTTCTCCTCCCTTCTACCAGGGCACAAATCTCCCTACCAGTCACCTATGAAAAATGATGAAAAATAGTCCTAAATTTTCATGTGTCTGTTAAAATTCAAAGAAAGCATTATGTATACACCATAATTTTTTTCAATTTCCTTCTCTCCAGTTTCTCCTCAGCAGCTTTGCAGGTGTTTATTTTCTTTTCTGTTCCTCTTCTCTATACCACTCTTTTTTTCTGAAGATGTTCCCTATGTGCCTCTCTAAGAAAGGACTTCCTTGAGACAAAATGGTTGCCACTGTGCCTCATTCCCTGATGTCTTCTGTCCCAAAATATAAAAAAATCCCAAATCTAAATGACTGTTGTCATTAGCATCGGGCGCAGGAGTCACCATCCCATGTCTTTCTAGAGCACGAGTGTGTGTAAGGGTTAGCACTTCTCACATGAGCAGACATGCTCAGCCACCATGCTTCTCCTAAAGGAAGATATTTTGGAAGTCCTAATACATTGTCACCTGCCACCCACGAAGTGAGGTGACTCATGCATCTGGAGAGTAGAGATGAGTGTCCCCCACATTATGATGTGCACTATCTGCCTGCCAATTGCAGAATATTGGGAAGAGTATGAGACATCAGAGTGTCTCAGAAAATATTCTCTATTTGTACTCCCTTTTTCTGTGCCATTTTTCCATTCTTTGCCTCATTTCCTAGAGGCATTACAGCAGTCTGTAGATGAAAGGAGTTATTTGGGTCTGATTTTCAATCCTGTCTGTTCCTTCGTTATTAATTAAATTTTTTTAATGTTATCTTTCTGATTCTTAAGACACCTGTTAAGGAAAATATTGTCTCCCTATCCTAAAAAGAATTTGCTCTCTCATTCTCTGCACCTATTAGAGAACTTCTTGTGGAGTATTCTTCCTTACCTGCTTAAGTGACCCTGTCTTTCCAGGCGGGTTCCCAGAGCCAGCTTTAAAAAGTGAGATCTTGCTGCTTCAAGTTATACTGCTGCTCTCAGTGTCTCAGAAGCCATTCCAATAATCTTCGTATCTTCACTCAGTGCAAATGTGCAAATTCACAGGCACTCCTCTCCTCCACAGTGTCTCATGCTCTCACAGTTGGACTGTTTCTGGGCCACTGGACCCACTGCTTTGTGCCATCTTTCTTATTTGTGACCCTATTCAGTATGGGAATTTCATAGCCAGTAATAGCATTCTTATCTTTAGGTGTAATACATTTTAACATCCATCCTTTCAAGAATCCTTGAGATAAGGCAAAATCTGAAAGATTCAGTTGAATCCTTCAAGAAACATGCCAGTTACTTCTCATGAAGGTTCTAATTTTTTTTTAAGTTCACTATGACAGAAATACCATTTCTTAATTCTCTTAGGTTAAGTTCACAAAGCCACTAGTCCTGTTTCCAGTAACATAAGAATCTGAGTAGTTTCCAGGTACAGGAAGATTCATTTTGAGACAGTTTGCTTTGTCCACATCACTTGATTTTAATCTTGTTCATTTGTCACTGACAGAATCACCTGCTGAGCTAAAATGTTTTTCAGAGTAAAACTGGAGGATGGGCAGTCAAGATTAATGGCCCACAGATCATATATTAGGAAGTGGTTTTCTTTGACCAGCACTGAATCCTCGTTTATGCTGTTGTTGGATGGCAGTAGGAAACTGTAGTTAGAAAACAGTGCACATTTTTCCTTTATAATATTTCATTTTCAGTCAACTAACCCCCAAAAGTTGTCAGATTCATCACTTAAAGACACCATCTGCTGATCTGTCATGGAGGGTGATCAGAACTGTCGCAGTGGAGCATTTTTTCTACCAGATTTTTGTCTAAAAGCAGACATAGGAGAAAAGGGTAAGATACAGACCTACACTTGGTTGCTTTGTTTGGAGGATTCTCCACATGATTAACATTTACCAAAGCAACAAAGAAATGAATGAAGAGGGGAAGTAAAAGCAGTGTGTTGTAAGGGAGAAGGTTCTTGTATAAAATGTGAACTTTAGGTATTTTTTTCTGTTCCGCCAGCTCTGCTAGATATACACATCTCATCCTTGGTTCACTGGGATTTTATTGGAACCACTGAATGCAATAGAGTGCAGGCAGATGGTGAAGCCAAGGAATATCATTAGTGCAATTTTAGTCTTTTTTCATGCCATACACTCAAAATTTCTGGTTTGCTGACTGTGTTCATGTTGCAAGAAATCTGATTTTGAGGAGAGGAAAAGCAAGGAGAAATAAACTTAATATGCTCTTACACATTTTTGATGCAAGAGTTTTTCAGTCACAGCGGCACAGAATCACAATATTTCTTACAAGACAAAATTTAAGTTAGATTTTCAAGAGATGTGTCCTGCAAATACTACTCCCAAAAATTCCAACAGCAAATATCTAGGCTCCCCATTAAACTAAGAGAGGTTCTTCTGAAATCTCATACAGTTCTTCTTAGATCATTAATTGTTTTGCATTGTAACCACAAAATTTTTCCTGCTTTTTTCTTATGCCCTACAGTTATATTAGAAACCAGAAAAATTATAAAAAAGGCATAAATACATCTCCAATTAACAAAAATACACCTTTGATTTAAATATATATGAGTGCTAAACACAAGTTAAACATAATTTTGGCAGCAGTCATTAGCATGGTAACCTAGTCATGTATGCAGATATCGAATGGATAGATATCTTTTTTCCATAAAAGACCTTTTCCCCCACCTACAAAACTACATTTATCCTGTTCCCAATGAATGCGAAACTGTCTTCAGGCTGTTCTGCCTTTTGTCCCTTAAGACGTGTTTCCCATTCCTCTGCTCAGGACATATCACATAATGAGAATTGGTGATTTCAGATATTTACTAGCTAGATAAGAAGAGCCTCAGGGACCAGCAGGCTCATTTGTTTCATTCTGTGGGTCAACAATTTTCTTTTTCCATGGTAGTCCATAGGGAAAAAAGAGTACCATTGCCAATGACTACAAAAAAACCCAAAGTTAAACATTGTTGTGTCATTTTCTACCAAACAGTATGCTGCTCTGAATAATTTGATGTTTATATGGATGAGAATAGGACTCATAATAGGATTCCAAAGTCCTGCCCAAGAGGAAATATTTTCTTATTGTTTGACAAATTAGTTTGGTGAACAATTCTAATTTTCCAGATCATTGTGATTCCAAAAATTTTTTTCAAAGACCATTAGGCAGACAGTTCTTCTGTGTCTGAATATTTTTTGTTCATCAAGGGACAGAAGCAAAGGACTCCTTTCCTTCTGTTGTGGCTATTCATCTGTAGTTCTAAATAAAGAACATATGGAAATACACTGCCTCCGTTGGGGTTTTGGGGTTTTTGCCTCTGTGCACCATCAAGGAAAAAAACTCATTATGATCCATAAATGCAGGTCACAAGAAGTAAGTATGCTTATATCAAAGGCTCGTTAGCCTAAAGTATTAAATATTGTATTGTCTTTCTAGTAAGATGTAAATGAGCCAGACTATCCACTGGGTCCGACCTTCCAAGTATTTTCATCTCTACCTTGATCAATTCAGCAAGAAGAAACAGAAAGGGGATGAAAGAATTTACATCATCAATTCTTCCTTGGGAAGTTTATAAATCACCATTTTAACATTTATACATAAATGTGAGCATGTTCTTATCATAATTTGACTAAGTTTCTCTGAGCCTCCCTTCTCCCCTTCAAAAACTTTTCCTGTATGACACTGCCCTAAGCATCTGTTCAAGGGGGAAGGCTGAGCCATTGCTATTAAGAGCAATACTAAATAACTGGAAGTCTCCAGAAAGGGACAAAGAAAGACTGGAACCTATGACATTTTCTCCTCTGTCTTCTGCATTTTAAACAGATATTATGCATGACTTTGGGGGAGTAAACCACACAAAGAGCCACTAAATCACATTTTCATAAACTTCTTTGGGCAGAATGAGGACCAGGTCTTTGAAAGGTCTGGTTGCTTACACTCCCAGTGGAGCTGTCCTGATCAGCTGCTCTATGGAGCAAAGTGAGGACAGGAGCTTTGATCCTTAACATGCTCTTGCTCCATGCCCTGCTCCCTTTAACTGATAAACTTCCCTCACCATGCCATGTTGGTATCAGTTTCCTATGTCTCTAAAATGGATAAACACATATCAAATTCATACTACGCCCTAAACTGCTGAACACTGACGAATGGACTCTGAAATCATGACTTAGTAGCCTAGTTGACATCATTTTTCTCAGATACATTTTTAATAGATTTTTTTTCTGGCTCAATTTCCTATTTGCTTTCACTTTCTCTTTTTAAATTTTTTTTTTCTGATGGATGGATTAACATAGTAGCTGTTGCTGTTTCGTCACTAACAGATGGTAATCAAAAACTGTTTAAAGAAATCTAACAAATATTCCAGCATGATTTACTGAATGAAACTGAGAACACTGCCTTCCTGCTGCTGATGTATGTCATCCTTTCAATAATTACCAACAGATTTATTTTCAACTTCAATAATGTTAATTGTGTGAGTAGGGCTTATAGCTAAAATACTGTATTTGTATTAAAAAAGAGAGACAGAAAATAGAACGCTTTGCCTTAATATAGCAGTGGGGGGTTTGTTTGCTGGAAATGATTTGGTTTTGTAAATGTTCACTATTTTTCATTTTTAAAGAATTGTCTTTAAAAACATATATATTTATTTATTAATCTTTCTTTCTGCTGTAGCTTGTGGTTAGCATATTTTTTCCTACTGGAAAAACCTACCTGATACTTACTGAAGCATATTTTTTTATATGCTACTAAGAAGATATGCTTGGCTCTCCTGGACATCAAGTGGGACCTCTAATTCATGCTTCTCTCCTTTGAATAATGCAATGGCAGCTCGTAATCCTCTTACATGTGAGGATTTTCAGCAATGATTCAATGCCATGTGAGATGTTTTCTTTGGCTTTTGAAAATGGCCTTCACATGTGTGCATGTTACCTGAAAAGCTCTTTTATTCAAAGGGGTTATTTTAGTTTAATACCCACATCATTCTTCTTATACATAAGCCCATGGTCCTGTGTAATTCAAAATGCAAAACCTTTTTCAGAACAAAAAGATATACATAAACTATTTACTAGCCACCATGTATTTTTTTATGCTTTGGAAAGTGCATTTGTGACCTTGGTGCCACCACAAAATCTGGAGAAAGTTGTTTGGACTATTAAATCCCTGTGTTTCAGTAGTGGCAGAATTACAGTCACTGGAATTCTTTAAATAGCTCTTTTCATCTTGTTTAAAGTATAATATATCCATTCCAATGATTTGATATCTAGCAGAATCTTGCCATAGTTAAATCTGCAGAAAAGCACCTGGAAAAGTATTTTACAGCAGTGTTTTGTGAGCCAGGTCTAAAACTGGACTCCAGGTTTAGACATTTTTGTGACTATCACATCCCACCAAGTGTAACACTCAGTGATGTACAGGGATGGAAATTCCTGCTGCAGGAATTCCTGCTTCAGGCTTTCAATTGCTATCTGTGGAAATAATGTGTTGGTACATAACCTGCTCATCAGGTGCTCAGAGACAGCCATGAGAAAACCTGTTGCAAAATGAGTTTAATGTCTAGCTGAATTTAGAACTGACATAAATATCAGGATTAAGTGCGTAACAGCTTCCAAATGTATTCTTAATTACTGTTGCATATTGTAATGTGTTCAAAGAGGGTATTCCCTAAAGGCATCTGGCTATTAATGAGTTTTATTGTGGGTCACGGAGCAGAGAGAAGAAACAAATATAGACAAGCACAAACTCTGGGTTGGGAAAGGACTATTAAATAATTAGCAGTGCAGTAATGGTAGCAAAGGTACTCACCCATCCTTCATCACATGGAAGAAGCCTACTGGATGCATAGGCTGCCTAAAAGGAGCAAGTGGCAAAAGAATTTAAATTTGCCCATGAGAGGTAGTTCAACATAAGCTTAATGTTAGATGAAGGAATGATCATTCAAAAGAGATATGACCCTGGTTTACAGTGAGCTCCTTACAATCAAGGAAAACCACAAGTGATGTCATGTTGATTCCCACAGCAGTTAGGAGCACTAATCTGTCCTTCTGTAAAACAATGCAAGAGAACCACTTGCTTGCAAATAAAGGAAATTAGTGTGTTGCTAAGATGAGTGAATAATAAACTTGATGCCACTGACATCTCCATTTACCCACTGAGCAGAAAAAGCCTTTATGGAACAGTGTTCTGCTTGTCGATGTCTCTTTTCAAAGATTTGCGAATGCTGAAATTCAAGACAAGGTTTTAGAGTGAAATAGACTTTGGTTATGTACATAGTATAGAATTTTGTAATCTTTAAAGTGTGCATTCATATTTCCATTATTTTATATTTCTTTTTGATGCTGGTGGGACCACTGTAATACGTATGCCTCATGCAAAAGAACTAGACTCTTTAAAGAAATGCCTGAACTTTCAAATCTCCTCCTTTCCTCCTCCCTTCCTCCCCCCAAGCTGGACATAATTAGATTTTCCTTATTTTAAACTATCTTTTGCTTACCTTAATTAAAAGTCAGTTGCTCTTGAAGGAATATCCTTTAATCAAGACAAAACCTGCAACAGAATCAATGACCTAAATGTCCCATTCTTTGCATACACATCAGACAATGTATATGGCTATATGAAATGCTTTAATCTACTACAACATCAATGAACTTTGCAGCATAGAGATAATATTGAGGGAATAGTATCAGCCAACTAGTGAAGGCAGCTGTAAAATCATAACTGCTTTAATTTAATTTCATATTTCCATTGTGTTTTGAGGAATTCTATGAACATTTTTTTTCCTAGACACTTTGAATTCTTCTACAACATGATTAAGTAAACTCTGTGACTACTTCTATTTTTGCCTTTTTTTGGCTTTTTTACATATATCCACCAGGCACACCCAACTACTCTCCCCACGCCCCCCATTTTTAAGCATGGTTACATGGTTACATGTGTCATGTAGCGCACAGAAGGGAAATGCTTTGATATATGGATACCAAAATCAACATCCATATTCCATAGTGGCTGCAGATGTACATAATACAAAGAGTTGTGCTTTATTATTTTCTTTGGGATTTTCAGTTCATGATTTCAAAGCTCTGCCTGTTCTAAACCTAGTGTTATGTTGAAATTGTACGTCCAGCTGATTATCCCCATGAACTCACCAAAATCTTCTCAGTCACTGAGTTCTGCTCCTATAGTCTTTACCTGAAAAATGGCAAACACATAAATTCCTCCTCTGGATTAGGTAATCAAAATGAATCTTCCTCACATGTTTGAGCAAGAAAAGCAGAATAACCCCATCACCTGCAACCGTTACTTGGGAAACCCATTACTCCAAATGTCCTCTCCTTCTTCCTTTCTTCTTCTCCCCACTTTATATATTGACTCTGACACCATATGGTATGAAATATTGCTTTTTCACTTGGGATCAGTTGTCCCAGCTATGTCTCCTCAAAATTTTCATGGAGCTTGTTTCCTCCCCAGCAATGGCAATATCAAAAACAGAAAATGACTTGGCTTTGTGTAAGTCCTGCTCAGCAATAACAAAAATATCTCCATATTATCAGCCCTGTGTTCAAAACACAGCCACTGAGAAGACAATTAATT
This sequence comes from Hylia prasina, assembly GCA_013397195.1. Classification (NCBI taxonomy): domain Eukaryota; kingdom Metazoa; phylum Chordata; class Aves; order Passeriformes; family Sylviidae; genus Hylia; species Hylia prasina. Next base: position 142,312 of record VYXD01015738.1, read on the forward strand.
CTACTCCAGCCAAACCCTGTACGTTTGTACTGGGCTAAGAACAGAATTAAATGAAATCTGAAAAGTGTCATGAAACAGACCACTTTTGCACAAAGTTTTTTGACAAACCTCATACAACACACATGAGTAACAATTATAATTAGTTTTCTCTTCACAATGTTTCTTAACATTTTTTACGTGGAGAATTTTCAGATTTGGTTGTACGCTCTGCAGCTGAATTTTCTCCCTCACTCTCAGGACCCACAACTTAGAGGTGTCCAAATGCTGTATCCTTAATTTTAAACAAAAAAAACCCAACAGCTGTTATTTACTGGCTTCAAGGCCAGTTGCATGACACATTTTGCATTCCAAAGACCACAGGATTGGGTAGCTTCATCTTTTCTGGGAATAAGCTCTCTAATATACTTCTCGATCAAACCTTATTCGGGCACATAATGGGAAGGTGCTCATGTGCTTAGGCAAAATAACATGTAAGGAATTAGACCTGCTATTAAACAGTGGGTTATCATGTGTGTATTGGGTTTGTGTGGCAAGGTCTTGGTAGTGTGGGGGCCACAGGTGTGTTTTTTTCTGAGAAGCTGCTAAAAGCTTCCCCTGCATCCAGCAAAGGCAACGTCAGCTGGCTGTAAGTCAGACACACCTCTGGCCAGGACTGAGCCCTTCAATGACAGCAAAATGCGTCTGTGGGAACATATTTAAGAAGGAAAATAAAGTTATTACATGAAAAAATAACCAGGGAAGAGAGGAGTGAGAACAGGTGAGAGTAACAGGTCTGCAGGCAGCAAGGTCAGTGAAGGAAGGAGGAAGATTTGGTGCTCCAGGCATCAGAGCTGAGGTTCCCCTGCAGCCTGTGATGAAGACCATGGTGAGAGAGCCGTGCCCCTTCAGCACAGGGAGGTCCATGGTGGAGAAGATATCCACCCTGAAGAGCTGGTGGATGCCTGAAGGAGGCTGTGATCCCATGGGAAGCCCATGCTAGAGCAGGATCATGGCAGGACCTGTGGCTGTGTGGAGAGAGGTTCCCACACTGGAGCAGGTTTGCTGGCAGGACTTGTGACCCTGTGGTGGATCAATGCTGGAGTTGTCTGCTCCTGAAGGACTGCACCCCCTGGAAAGGACCCACACTGGAGCAGATTGTGAATAACTGTAGCCTGTGGGAAGGACCTGCACTGGAGCAAGGCAACAGTGTGAGAAGGAAACAGAGGCAGAAACAGCACGATGAACTGACCACAACCCCCATTTCCCATCACCCTGCAGCACCGAGGGGAGGAGTTGGAGAAGCAGGAATAAAGTTCAGCCCATGAGGGAGAGAGGGATTGGGGAAATATATTTTTAAGATTTGGGGTTGAGTCTCTTTATTCTACTATGATTTGACTGGAAAAAAAATCAATTTCCCCAAAATGAGCCTGTTTTGCCCCTGATTGTAATGGCTGAGTGATCTCTACATGCTCTTATCTCAAAATTTGACCTTTTTGTTATTAATTTTCTCCTCTATTCAAGTCAGGAGGGGATTGACAGAGGCTTTGGTGGGCACTTGGCATCTAACTTTGGTCATCCCACCACAGTGTGATCTTACTTTAGTGTGAACCTTGCCCTGAGCTGTTTACCAGTATAAACAGAGCAGGAGGGCTCCCTTGGAGACCCAGTAGTCAGTACAAGGGTTTTACAGCATGTCCTCTGGATGAGAAGGTGACTGGCATTTCTTTCTATGGCACTTTTATCTGGAAATAAAAATAATTTATTTCTTTACGGTAGCTCCATTTGGGGCTTTTGTGGCTATACCTGCAAAACACCTAGAAAATTCCTAATATTGAAGGGAAGCATTTTGCTTTCAGGATGCTAAGATATATATTGTAACCCTGATTTTAGAAATCAATAGAAAACAGCAGATGACAGCACTACTTATGTATTATTCCTCTTAAAATGAAAAAGTGAATATGAAGTTACTAAATTTTTAAATGCAATCAACTTCACTTGCGGCCCAAATTATAAACTGAGTATTAGACAATTTAACAATATTATAAAAAACTGTGCTTTGGGAAAGAATAACATGGATACATTATAGGAATCTGAAAAGAAAACCTTTGGGGGATGAGCTAATGGTAGCAATTATACAATATGTAACAGGATAAAAGTTCAGCAGCATAAATATTGATGGCAATTAGCTAAGAATTAAATGCACATTTAAAAAGGTAAGTGCTCTATGAGAACTGAATGCTTCAGCAGAAATCTTGTTTGGAAAATGCAGTGAGAGATTATTTCACAACGTTGTGCTGTATCATAAACACATCACTACTAGAGGTTTTTGATTAAGTGGAAGACATGAAATTTGTTTCTCTTAAACTTAAAAGCCTCATACAAGCATACAAAATGAGAAGCAGCCTAGAATTAGGCTGCAGCAAAGGAGACTTAGTTTATTCCTACAACAAAGTTACAGTAAGTCACTCCAAAACTTACTGCATCCCTGGCTGATAACAACTATGTCTTGTCTCAATAATATATACATAGATACAGATATAGATATAGAGATATAGATATATAGATAATATAGATGATATAGGTATAGATAGATATAGGTATGGATATAGATATAGATGATAGATAGAGATAGAGATAGAGATAGAGATAGAGATAGAGATAGAGATAGAGATAGAGATAGAGATAGAGATAGAGATAGAGATAGAGATAGAGATAGAGATAGAGATGATAGAGATAGAGGTAGAGATAGAGATAGAGATAGAGATAGAGATAGAGATAGAGATAGAGATGATAGAGATGATAGAGATATATCTCCAGTCTAGATATTTTCATGTTAGTTTATATAAGAATTGGTATGAGATATAGTTCAGCTAATTAAGTTGCTTCACATGGATCTGCACACCAATGCCACAGTTTCACAGTCAGTTTGGGCAGGTATAACTAGGTTCTTCTGCTGAACCAGCCATTTCACCCTCTCCTCTCCCTGGCTGCACAACTCTATCCCCGCAGCACTGCCTCTTCCATTTTGGCACAATTTGCTGTAATTTCAGTCTCTTTCTCTGGGTTGATTTTCTGATTCAGACCAGAACTGTGCAAGCACAGATGAAGGGCAGTGCCAAGGTGAGAATGGGTAGACATGAGTGGGGGGTTGGTATTAAGCAGCGATGTCAGCATATTCTGGTTTGGGCTGTTTGGGGACCATGATATCACTAAGGAGAATTAAGGTGAGACAAAGACTGATCTGTCAAATTCAGGAGACAACAGCTGGTCTAACAAAGCAACAGATGCTCTAAGAAAGAGCAGTAATACTTATTTTATTAACCCACTCCTGAAATAGAAAGGCATTCTGGCCAGAAAGATGGTAGGAAGATCTATGGGTTATGGCTGTTCTCAGTGAATCATCAATTGTTCCTCTGCCTCTTCTGAAAAAAGAAAGAAGGTTTCAGTAACTCTAGAAGGGAAAATGTCTTTGTAAACCTGGGTGGTTTTTTACCCTTTAGAACCACAGGAGGTAGATAAATACTAAGTCAGCAGCCACTGGTGGAAAGAAGCATTGACAAGGCTCCTGGCGCAGAGAACACTCGGGAATTCATATACCCAGGAAGTTGAGAAGAAATTTTGGAGTAACGAAAATTGTCCAAGTACCGCTAAAATTGGTGCTTTCTTCATATCACCAGCAAGTAGAAAAAGCACAGTTAATATAATGAAAACCAAAATCAATTCCTATTTGGTGGCCCCCAAGAAGAGGGATATCTAGAGCCTAGCCCTCAGACATAAGAGATATGAATCAGGTTCCTAAATCCTCAGCTGTCACTAAAAATCAGATCCAAACAAAAACTCTTTGTACAGTTGTGGAAGTTACCATCAGAGAGGAAAAGATCAGTCAAGAACCTGATGGATCAGGGACGTGAAGATTCATGGCTGAAAGTACAGGAAAATCAGATAAGATAATAACTATTACTTACTATAATATATGCAATGTATAATAACTATAAATGAATAAATTAATAGCTATAGATATTAGACTGTAAATTATGGGCTGCAAAAATCTCTGAATTATGTCATTCATACTTTGGAAGAAAACTTTCCTCTAGCTAGTGTTTCTAGAACTCCTTAGTGTTTTCTTGGGCCCCTAACTTGAAACACCTTAAATGGTCCTATTAAAGTAGGTGGTATCGTTTCATATGCAAAAAAATAATTATGTATGTGTCTGAAGGAATAAAGTTTTAGTAGCCAAATTACTTGATTTGTGGGTGCTCTCAGGCAGCTAGAATTCTTAATGGACAGTATTATGGATGAACCCCCTGAAGATAAAAATAACACCCACAGCTTTCAAGAGATCTATTAGAAATGTGAGCCACCAAATAAATTAACATCTACAGTTTACATAAACAGAAATATGAAAGTATCATTCTTCAGACATTCTGAATGTCACTAGAGCAAGAAATTATTTACTTGAAGCCTACAATATGCTGTTTCTGGATTCAGAAAAACACTTTGTCCTAGTAGATCAATACCATATAAAGGTCCAGAATCCCAGCAGAGTCCCAAAAGGTTACCAAAACAATTTGGAACAAATAACAGTGATACTCAAGTATTTGTCTGCTAATAAAGGTAGAAAAATTTTTGTATTCTGTGATGAAGGGGAAATACAAAATCAAATAGTATTTAAAAGTTATCAAAATACAATAGCAAGCTGTCCAAGGTAGTTAAAAACAAAAGAGATAGTTCACTTACTTAACTTGGACCTAGACTCTCCCTGAGATTGAGAAAATGTTTTTGACTTAAAAAAACATGGGGGTTTGAGAATTGTAATCAATAAACTTGGATACTGTATTATCTCCTTTCATGACAGTCTAAGGGATAAGTAAAAATCTCAGCTAAATTTATAATAAATTTCACTGAATAAAGTTCTGTTCTAGTAAAGGCCCAAATGTTTCTTTTTCCAACAGCAGATCTGCTGGGAATAAGGTATAAAAGTGCAATAGATTCCTCATTATTATTGTTTGATATCATATGGGTCTTCTTGATACAAACAGGATGTAGGAAAATTTTTTCAGTTTCTTGAGTGTCTTTAGCCCTGTTTCCTACTGAACTCAACAGTGTAACCAACAAGACAGTAGAGTCAGGCAAGGGAGTTGAGCCTGTTTCAGCCAGTAAAAGCAGTAGAACATATGTATATTGTAGATGATAAATTATTATCAGTCTTCACAGTTTAAACAGTTGTGTGTTAGAAATGAAGCAGAAAGAAAAAAAGGAATTGCATGATTAACCAACAAATCGAAGTAATCATTCAAGCCAGGAAGACACTGAAACCCAGTCTTGGTGAAGTAGAGGGGAAAATAAAATTATGTTAGACAAAACATAAATTAAGTGGCTTCAGTGGCAATCTGAAGTACAAATGTTGAAAGCTTACAGAGAGAGCAGGAAAATAGTCTCACTGATGTAAAGGGAAAGACCTAGTCAGAAAGAAACAACTTTAATTTCCCTTTTTTTTTTTTTTTCCATCTGTTTCAAATTAATGTCACGGAAGCAAGCTTATGTGTAGAAATTTAAAATGGATCCCAGGTTTCTTGTTTCCTCCCATTTCATGTTTTTACTTCCTACAGCTTTAGATGATGGGTGGCTCTTAGTCACACCCACTCTGCCATATAAATTCAAAGTTAGGTTGCTAAGAGAAACACATAGCTTTTCAGGTGCCAGATGTTAAGGAGCTCAGAACCTTAGTTCTTAATATCTCAGAGAAGGGCTGAAATTATTCCCAGTTCCTCCACAGCATACTAAGCCATCCACTGAGCAAAATGTCAGACTGCCAGCTCATGAGCTGCAGATGGGCCAAAGACTTCCACTTTAGCTAACAGACAACCTGGAATTAGCTCTGTTTAGATTAACAAAGAGCACAGGACAACTGGCACCTGGTACTGAGGTCTGGCAAGTACATTACATATGTTTCAGGAGGGCTTTCAGACCGTACTCAGCTCTCCTCTGCTCTGCTCTGTCTTGGGAACAGAACGCCTAAAATGACTTAGAGGGTATTAGATACTGGATACCCAGATCATATTTGCTCATTTAGTTTCATCTGAAAGAAACATGTTTTTTATGCTTTGTTACCACTTTGTGAAGCAAGCCAAAAAAAGCCCAGAGAATGGAGGTTATTGAGAGGTTTATGTAAAAATTGCACACCTGATCTCATATAAAGTGCTTGCACAGAGACTCACTCACTCACTGATGATTAACTTGAAAAAAAGCATCTGGTCAGATTGAGACTGCTTTTGTGGGCAACCATGAAAATGAGGTTTTGGCGTGTTGAAGACATGGAGGGAAAGATCTGCTCTTGTGGAGTTCTTGTTGCATTTTTTCTTGATCAACTTTTAATTAAGGAATCACTTTTAAACTAAATTGCCAGGGAATAAGAAGGCCAGTTTTATTTCTTGAATACTGCAGAGAAGCCAGATGAATTCTTTTCATCCCTCTTTACCAGACTTGGCAGATATACACCTGCCCTAAAGCTATTCTTGGCTAGTAATGAAGATGAGGCACTGTCAAAAATCAAGATAAAAAAAGATTAAGAAGTTAATGCCAAAACAAAGTGAGAATTTAAATCACTATAACTAATGATTGAACTATTTAGACAGAACTAAATGGTAGAATCGGAATGAATGAAAATACCAAATTGCTAGCAAAAAACCAAACCAACAAACAAATACAAAGCTCTTCATTCTTTATTGGACATCTATCTTTACAAGAGATGATGCTGTTACCTGTTAACCACTGATATTGACTCCATTACAAGGGAAATTAATCTGAAAGAGATGTACAAGTTCTTAGTAGATGAACATGGTAAATAATGCTGAACTCTCATGGATTTTTTTCAAGGCAATATGCTTCAGAGACTGAAGTCCTTTGAAACCCTAAAATACAGTAGATACAATTTTTGAGGTAGAATTTGAACACACCACATTGGTTTTGTGTTTTTGAAAAAAACAAAACATTTTAGTCTTTTCTCAGGCTATGAAGCTTAGAGTTTGTAGAGTGCAGTTCTTCCTTGGATTACAAACACAGCTGTATCATTTGTCATGGACAGATTCAGACTGCACTGGAGCACAGCAAAGCAGAACACCTGCAATACATCAATGATATTGTATGGGGCAACAGCACAGAATGAGATTTTAGAAGAAAGAAAAAAGGAAAAAAAATAGTCAGAATCCTCAACATCCATTTTCCTAGAAAATGAAGGTGAAGGGACCTGCATAAAAAGTCCTACTTTTAGGAGTAAAATGGTAATATGGATGTCATCAGATCTCAGTGGATGCAATCAACAGCTGTCTCTCTACCAACTGACAAAATAAAACACAAGCTTCCTTAGGCATTATGGGGTTACAGAAAATGGACTTTTTAAAACTGACTGTAAGCTCTCTGTGTCAAGAGACCTGGAAGAAGAACAATTTAAAATGAGGAATTAAATAATGACAGGCTTTAAAAAAATTAGCCAGGAAATATTTCCTGCAGTAACAATACAGCCGGTCCAGGCAGGACAAAATATTCAAAATGTGCTCTACATGGCAGTCAGGGAGAATGACCCTACCTGGAATCTCTGGCAGACATCATGAGGGAGGACTTCAGGTTGGACTTAAGAGTATTGAAGGTAAGGGTACAAACAACTGAAAAAGAAAAATTGGCCACATATTAAGGGATTTGAGCAGGGGTTTGAGCTGCTTCAAAATTTACTGGTCCTGAAACACAGACTCTCCTGACACTGGAGTGGTTGCTGTTCAAAGGGGCAGTTTCTTTCACACATTTTGCAACTTGTGCTATGTAGAGTAAGTGCGTCACACTGATCATACAATAGGCTCCAGTAAGAAAACCTAGTCACCCAGAAATTTTTGAAATGATTACGGACTGGCCAAAAGGCAAGGACTTTGGAGTATCACCAAAGGAGGAGATGTTGCTTTTTGAAGAAGCCCCCACTGTACCATGAACTGCATATTGCTGGTCAGGCAGAGAAACTGGTTCTAAAAGTGTATCACAAGAGTGGATGCACTGAAGAGCATGACTAGCAGATGGATCAGGCTGCTAGTATTGAAGTAACACAGATGGGTCTGGGCTGGCAGCATAAGGATTAATTGGAGGGCCCCATGACACCTCAGGCCATCAAGGAAGAGATGCAATATGAGATGGGCTCATGATCAAGGTGTGGATTCAACCATGGACAATATTGCACAGGTTATCCACAAATGTGAAAAATGCATTGCAGTCAAGAAGGACAAGCAGTTAAAGCCTCTCTGGGATGGAGGAGGATGGCTGAAATATAAATGGAGAGGCCTGGCAGATTGATTATATCACACTCCCACAAACCTGCCTAGGCAAGCACCTTATGCTTACAATGGTGGAAGCAAACACCAGATGGCTGGCAACATATCCCATGCCCCATGCCACTGCCTGGAATACAATCCTGGCCTTTGAAAAGGAACTCTTATGGAAACATGAGTCATACAACAGGATTCATTTCTCAAACAACCTCCATAGACACCTGGGCCAAAGAGCATGGCACTGAGTGGGTATATCACAGAGCTTGTCATGCACCAGCCTCTGGGAAAAGCAAGTGTTACAATGATCTGTTAAAGACTGTACTGACAGCAATGTGTGCTTGTGCTGGGATATTTAAGCATTAGGATTCACATAGAGCAAAAGCTACCTGGTTAGTGGCCCCACCCAACCAGAACTGGCCTCATTAAACAACCAAACACACCAGTCCACCTCTCCTGCCTCAAAAACTACTATAACGTGGAATTCCAAGCCATTTTATAAATCAAAAACAATGGATATTTTCAAGAAATGGCCCATAGATTTAAGGAATGGTATCCGTGAGTAGATATCTGTAGAAGATAGGGAAGGATGTCTTGAAAAATGTGAGACCTGGGCATGGTATAAATAGTATAGAATAATGAGTGGATATTGGCCTGGTACTGGCTGGGAGGGAATTAATTCTTTGCCTATTGGCTGGTATAGTGCTGTGTTTTGGATTTAGAATATGAATGTCAATAAGACACTAATGTTCTAGTTGTTGATAAGCAGTGTTTGGACTAAGTCAAAGACTTTTTAGCTTTTAACACCGTGCAATCAGCAAGCAGCCTCAAAGGCACAAGCTGGAAAGAGAGAAAGGCAGGACAGATGACCCTAGCTGGCCAAAGGGTTATTCCATACCATGTGGTGTCAAGCTCAGTGTATAAACTACAAGAAAAGCTGGTCATGGACCACTGTTTGAGAATGGTCTGGGCATTGGTGGCCAAATTTTTATAATCTAACCATTATTATAATTTTATTATTATTATACACTGAGCTTGACACCACAGGGTATGGGTGGTGTTTAGCTACCTGCTGGTTAAGTTACAACATCACTGAGCATAAACTGTTAAAATGCTTGATAGGAAAGAGCAGAAAGTGTGCATAACATGAGCAACTTCTTAGTGAAATTTCTTAATTTCTCATTTTGAGCATTCTTAGGTTTGTGCTTGTGCAATTTTTATAATTTTTATTACTGCTAAAGTAGCTGTCATGAAATATAGTTGAGACATAAAACATTAGGTTTCAGGAAAGAAGAAGAAATAGGAATTCCAAACAATAGGAATCACAATTGCCTTGTCAAGGATTAAAAAGCATCTTGTGATGTCATTCTTCATGCTTTACAACACAAGTCCTAACAATGATTGCCTGGGGTTAGGAAGAGATGTCCCTTTCATTATGGGGATCTCATATCCAATTCTGATTTCTTCAGCATCACAGCAACACCATGTCTGACCATTTGTCTAAGTCAGCTTCTATGTTCCCTGCCTCTGTGTCATTTATCCAAGGCAGAAACTCTGTTTTACTACCAAGCGATAAGAAAACTCTTAACTCTAATAGCTGTCCCTTAAAGGAAACCAGCCATGAAAGACCATGCCAACTCTTGATTAGTAACATATGCAGTTTCCCTTCCAGGCCTCCAAGCAGAGGATTTGGCAAGTGTGTATAGTTGTTATGATAAGAGAAACACATACTGCATTTTAGGAAATTACACAGGAATGAAATATAAAAACTCAAGTAGAACTGGAACATTATCACAGAATCCACTGAAAGAAATAATCTGTACAATTACAAAAGTTGTATTTAGGAGATAACAAGGTAAAAGAAGAAATCCAGATGTTACAATGTAAAAGACAAGCAAGCAAACAAATGGAGATCTAAGTTTATTGGATCAACTGTACAGAGAGATCAATAAAGATTTGCCAACACCAACCTCCAGAGAAGCAAGGTCAATTATTATAAGAAACTATCTCTTTCACTCAAATAATTGAAATCTTTTCCACTGTATTTTTAGCATGAGTAGATAATAAAGACTTTATCTTGAAACATGAAAAAAATGTTATAAAAATAAAACCATTTTAATCTCTAAAATGTCACTGATAACTTAAAAATACATTTGACTCTAGAGTTAAGATATTGTTCCAGCTACTATTCTCACTATATTTGAATGTTATGTTGAAATGGTTAGAAATAGTAGCTGAAATGACAGTGCTCTCTCTGACATGGAAATGTTTTAGCATTTTAACAGCCATATAATCTTCGACAAGATACACCAGCCCAGTTCCATGGGCACTGTAGGCAGATACTCCTGTCTGCTCCCCGTTCTGCTGTTCTGCATGGGTACAAAAAGGCAGGTGAATCACCCTTTACAGTGCTTAGCTCAAAGTGTGTCTTTTCCTACACATTTTAGATATCCAAACCTGTTTTGGATTCCTCTCTGATGCCTGTCATCTAAAAGATACAGTACTAAGTTTTAGATGCAAATTTCTAACTTTAGGTAAACTGAGTTTTCCAGATTGGATATGCCTTGGAGTCTCTCTTTTTTTTCCCTGGTACTAGGTCCATTCTATCTACACAAGATCCAAAATTGGTAAATTTTCTGAACACAGGTAAATGACTTATGACTGTCCATTCAAGAGATGAGTACAGCTCAGCCATTTTTGTGTGTGTGTTTTCTTAAAAGGCAGCTGGTTATCCCAATCACACTCTAGTTATGGGACAGATCTACTTCATGTAAAATCTTGTTGAATTTCACAGTTCAAACCCCAAGAAACTTGAACTCATTTGTCTAGCCCCAAAGGAGGAAAAAGTCTCTGTTATGTAACCCAGAGTTTTTTATTGTCTGGTAAGATTTTGGCTTTCCCCCAAAGAAGGACTCAAGGGTCATGTATTGCACATTTTTTACTCATGTGCTAGTGGTTATTGAGCTAATAACACAACTTTTCAAATAGGACATACCTCTCTACAGGAGACATCAGCAAATACATACAAAGGAATAGTTCTGTGCAGCTACATAAAAACCACATTTTAATACGAGTGGAATTTTGTCTTCTTAAGATGACACCTTTCTCTGCAGAAAACTTTAATACAATTATGCAGTTTCTTTTATGAGAACATGTAAGAGGTTAATTCTTCATACTGATTAGCACCTACAGTTTAGAAATCAGGACACTTCCTGTTGGAAATGTAAAATCACTTGCAAATCATAAAAAATTATCTTCCTTCCCAGCATGAGGTGAGTTGCAAAAAATGACACTGTTGCTGTCATAGATACCATTATAGGATGGTAGCAAGTAAAATATGAAAAAAGAGTTTGATCATACTTTTGATTTTCAATTTATCTTAGGCCTCTTAACCTTCTGTAGCACATTGTGCTTGAGGATTAAAACCATTAGTCTAATAACTATAATTAGTCATAATTATCCTAATAGGGGATATTAGTTAATGAAATCTCATTTCAGTGTTCTTAATAGATTTAATTAATACAATATTTATGTCAGCTGGAGAAATAGAGGCATTTTGCAATTCACCTAATTCTTTATGACATACCAATAAGTATTAATTTAATGGCAGTTGCCAAAATACAATCAAAGGTGAACTCTCAATGTGCCAGGAATTTACCTTGCACCAATAACAGTAATATCAAGATCTTTACACCTCTTCCCCTTACTTTTTCTGAAAAGAATTTTTAAACATCCCTGGCTGGTACTTTTCTAGTAGTTTATTTTTCTTCCAAACGTCTTGGTTTTATTACTGCCCTATCAAGGGGCTCAAATGTCATTCAGTCACTAATGTACTTTCCTCCACCTATGACCCCTTTTCACCTTTCTGGGAGATGGTAAATAAAGCCAAACAAGTCAAAAAATTTCCAATAACAGCAATAGATCACATTGGGGAAAGGATCTCTATATTCCTGCTGCCTCTCAGTGGCTCTGGACTTAGGAAATTTATGTTTGTATTTAAGAAATACACACTTAAAACTAAGTACCAAGTGTTGAATTATTCTGTCATAGCTCAGGACCTCAAGTACTGCAAAGAAACCTGCTTTAGATTTACAGAAATACCCTTCCCTGTGGACAGAGGCAGCTCTGACTTTGGGGAAAGTGAGGGAGGCCCATTCTCAACTATAATCATCAATAAAATCCTATTCCTCATCTGTGCTCACTGTGATGATGCCCAACCATAGTAGCACCAAGCCTGTCACCACAGCATGTTGGAAGTGTACCTTGCCTGTGTACCTGCCCTCAGGGGCATATCACCTGCAGCCAAAAAGCCTGAGTCCTATGTTGAAGTATGTTCAGTTGAAAGAAGACAGAAGCTTAAAAAACACAATAGATTTTTCAGGAAAATGAAATATTGCTGAGAAAAAGAAAAGGAATTTTTCATTGTTTTGAGTAACAGATTGAAGACTCTTGTGAGGTTTTCTTTTTCACTGAGAAAAATTGATAGGAGTCTTTCATCCTTTCAGCCTCACTGCCAAAGAACCACAGATGCTCAGTCTGCCTGTCCCTGCTGAAAGCAGCAAATGGTCCAGGAACGTGGACCATTCATGTAAAAATTGAAACTGATAGCAGTCTTCTGGGTGAGCAACCAGGGACCCATCATTTTCAGTCTTTCCACCATAAAAAACACTTCCTCAGGGGAAAAAAAAAAAAAAGATTTTTCCTACCAGAAATTGATTTTCACACAAAATTATCAACTATCTCCAAGTTTATAGCACTTGTGCATGAACTCTGTACTATGTAAATTTCATCTCCAAGTTAAATGTTAGCACACCATCTAGCACAGAATTTCTAAACCCATGTAAGTAGGTTGGAAGGCAAATTTTGTTTTCAGCAATGACTTAAACATTTATGATTTAAATGCTTTGGAAATTTTAAAATACTTCTCACTAGAGATAAAATGTAAAAGTGGAAGTTAAAGGCCAAAAATCAACAGCTTAACTGAGAATTGAGGCTTTTAAACTTTCTACAAACACTGTTATATAAAAGCTGCCACTTTAAGGGTCTGAATTTTCCATGGGAATGCACTGATATGGATTGATAATTTTGATAACTTCTGATTTTTTTATATCCTGAGAAAATTGTTAGAGGGAATCTAGTGAGCTCTTGGTTCCCACTTCTCCCCAGCCACACAGTCCCTCCCATTCCCTTATGTCAGCCTTTGAGGTCCAATGATTGCATCATTTATTCAAGTAGGGAGCTGATGTACTGGGACCTGGTCATTTATTGGTTTGTTTGTTTGTTGTGGGTTTTTTTGTTTGTTTGTTTGGG